>JAFBJU010001464.1:119546-165006 GCA_016785305.1 Colistium nudipinnis
GGGGGGGGGGGGGGGGTGTGAGTCATGAGAATTACTAACCGGCCCTTTGTGCGATTTATTCAAACTCCTTCAATTACAAACAGGGGTCAGATTCTCCTTTCCCTCCGCGCACAGCCGTGGGTGCGTGTGGGGGGGTCCAGCATCATTTCCTCCCTCGGGGGTCTGATTTGCGGTTTTTGTGTGAGTTTCGGGGGAGTTAGAGTTAGTTCATTTTCTGTTTTCTGTTTTTTTTTTTTTTTTCCGCTGGTGTTTCCCAGGAAGAAAGTCATTCAATTATTTTCCACAGGGTGTTGTACCCAAAGGAAGTCAGGTATAGGGGCAGATTAGTAATACAATGGCTAATTTCGTTTGTATTCAGGAAATGTCACCTATCAGGCAAAACGGAAGGATTAGAAAAATGCAGTCTGTCACTAGCGCCCGAAAATGAGGTAAAAAAGTCAATTTAAGGCTACTTAGCATGGAGGTTAAAAATACCACATGACAACACCCCTTTGTCTGCAAACTCTCGCTCACCAGACTGCCTCTACTTCCAATGAAAATAAGCCCGTAAATGTCACAGACCAGTCTCAATAGGCCCCGAATTACACTAAAGTGGCTTTTTTTACGAAAAATTCAGTGGAATATTATATGAGGCCTGGTGAAGAGCCACCCCCCCCCCTCCACACACACACACACAGTGGTCCCCAAACCTTTTTGGGTTTTTGGCCTTTTAATACAAAGCCAGGTCTGTCCGTGACCCCACAGTGGCATGGGCCCACAGGTTTTTAAAAATGATTTTAGGAAACATTGAACATAAAAAAATGGCAACATTTAATCTCCGTCCAGGACTTTGGAAGTGGGCTATTATAAATTAGGCAAACTTGAGCCACCCCTTCCTGCACTTTATTGGATTTGGAGGATTCCACTCCCAGCAACTGGCATCCAGCACTACCTGGAATAGTAGTGTTGGATTTTGCGAGCGGCCGCTTCCGATCCTAAAAGCGCATTTTTCGTTTCACGACTTAATATGTTCGTGAAATAAAAACTAAAAAAACTTGGTGAAGTCCCATCAGGGCTGATGTCATATGTTTCACTAAATCAATATTCCTGTTTACATGTGTGATTACATTCTAATCCAATCAAGACCCACCAATGGGAATTGTACACATGTCCATGATTAGATTGTGACAAATTTCCGTGGAGGGATTTATTTGGGCAAGGATAATTCAGTTTCGCAGGGCAGTCGTCTGGCCAACGTCAGAATATTATTCTCCGTGTAAACATAGTCGGTGAGTGGATGATCTGAGCTGTGCGTCTCGCACGCGTTTGTCCTAATTCTGGAGTGAAGTCACTTCCTGTGGCCCTTTTATAATGTCGTTAGACACCACGTCCCCCCCAGCCACAATACATCACTCACAATATTCTTAGTTGTTATTACATTAAATGAATATAATAAGCCTGCACTTGGCGCCAATTGGCTAATGTTGCATTGAAAGCTTTTCTAATTATTATTCGAAATGATTTGTTATTATTATTATCACTGTATGCATGGTGGGATTTTCACGGTCCGCCTAATGCGTCTAATGTATTACATTACCAGTGGATAAACACAATTTATTCCTACATGACAACCCTGTGGAAAATTCGTAGTCTGACTAACATATTGGGGGGGGGAAAAAAGGACATTCTGTAATATAACAGAAATATAATATTAATAAAAAAAACTAAAAAAAAACGGCACTGTGATGAATTCATACCAACGGCACAAAGGCCAAACTTGGCTTATATTTGAGACACGTTTTCTGGAGTACCTATAATCTGTACATTGTTCCATAGTGGTTCCAAAAAAAAAAAAAAAAAAAGGCCCGAGCAGAAACCCGTCATTACGGCCGCGTTTCTGTGAGTGCGGTGTGGGCCCCGTGCAACGGGGGGGAACCGGAGGGATTGGTTGGCTCACAGAGGTTGTGGGGGGGAGGCGGCTCCGTTTCTCTGATTTAACCGACACCAAAAGTATTGTTATTCCCTCTCTGGTTTCATGTGAGTCTGTCGTAAAGAAGAAGAAGAAAATAAAAAATAAAAAAAGGGGGGGGGGCTCTGGGCCCACGCTGAGCCGCTCGGGATGGATTTAAAACGTCTGTGTGCTTCAGATGTTCACTTTAACCGTGTTTTAGCTCGTCACTGTAATAAGCAAAAGATAAGGCGGATTTTTTTGAATTACCGGCTTTTGGTCTCTCTCGCTGGTTTTCGTGGTTTTGGATCAGGGATCATTTTTTTAGTGATCTGTGTGTGTGTGTGTTTTGTTGCTCTGACTCTCCCTCCCTCTATGTCATTTCCTGTGGCTGTAGCAAGAACATTTGTGTGAAAGTATACACACACTTGACACACAATACAATAAGCAGGGCTGGGTGCCACTAGCAGAACGGGTCATCCGTCTTTGCCACTCGTATGGCTGATAAACCCCATTCGCTGCAGGAAGTGACTTGCACAACGTTTTGTCGGGGTTGCCGTGTTTTTATTGGCCGACACAGCTCAACCTCTGGTACCTATTAAAAGCAGCTCAGCTGGGTGTACGCACACACACACACACACACACACACACGTCATTATAATGTCTGTCACACCACGAGCGTGCACGCTTTATACAGTAAGTGTTATTATCACACGTAGATGTGAACACACACACACGCATATAGACGCGCCGTGTCTCAGCGTGATGTCGCCCTTTTAACTTCCCATTTACCATATCACGCACACGCACACGCACACACACTTAAACTGGCACAAAAGCTTGACCTGGTGACCTTTACCTACTAAGAAATGACCTAAAGAAAAATGCAGATTGTGTGAGTTACACTGTGCAGATCTGACTATATACAGTGTGTGTGTGTGTATATATATATTTAAATATTTGTGTGCAGGAAACTGAAGGCCGCCTCCAGCGCTGGGATGATTGATGGTATGAGGGAGAAATATGAGGCGGTTGTGCGACGGCAGTTGCTGTGAATGATGGTGCGTGTTGTGTGATGACGATATGACGGGGGGGCAGAGGAGGCCAGTGTCCCCCGTTGTCCTCAGAACGGGCCGTGTTACAGCCAGCTGTGAACGTATGGAAGGTATGCCACTGTAAAAAAAAAAAAAAAAAAAAAAAAAAAGCAACCATGAAACACAAGACGTTTATTCTCTGGGCGAGCGGCCAGACGCACCTTTGTGTTCCCACCGTCCAAAATGGTCCTCCTCTGGACGCCGTGTCTGATCTTTGTTGACGTTGCTCTGGAAACGGGGACGACTTTGCCGAATGAGCTCATTCTACTTTTTCCTCGTTTATTATGATGAGCCGTTCCAAATGTGAAAGAGGAGAAGCCGTGTCATCGCTGGAGGACGTGATTTATTTCAACACACGCGGTCGCCATGATTACCGTGATTAGACGGGATGCTCTCAATGTGGGATCTTCTTTTCTGGAGAGCGTCCCACTGTCCTCGTCTTGTATCAATTCAGGCCAATTATTACCCCCCCCCTCATGTTTATCCTCACTGCTGTGTCGGAGTGGAGTCAGGTTTTTGGGATCAGATGGACCCAGTTTTGTTTTAAATACATGGTTTCATTGGGGGGGGGAGGCTCACGAGGGAGGATGGGGAGCCGGGTTTCTTTTTTTTTCTTTTTCGGCTCTGTTTGGATACCAGCGGTTTGGATGAGATGATCCGGCCTGCAGCCATCTCAGCCCGATCAGAGGCCCCCGCTGCCATGTGTGTGTTGTTAGGATTTAAATACTCTGGTCAACAACAAGAGCGGAGTCTGCTCGGCACATGCTACGTCTCGACTCACAAACCGAGGCCGGCCGGGAAATCTTGACTTCAAACCGTTCAGTCCAATCAGTGGTCGGGATTTCCCACATCCTGTCCCACTGTGAGCTCTTCTTCTTCTTCTTCTCCTTCTTCTTCTTCTTCTTCTTCTTCTTCTTCTTCTTCTTCTTCTTCTTCTTCTTCTTCTTCTCTGTCCGGCTCCATCCACCACCTCCGTCACATTAGTTGCCGCGTGTGTGTGTGTGGTAGGAAACGAGACGCTCGGTAATTAATGTCGTACACTGCGGCTTTTGTCCAAGGACTCGTTAAATCCATAAATCAGCGGGACTGAGTGTAGGTGAGGCCGAGTGCGGCGCAGATGCTCCTCCAGGAGGTCTTGAGGGGATTTTTGAAAAACTCATCTATCTATCTATGTATCCATCCGTCCATCCGTCTTCACCATCTTTCTGTCCCTCCATCCATCAGATTTTTTTCTCAATTATATGTATTAGAATTTTAGTTTTCATTTAAAACAACAACAATGATAATTACATGTTCTGCTTAATTATATGATTCGCTGGTTTTTATCATTCATTTTCATGAATTATGGCAGCCATCAACCCCTCCAGCGACACTGTGAAGGAGCCGGGGCTCAGACATGTGAAACGTGCTGCCTGTGACGTGGGTATTTCCAGGAAACTGTGGCCCAGAGAGTTCCAGGGTGGCCAATTTGAGTAATTTTGTGGTTTTGCACCGGTGTGTCTGCAACGAATTGGGAGGAAATGCACGTGCACACCACAGGTTTACCTAAAAGTTGTATTTCCGCCTTTTCATCTCCCGATTTCCTGATTTCATCACTTTGACGGCAAAACAAAAAAAAAAGGACCCAAAGAAACCTATTTTACTTATTCAGCACCACATGTGATTTATTACGAGGACTCTCCCTTCCTTTCATTTATCAAGCTACTAATTGTACAAACACACACACAAAAGCACACACACAAAAAACAACACACTTGCACACATGCCCGTTCCATTGAGCCCCAGACGAAAGCCATTAATTGCCCCGTGAGTCAGGAACTGGTGTCACTGGCTGTGCACTGAGCAATAACACGGTGACAAATATTGGCCTCACACCTCTCCAGTGGGAGCCGCACCTGTGAAATGAAAGGGCTGCGAGCGATGGGAACCCGGGGCCTCTGGCGCGGAACAAAGAGGGGATTTTTTTTTTTTTTTTTGTGCCACAGCAATAATAAAGAGAGCATTTGGATGACGGGGGAAATATTTTGCGCCGGGCAGGGGGGCTGTGGGTGGTGGGGGCGGCGCCGCACCACACCACACCAGGCCTCTCGCTGCAGGACTCTGGGTCAGGTCTGAGCTTGTAGCATTGAAATTCTAACGCATAAGGCAAAAAAACAAAACAAAAACAAACGGATAAAAAAGTCAGGAGTCAGCATTGTCCCAGAGGTGCATGATGACTAATCTCCCTGTGGGTGAGTCATGATTGGTCAACATCTACAGCTGATGATTTATTTCATGCCCCAGATTTGCAATGTCAATATTTAAAAATTCTCTTTAGTACAATGCAACTGTATGCTTGTGTGTCCTTTGGGATTTCTCTATTAATTTGTTTTTTACCCTGTAAATTGCAAAGGCCGCGCCAAAAAATAATGGGACTGGGCCGAGCCTCTCTCAGGGTTACAGGGTGGAGCAGGTGTGGGGCTACGCACGCACGCACGCAAAGATCACACGTGGGCCCGGCACTTGCTGTCTCACTCGTGCTTGTGAAATAAAATAAACAAACGCAAAATGTGTGAACGCTTTTGGTTTCATGCTCGGAACGCATTCTCGGTCGCCCCTTTCAGAGCTGTGAATTTCCTGATGGAGCCTGTTCCTTTTGTTTGTGAGTAGCGTGAGAGTGTGCGTGCTGACACACTTGTGAATTTTGAGCTGAGAACTAAAACATTTATTTTTATATATATATGCCAGTCTCAGCTTCAGCAGATTGTGAGGCTACGTCTCTCTCTCTCTCTCTCTCTCTCTCTCTCTCCTGACCCGTGCATCTTGATGTGTGGAGGTCACCTAACACTCCGCATTATCAACGTTTCCTGTTTTGTTTTTTTTCCTCCCTTCTGATGCATTTCCCCGCTCTCCATCGTGTTTTTGGACTTTTCCACACGAAAGCCAGTTTCCTGCAGTAGAAGAAGAACTGCGCGTTTTCCTTTTTTTCTTTTCCTGATTGTCTGAGTATCTGGGAGAAATGGTTGTCGTACACACGTGCTTTTAACATGTGCGTGTGTGTGTGTGTGTGTATGAACTTTGCCAGATGTATTTCCCTTTTACAGAGTCACACCAAAAATGTTCAGTATGCCCATATTTTAACGGCTATTTTTATTTTTATTTTTTTACTTTTACATCGACATCTGAAAATTGCTCAGGTAGAGTCAGAAAATAAAATACAACTCTTTGGACTTCTTAGTCATTTCATTTTTTTCCGACCAGATCCTGAATCCTCTCGGATCGTCTTCTTCTTCTTCTTTTTTTTGAAATCCTTCAAAGTTTCTCTAGCGCCCCCTTCTTGTCGGACCCCTCCACTGTTTCCCGTCCTTCTCGTCTCTCCATCATCTCCGCATCTGTCGCGTCCCCCCGTCTGTTTCCACTTAAAACTCCATTCCTTTGACTCCCAAAAACCCATTTCACCACATCTCAGACATTAAAAGAAGGAATCTGGGAGAACTGATCTCTCCCCCCACCAGAATCATTTTTTGTTTTTTTTACGTTGTCATACAAACCAGTCAAAGCCTCCCCCCCCCACACACACACACACACTGCCGTATTCTGACTGTCTTTGGCCATTTTCAAACACAACTGGCTTTTCTTTTCTTTTCATTCTGACAGAAAACGAGGGGGGGGGGGGGGTCAACCTTTGTACATTTATTTTCCCTTTTGCGCCACACGACAGTCAATAAACGCACCAGACAGCCCTATAATCGGACTGTTTAAAGCTTGTCATTTATTTATTTTTTCGAATGAAGGCTTATTCATGTCAAAAATGGAAAGCTTAATAAACACTTTGGCCTCTCTGTCATTTTCCCAGCAGGCACTTTTCCTGACCCCTGCGTGTCCCGGCTCCAGTTAGAAGGTCCGTGGTAACGCTTCAGTCCTAGGTGGGTGTGATTTTTTTTTTCCTTTCCCATGACTTCACTGTTTTCTGTCTGTGCCGCGCTGTTCCGAAGGGCCGTCCACATGTAGAAAACGGTCATGTTACCAGATATTGAAAAAAGGCCCAAGAGTCAACTTTGACCTAAATTCCTTTTTTTTTTCTTTAATTTTCTGTTCTTTCCGGCTGGTTTGTGTCAGCAGGATGGTAACTTGTCGGTTAACCACATGAAGGTTGTCGTTCTGCGAAAGATTACAGCCAAAAGCACCGGACCTTAGAATTACCCAGCATGCACAACACGGCTCAAAAATAACCTTCACAGAGAGGACCAGCTAAGGTCCGAACCCCCCCTCCACCACACCGCTCTGCTTTCGCTCCTCTGAGGTCTGGAGCCGCGCCAACGTGTTTAACCAATTATGAGTTGATCGGCTGGAGATTTTTTGGACATGGGCCACTGGGGTGTTTTTTTTTTTTCACAAGTCTACATGAAAGATGAGACAGGAAATGAAAAGGAAGTGGCAGCAGTTCTTGCGATGCATTTTTCCCAGGAAGTCATTATTTACTGGTTTGGTTCTGATTGTGAACGTCTGGAATGTCGTGGGTGTCTCTTGACCCCCCCTGAAAGATTCTGCGGCTGATACGTGGGCTCCCGAAACCCCCCCCTGTATTATTTATTATTATTTTTTTTTTCAGTTTCACTTTGTCTCTGGTGACCGTTTCTGTTAAATAAGTCAATGTTTCACCTTCAGCAAAGACACCGCAGACAAACAGCGCTCATCCTAGAGACTTAATCTGCCAATTCTCTTCAACAATGTTAAGGCCCGTCCCCCGTCCCCTGTCCCCCGTCCCCCGTCCCCTCCGCCTGGGCTTTTTTTTCTTTCTCCAGGGTCACTCTAATTGCAATTAACACTGCATTGTCTCGACAAGCGCCGCCGCCGACATGCCTCGTGTGTCTAGACGCAGAGATACAGCTAATCTAAATGACTGTCTCTGGGATTTCAAAAAAAAAAAAAAAAAAAAAGTGAGAGAGAGAGCAGAGGGTGGGATTCCTGAGCCCATTGTTGGGGAGGACAGTCGGAGGCCTTGACGTGGGCTCAGGGAGCAAGATAAACTCCTGCAGGAGGAGGAGGAGGAGGAGGAGGAATGGGAGGATGCGTGCTGGCTCATTATTGAAAGCACTTCAGGAAACACATGGCCTCGCCGAGCACAGATGAGAGCCCCTCTTCACTTCCTGTGGATGGCACATCCCGTAAACTGGGCCCTGCAGATTTTAATTATAGCCGCGGCAGTCGCAACTCACCAGAAGCTCCGAAGCCGCAGAGCCGGTGAGTGTAAACAGGTTGCAAAACCCCCTGGCCCGAGCTCCACCGGGGGAGAAAGAGCAGCAGCCTTTACCCAGAATGCTCTCTGCTTGCCAGCACGAGGCTTTATTTGCAGTGCGCGTCCAAACACGCGGATTATGGCGTGACCGGGAAAGCGCGCTGGGCTTTTTGTCTGACGCAGACCAGTCCACTTGGACCGGCTCGATGTTTTTTGTCATGGCGGTGGAAAAAGGGCGTTCGACATTCAAACGTGAGAGAGAGAGAGAGGGGCACACAGACTTTAGAAAACAGGAAACAGTTTATTCCTTCACATTCAGCTGTGTGACCCAAACTATTCCTGTCACTTCTCGTTGTCTCTGGCCAACCCGAGAGGTCAGAGACCAACATAAAGCCTGAGCTACTACCACCGGACTCTGGCTCACTGGGAAACTGCAAGAGTTTGGTCCAAATGTATATTGGCTGGCCATTGGCTGGAAATGACATGAGGCTTTTTCAACGGAAGGAGCGTAACATACCCTGATGTAATTCAAATGAATAAATGCCCAAATTTTGGCTAAAGTAATAATTGACTCATGAGTAAAGAGGATCAATTATTTTTCAATTCCACAGTATACTGCATTATCTTAGATGGCAAGAGTTCGTATAGGAGGTATAAACACTTGGGTATACACCCCTTGAGCTACATCCTGTGTGTGAAAAGTGCTATACAAATTCTTATTCTTATTCTTATTCTTATTCTTATTCTTATTCTTATTCTTATTCTTATTCTTATTCTTATTCTTCTTATTCTTATTCGTATTCTTATTCTTCTTATTCTTATTCTTATTCTTATTATTCTTATTCTTATTCTTATTCTTATTCTTATTCTTATTCTTATTCTTATTCTTATTCTTATTCTTATTATTATCATTATTATCATTATTATAAGTAGAACAGTAATATTATAATATTATTATTATTTACTTTCTTTGTAGACGTTCCCATGGCAAAATTATATTTTTAATATGCATTTTGAGGCTGATCATTGAGTAGATTTGACTAATTTAAGATCCCCTCCATAACGTCTCAGCTTAAATAGAACCGAGCTTATAAAGACTGTGGCAGTGGTCTGTGAGGGAAAAAAAAAGTCAGACCGCCCCTCGTCGCCGTCTCTCCCACACGCAACGCACACAGAGTCCCTTATCATAACTTGTCATCAAACACTCATATCCTCACATTGTCCCAGAGGAAATCTGACCTCCCAGCTGCAGTTATAAACTCCAGCTTCCCCTCCTAATCTGAGAAGGAGGGTGATGAGGCACAGACGCTGCACTCTGAGGCCAGATTCAGTTTTCGTTTTGGCCCCTAACAATTGTAATTGAAGATTTATCTAAAAGTGAAAGAAGTGCCTTCCTCAGCGTTTGCGCACTCTCTCTACCCACGATGCAGCTGTGGCCTTGTGCGGCGGAGGGGTTGAGGGGTCAGGGGGGAATTCACAGAGGGCCGTGTTTGCGTAGGCACGGGGCCACGTCTGCAGAAAACAATCTTCAGCCCCACGGAGATGGAAAAAGTCCCAAAAAATGCTCCCAAATCCACATTCACTAGCTCTTTCTCACTTTCCTTTTTCCTGCCCTGGTTATAAAATGATAAAACAGCTCTGTAGGTCATTTTAGATTTTTTTTTATTCTTCAAAAAAAGTGCCATTGTCCCCACTTCACTGCATTTCTCTCGTAAATATTTAAGTTCAAATACTGTGAATGAATTTTAATCAAGGAAATAAATACATTAAAAGTTAAATATTTTTATTTTTTATTTTTTTTCCCCCCCAATACGTGATACTTTGCTACAAGGCTTTTATACACGGCCCCAGAAAAATAAATAATATTCTCGTCTCAGTGTATCTTCCTATCCTTGCGAGGACTTGCGGTTTCCTCATTAAGTTGCCGATGCACGTAAACAAAAAGGCGTGTGGTGGTTGTGGGTATGAGCTCAGCTGGTGACAGTAAGACGCACGCGCACCCACGCGTATTTCGCTGGAAGCCGCCGCGGCCTGAACGAGGTCAATTCTTGTAAACAGCTGATTCACCCACCATCAAAGTCTCGTTGTGACGGGTGACCTTCAAAAATAGGAGGTAAAGCTGTTTTCTGCAACTCTTGCCGGAGATACTGGACAGAGCTTGAGATTTCCTGATCAGATAAGTCGGGCCAACCACAAACAAAGTCCTGTTTCTACACTGCCTCCTCTCCACGGCTGCTCCTGTGTCATTGTTAATCACCGCTTGTGTAACATGGCCCTGGCGCTCTTTCTTAAATAAGCGCAACTTGATTGATGCGCACGTTGAACACTTTGGAGGTCACCGGGGCCCACTTTGTACCCCGGGAGGATTGATGAGTGCTCGGACTGGCCCCTCTGAAGTTTTTTTTTTTTTTTTTTTTTTTTAATAGATGTGATGTTAAGCTTGGCTCTGTGTTTGGATTCCCATCGTCTTCTGTTATTGATGTTAACAAGGTCCCTGGTTCCTTATGATTGGCTTTGACGAGCTGAGGCCCAGAGGATGTTGTGACATGGTACAGCTTATATTGTGTATCTATAGGGCATCGGGTGGTTTGCCGTCAGATTTGAACCACTTGGATCATTTATTAAGAAGAAGAAGAAGAAGAATCTAAGCCTCAGTCATTGATCTGTGTTGAGCGCTGGTTTGCAGAAACGGCGTGGGTACCGAGCAGCGTGAGGTTTGACCCAGATTGCTGCCTCTTTAGCCGCATGCCAACGTGCAGCCACAGTTCTCATTGGTGGCAGACGATGGCGTGTGGCATTATGCTCCGCCTCCACATACCACACGTTGGTATGTGGAGGTGGCAGAGCCTGGCTCCCACTTTTGCTTTCTATCCCTCCCATACGTGTGTTCTATCTTTATTTATTTATTTCAGTCTTCCATTTCTCTTTGATGATGGATGAAGGACACTCCTCATTACCATTTTTTTATTTAAATATGGCGTGGAACATTAATCTTTTTTTTTTTCTTTTTTTTCTCTCTGCTTTTTTTTTTTTTTTTTTTTTTTAATAAATGTTGACTTTATGTATATTTCAAAAAAAAAAAATCTCCATTTAGAGTTCATCACCATCACTGACCCATTTCTCATGTTCTTCCACAGGACGGGCTCTCGCACTTTTTGGAACCCGGGTGCAGTTGGCCTCCTGCAGTGACGGTCCCATGCCTGAAGGTAAAAACCCTTCCCATGCATTATGGTAATCGTGTCTGCAGGGGGTAAATCGGTCACACTGTGAGTTAAACAGAAACCTTGTGGCACTTGTATGACGATGGGAATCACGGGGTCGCGTTCATCAACTTTGATAGCGAGAATTATATGTGGAGATAAAGGAGTGATAAATAACTTTAGTGTTATAAGTTCTTTGATTTACACTCATTTATTGATTTAAATATCATCTCATATATATACATATATATACGCATATTTATATCTTTAAAGGTACATACTGTATATATACAGTATATCTATATAGATATATCTATTTAAATATATGCATATTTCAACTTTTAAAGGTCCTGATCACAACTGCCAGTTCTGCCTCATGCATGTTTTTCTTCTGAGGTCATTCTGATGTGCTCCTGGTCCCTGACTCTGTGGTTCCCAGCCAACTCAAAGGCCCACAATGTCTTTCTTGAAAAAAAAAGAAAAAAAAATGAACCAGGAACCATTTGTCCCGCTGGGACAGCATCGGACCGCCAAGTGCAGACAGCATTGTGGAGCCCCAGACTCTCTGCTGTCCACTATTGTTTGAACAACCTTTAAAACCTTCATGAAGCCCAACTTTGCTTTCTGTGTGCGTTCCAATTACGATTTAATGATGGCTGTTGTCATTTTTTTTTTTTCCAGAGGGTCCCCCTCCTTCCTTTTCCAGGGTGACCCGGCTAAACAGGGCCCCCTGGGCTGTTTGTTTTACGGTGGTGCCTCCCTTTCGAGGGCTTCCGAATGCAGCTTGTGGGAAACAGGGAGAAGAAAAAAAAAAAAAAAAGCAAAAGAGCTTGAGGAAGGAAAGCGGGAAAAAAGCAGTGGGAGCCCGGAAGCAAGGTTGCCAAAGAAAGCTCTCCAGACACGTTATTTGGCTCGTCTGTGTCTGTATTTAATGATTGCAGTTGGGAAAGTTAAATTGAAGTGAACCCAAATGTATATATTTTTTGCCTCCGTGTCATTGGTTCATTGCTTTTGTTGACTTTCTGGTCCAGATGGACAGTGACCAGTTCGTGTTAAGCGTCCGTGTGTCCTGCGAGGAGGAGAGAGTGGAGGATCCAGCTCGGAGGCGCCCCGGGGGGGCCTTTTGATAAGCGTTACTTCTATGAGTTCTGCCGGGGGCCCGCGGAGGCCTCGGCGAGGACGCTGGTGGTGGTGGTGGTGGTGGTGGTGGTGGGGGTGGGGGGGGTCCTGAACTCCAGCAGCGCCTCTGCGGACACTTAGGAGGGCTGTGTGAAAAGGGGCGCCTCCCTCTCCCGTGGTTGTGCCTGCGTGGGAGGGAGGTCACGGACCCACCCTCCCCACGGAGGAGCACGGGCTGACGAGGGGAAAATAACAGGGTGAACCGGCCCAAAGGGGAACGCTGCAGTGCCACCCTCTAATCACGGCGGCCTCACTCACATAGGCACAAAGAGACGCATATACTGCTGGGTATAAGTGCAGTAGGCGTCCTCCCTCCACCACACACACACACACACACACACATAGACGTCAGTCTCAAAACAAGCTTAGGAACACCCATTAATGGAACCGTCACAGGATGTGGGTTCACCATTGAGGATGAAGTCCAACTGAATATTTACATTTTCATTTAAATACGCGTTATTTATGGCAAGGGAGGCATCTTTTATGAAGCTGCACAAGAGAGGGGCCCGAGGTCAATGATGATGCTGGAATCCGTGTTGTATTTAATTTTTTTTTTTTTTTTTTTACTGAAGTGATGTACAGAGCTGAGAACAACCCCCCCCCCCCCCAAAACCCCCCCCCCCCCCCCCCCCCCAAACACACACACACACTCATCCTTTTAACAACAACATTCCTCCAAAACAACAACAGAGTGACCCTTTAAAAAGAAATGTCACTGGACCGGGGTCAGAGAAAAAAATATTGTGTATGGACACAGGTGATTTCAAGCTTTCAATTGGACTTCCAGCAGATTTGGTTTATTTGAACTCGCAGCCTGTTTTACTTTTCACATGACTCCTGTCCTAAAGTCCGGGGCTTGAAAAGACAGAAAAACAAGAGAGAGAGCGAGCGAGAGGGCGAGCGAGAGACCCGCTGGTTTTTCCACAAAGCGGCAGTGGCACAAAAGAAAGAATTCACTGGGGATCCCATGGAGCTGGTTGAGCGTGCACGTGTGTGTGTGTGTGTGTGCGTGTGTGTGTCTGTCTGCTTACATGTGTTTTTTTTTTAAGTTTGCGTGTGTGTGTGCGCGCGTGCGTGTGTCTGTCTGCTTACATGTGTTAAAAAAAAATGTGTGTGTGCGCGCGTGCGTGTGTCTGTCTGCTTACATGTGTTAAAAAAAAATGTGTGTGTGCGCGCGTGCGCATGTGCGTGTGTGTGTGTCTGTCTGCTTACATGTGTTAAAAAAAAAAAGTGTGTGTGTGTGTGTCTTGAGAACAGATGAGCAGTGTAGCCTTGAATTGATTTGTGCTATCTGCTTACATGTGTTAAAAAAAATGTGTGTGTGTGTCTGTCTGCTTAGATGTGTTAAAAAAAAAGTGTGTGTGTGTGTGCGCGTGCGCATGTGCGTGTGTGTGTGTCTATCTGCTTACATGTGTTAAAAAAAAAAGTGTGTGTGTGTGTGTCTTGAGAACAGATGAGCAGTGTAGCCTTGAATTGATTTGTGACTTTTCACCAGTCACGCTCTGAAAGGCGGCAGGGTTTAAAAAAAAAAATTATCTGTTCCGTGACCAGTTGAGGAGTCTGGACAGCTTCACCCGATGTGTCGGCCATTATCTCCTCCGGGGATGACTTGTTTCAGCTCAGGTCCCGTCTCACATCTTTATCGTCAACATTTGGTCCAACTGGTTAGCGTGGACATTTTTCTGCTCTCTGTCCTCAGGGCTTATATATATGTGTGCGCGTGTGCGTGCGTGCGTGCGTGCGTGCGTGCGTACGTGCGTGCGTGCGTGCGTGTCTGTGTGAGTGTGAGTATGTGTGTGTGTGTCTCTTTCAGTGTTTAAGCCCATCGTGCTCAGATCAGACGGGTGTAGGAATTCTCCTCTGGACCACGGGGGGACGATTTATGGGTACCAGGGATGCCGGGGGGGGGGGACGGGGTGGATGCCTCCATTCAATGTCTTCATTGTTCTGGGAACACGTGTGCGGTGGTGCTGGTGCTGCTGCTGCTGCTGTGGGTGACGGAGGGTCTACGGTCCGGTACTCAATCCCCTCCATGAAGGCATTACATGGGCGCGTAAGCCTGGAGAGTAAAACTCAATAAGTTCAAATGACGAATAGAATGAAAAGGACGGATTATTATTCTTATTAATACTCACCATTTCAGTTTTATTTGATTCTTAAAGGGATGTGTCCCAAATGAGAGGCCGAACCCATGCAATCGGTTCCTGTGATGATGTGATGTTTTGAGGTGAAATAGTTTTAAGGTCGCCATCGTAAATACTGAACATGAAAAGCGCTGAAGCGTCATAAATACTAACTTGGTGTATTTTATGATGTGCATTTTTTTTTTTTTTGGACAGCTTGTCAGAGAAGTGTTGACGCAACCCAAGGCCTTGCCGTCGTGGCGGTTCGGCACAAAGTACAAGTGGAGCCGATAAGAATGTCAATTATTTTCTCGGATATGTGGCCATAAAATAAAAATGGGGAGAAGAAAAAAAAAAAAAGGTTATGGCGTAAAAAAAAAAAAAAGGGTCCTTTTCTAAGAATCCAAATGCATTTTGGTGCCAATGAATACAGCACCTAATCATACTGATTAATCACCAATTGACTGTCTCTATTTTGCAGCTTCATCACCAACACGTTTTTTTTTATTTATTTTTTTCTTTTAATAATCATTTGAGTGAAATAATTGCACTATTTTTTGTATTTTTTTTTTGTATTTTTTTTTTTTTTTATACTTTATATTTAACTTCCTTTTTTTTTTTTTTTTTTTTTTTTTTTTTTTTTTTTTTTTTATCTATTTCTTAATTTATTATTATAATTTTTTAATGCTTGGTGTTTGGAGAGGAAGGCAAAAAAGAATTTCATTGTACAATGTGCACATGAGTAATAAATGCTTGAACCTTGAACATTTGTTGTCATGACATCCTACAGCTGTGAGCGGGGTTCCTTTCAAAAACCTGAAACGGATTTGGTTTCCGATGGAGACCGACTGAGCCGCACCTGGAAAACCATCTGAGGGCAGCGTCCAAGAGGTGAGTGCCATGCTGTCTGTTTAGTAATAAATGATCCAAAAAATAATGCCAATGAGGGACGCCATTGAAATGCTCTGTGAACCACTGCGAAAGTAGAATATATGCAAATTATTATTATTATTATTATTATTATTATTATTATTATTATGGATGGTGCTCTTTCGCAAAACATTCTAATATGTTTTGTTTTTTCTAACTGAGCTACGAGCATATGGGACGGACTCTTGGTCTCGTTGTGTAAACGTTGCTTAATTCTTTATTTTGAAGTCAAAATTCATCCTGACAGTTGATCAGATAATGGCCGGCGGTCGGCGACAAGATGGCTGCGAGACGAGGCTTAAAAAAAAAAATAAGCACATGTCTACAAATAAGCGTTTTTCAAATTTCATGATTCCTTAGGTGGTTTGTGCTGGTGCGGACGGGCGTGTTTTTTTTTTTTTTAAGTTGCCTTAACCTCATTAGAGTCACAACACCAAGCATCGCCTCTCCTCACGGAGTGTGATTTGACTCATATTTCACCCCTCGCTTTCCTTCCTGGTGCTCCTGCGAAAAAAAAAAAAAAAAAAAAGTATAGAAATCAGTTTCACTGCTTGGACAGACCAACAGAGAAAAGATAAAGATAAGAGGTCACCTCTTTTGTTCCTGTTTTTCTTGGCTCATCGGCCCCGGAGCCTTTCGGGAGATGGATTCATCATAATTAGCTCATCTTTGGCCAATTTAATATCCAACCTCAACACTTTTCCCACACACACACATGAAAGGCATTCCATCGCTTCTCTTGCGCACACACTCAATAACCTTATAAGTCATAAGTTGGTCATAAATAATTTTTTCTCTCCGGCTGTCGACAGCGGGAAGTGTTTGTGACGTGTCCCGTAAACAATGTCAAGTTATTACGCCGACATGCGGAACTTGTCGGGACCTGTGGGCCTTTTGTAACAAATGACTGTTGAAATCACAGTGTCACCAAAAAAAAACAGTGGACACACCCACTAGTTTCAATCGTGCAAGATACAAAAAAAAAATTAAAAATTATTAGATCCCTTATTCCTTCTGACTCCAGCTTTTAGAGCTGCGTGGGTTGGGTGTACGTGTGCCCCCCCCCTCCCCGACAGACACACACACACACCCCTGTGGGCAGGGGACCTGGATTTCCCATCATAGGACACTCATCCCCAGGATGGAGAGCGGGAAGCTGCTGGGGTTCCGTCAGCGACGCACACACACACACGCACGCACACACACTCGTCACCGATCACTGGCACTGTGACACAACGTCACACACTGTGGCCACCTGAGGGGAAAGTGCACCTGCTTTTTTCCACGGTCAGATACCATGTGTAAGCACATGCATAGGAATAAAAAAATAATAATAATAATAATTTAAAAAAAGTATAAGCCAAGTTCCTCTGTGACCTCGGGGTCATGGCAACAAAGGTGGAATTGTCGACCGATAAAGTCGTTATCTGGTGAAATTGACAAGCCCTGGCTAGAGAGGAGGATCCTGCCTGTCAGACCTGTTGTTGTCACTCATTTCAACGTGATAAACAAGCAGTGGAGCGTTGTAACCTGCGCATATATATATACACTATATACTGTATCTATATTGCATATATTCAGACAAAAAGGAACCCACAAGAGCCGGGTTTTGCACGTGGTGGTTGATGGCTTAGTACACCGTTTTGGGTACATTAAAAGCAGAAAAAAATACAACAAAGTGACAGGAAGCTATTTTTATTTATTTATTTATTTTTTTCACTGTTGAATGCAAATGAGGAAATCGGCCAGAGGAGCTGTTTCCCCCCTTTCTGTTAGATGTCCCGTACACGGGTCCGTCAACGTGATGCCATTAAGTCGGCCGAGACCTTCGTCCCACGTTGTCCGTGTCGTCGGCCCGTCCGGCTGTGGGAGCGCAGAAGAAAAAAAAAAAAAACGAGAAACCAACTGCCATCTGTCATCCTCTGCACTGCCTGCAGGTTTTCCAGAGAAAACACTCTGGCGCCAAGGAAAACGCATTCCTCAGAGATGGAAAAACCAGCAGAGAGGGCACGACACCAACCACAAATGAAACAAATCTAGGCTATAGTGTGTTTTTAATCAATCCGCTCTTCACCTGTGTCTGAGGAGGTCAGAGAGGTCACGGGGGGGGGGCGGGGGCAGCAGTGGAGCTGGAGACCAGGTGGGACGTCTGATGGCATGCCGGTGGAGGAATGTCTCTGTCAGCGTTGAACTTGTCCGGTGGGAATCTCCCTCTGGAATGTGTCCGGCACCACAGCTGAAGGTGTCGGGATCAGGTGGCCTGGCGGCACAGGGGGGGTGTGTGCGCTTGTGTGTGTGTGTGTGTGTGTGTGTGTGTGTGTGGAGGTCATTTTAAGTATCAAAACATGGAAGGGATCAAAATGGGTCATTTTTATTATTACTGCTGAGGAGAAGATGTAGCTTTTATTTCTTTTAATGACATGTTGTTTTTTTTGTGTCTAGAGTGGTCGTGAGTGTGGTGCATGGAAAAATAAAAAAATAAAGAAATAAAAATTAAAATAAATAAAGAAAGAAAGAAAAATAAATAAATAAATAAATAAATAAATAAATAAATAAATAAATAGAAAGAAAGAAAGAAAGAAAGAAAAAGAAATAATACAAATACATAAAAGATAACAAAAATATATAATAATAATAAAAAAGAAAGAAAGAAAAAGAAATAATACAAATAAATAAAAGATAACAAAAATATACAGTATAATAATATATATATATTAAAAAAAGAAAATAGGTGTGTATGTGCACAGGTGTGAATATGTCCCTTGGTGTCAGCGGGCTGTTGATGGATTATGAAGGAGAACACTATAAATAATACAAATAAATAAAAGATAACAAAAATATATAATAATAATAAAAAAGAAAGAAAGAAAAATAAATAATACAAATAAATAAAAGATAACAAAAATATACAGTATAATAATATATATATATTAAAAAAAGAAAATAGGTGTGTATGTGCACAGGTGTGAATATGTCCCTTGGTGTCAGCGGGCTGTTGATGGATTATGAAGGAGAACACTGGGTCCCCCGATGTAGCCGCCTGACCACTGAACACGCACCGCAGCCGCCGGAGGTCGTGACCCCCGGGGGGTGTCCTGGGACCAGTTGCCGCGCGGGCCCTCTCCGCTCGCTGTGGAGTCGGAGCATGCGACCCCACCACTTGCTGCAGCCGTCAGGGGAATAATTTACTGTGGGTCCTCCGGCGGAGTTTGGACAAATGTTCCTAGTCCTCGCGGAGACAGATTCCTGCGCGTGTGCGGATCTCACTTGGCTTCGGGTGTGAAAATTGTGCAGAGTGAGGAAAAAAAAGGAGAAATTTGGCCGTGCTAAGTTTCAGTCTAAGCAAACCCAGAAACGGAGAGCTTTTATTGAGGATTACCAAAAGAAACAGGCGGTCTGTCCCTCACTGACCTCTGCGATTTTATTTTTTTTTAATCCAAACTTTGGTGAAGGCCTCATGAAAATGTGTGTATTTGTGTTTCTTTGGGTGTGTGTGTGGCTGAAGGCCTGCTGGGTGTGTTTATGGCTCAGCATCATTGCCTGGACTCACGAGCAATCGTGACTCAGGCCTGCCGCTCACATCTTGTCCTTTTTTTTTTTTTATTTCTCAGGTCATTGAGCCAACCGACTCTCCCCATGTTTCGACTCGTCATACCTGCGGTGTGACGTGCTGACAAAAGCGCCGCCCGTCAAGAGGATGACGACAGCGCCGACGAGCAGCATCCAGGAGGAGGCGACAGGTAGGGGAAAAAAAACGACACACACACACACACGCATACAGATGACCTTTCACCTTCATAGAATGGAGGAGTGTGGAAGCAGAAAACTCTCTGTGGTTTATTAGCTCACTTGGTCAGTGAAGCCGGCACCCTGACCCCCCCACCACAGTCAACTGGGCTTTCAAACACTACACTGTGCATTCCTTCCGTCCTCAGACGCTCAGGGGCGAACACATCACTGCAGACAAACCGCCGCTGTCACTTCCAATACGGAGTCATGCTGGAAATATCTGCAGTTGCGTTCCTCAGGCATCTGGCCTGCTGCGGTGTTCGGGGGTGAGGAATTGGAGAGCGAGGGAGAAAAAAATGCTCAGTGAGGTCACTGACGTGTTCTGACTCTCTGACCAAAGAGCAGATTGTTCCTGTGTTCTCTGTGGCGGCTTGTTTTTTTTTTGTTGGCAGCCTGAGAGGATTGACATACCAGGCGTCGTACAGGTCAATCTGAAAAAACTGCAGAACCGAGGCAAATAACACACGAGCCAGAAAGAGTCATATAACTGCCCAAATGTTTCATAAGCCCATAAATACATTTAATAGCGTTTTTTTTCTGGGGAAACTGGAAATATCACAAATGGTGTAAGAGCTCCCTCTTCTGGAAAAGTTTGGGAATTGTTTCAATCTCTGAATCTGACTAAATTAGGCGCGTTGTACTTGCCTCTGCCGCCAGATGTCGCCCCAGAGTCGGACTCAGTTTTCTCTGCCCTGTGATTGACAGGAGTTTACATCCATGTGTCGGTCCTCATTATAGTGTGTGTGCATGGGTGCATGCGTGCGTGCGTCAGTAACTCTATATTTGTGTGTATGCGTGTGTGTGTTTGAGAATGTGTCTTACTCGCTATATGAATGTGTGCGCGTGTGTGTGTGTGTGTTTGGGGGGGTTCTCTCTCTAGCTGTCTGTGCGTGTGTGTGCGTGCGTGTGTCTCACTCCCTATCTGAATGTGTGTGTGTATCTCACTCGCTATATGAATGCGTGTGTGTGTTTGTGTGTGTGTGTGTTGGGGTGTTCTCTCTCTCTACCTGTCTGTGTGTGTGTGTGCGCGTGCGTTTGTGTGTGTGCGCGTGCGTGGATGTATGTGGTGCAGCCTGTAAACAGTGTGCGTTAATGACCACTTTAGCTCGTGAAGTTCACACGTTCATCCTCCCTCTGAGTCGCGCGCTCCTCACAGATGTTCGTCTGTCCGACTTTTGTTTCACGCAGTTATGATTCATGATACCTTAAATTACACGTTATATTATTGTCCAGCGGGCTGCCAAGATTTAAGGGAATCAAGATGAGGGAGAGAGAGAGGGGGGGGGGGGGGGGGGGGCATAATGTGAAAACAACCTCGGCTCTTTGAAGCAGTCTCAACCTCTCCCAATGAAAAACACGCTCAGGTCTTTATGATCACCCTGGACCAGGAAAAACGGGCCTCGAGTTTTTTTTTTTTTTTTTACTGAGATAAGAAAAACATTTCAACTGAAGAAGCCCGTTCGAGAGTCTCTGACCCGCACGGATGTAGGTTCATTTATCCACGATGATCCGCTGAGATCCCCCAGGCCTGTTTAGTTCCTGCCAGATGATGTTATTACCTCCCACTTATTCATCTGCGATTCAAAACAAATACGAGCCCTCCACAATGGACGTTTTTGTTAGATAGCAGCTCTAGTATTGATGGAATATGTGCGTAATCCGCCTTTTGGATTTAAGGGGAGGAGAAAAATGGAGACTGAACTTAACCGGTTCCATGTTTCGTCTCTTTTATAACAAAAAAAAAAGGGAAAAAACACCTCGAATTGCAGCTTTGATTTAACGTGGCCTATATATTTTTTTATGTCAACGGAGGTCCTATGTAAAATAAAATTGGGGGGGCATGTCTGCAAACCTGCAACATCAGGAAACAGTCTCTGGACGCGGCGTGTCCCGGAGCCGTCGGTCCCCGGAGACGCGTCCCCTGCACGTGGCTCTCCGCGTCCCGGACGCGGATGGATGAACCCCGGTGCCATTTACCTTCAGCCCCGCTCGTGATCCGACACTCGGGCCTTATTGGAAGCACACCACGCACGCGGGGCCTGTTTCCAATCTCAGGACATGCCTGATGAATTTAGGGGGAAATCATCTGCGGCTTTGCTGGTACCGTCGAGCCCACCCAGTCCGGACCCGGTCCCCCCTCTGCCCCGGGGCATCAATACGATTAGAGGCAGGAAATGTGGGAATCCCCAACAAAGGGCTCCATCATTAAACACAAACAACCAGGGGCCTCCCAACAATACCAAAAGCGCCCCTGCCCTCCTCACCTCCCTTTTAAGTCTGGGCAAGTGAAAATCTATTACTTTCATCCCAACATCGCCGTCCTGCCTTCGGTTGCCCGTTATTAGAGAGGATCATCTCAAAATGGAGAACAGAGCGCGCGCGGCCTCTGTGCCTTCAGCCATCCCCGGTTATGCAGATTAAATATGCGTCTTTCTCCATTTCACACATGGGGAGATTTATCAAAATCAATCTCATGGAAATTCCAACTTATGAGCGCCACCTCTGGGGGGGGGGGCTTAAGGCTCAGGAGAGTCTGCGGCTCTTAACATCTTATCCAAGGAAGCCCCCAGCGCGGGCCACAAACAATTATTTTCACAGCAGCACAGAATCACTCACTTCACTTTTATCTTCTGTAATGCGTCTGAACACGTGTAATGGTGTGAGTCAAGTGTGTGCGTAAAGTGTGGCTGAAGGAGGCTTCCAGTGGGATTAAGGCTTAAATCCCTGCCTCACGTAGAGAAGTGTTTGGGGATGGGACCCCCCCCCCCCACTCCCTCCCTTGTTAAAACTCACTACACTGAGAGCCTACATCTAACATGTATTTCATCTATTTTTTTTTTATTGAAAGGGTTCAAGTTTAGTGAGTGTTCGCTGATTCTCCTCGAGTTTTCATATTTCATTCATTTTCGTGCCTTACTCCAAACTCTTTATTGAAAAAAACATATACAGTAATAATTCACTTGTGCAATTCACCTTTTGGGCACGGAGCGTAAAAGTTGCCGATTTTCTAACAATCGATCAATCCTACGGGACTATAAATCATCCTCGCGCAACTTTGTTCTTATTCGGATGATTCAAACCAATCCTTTTCTTTACAAGAGCGTGCAATCACGCCTTAATCGCCCGGGAGACGAGTTTTTTCCCCTCCTCCGTGATTCCTTGGTCCACGGGGATGTTTTTAGTGGATGGATTTCGAAGGCGCGCGCGCGCGCCCGCGTCCCCTTGGCACTGGTGCGCTGCTGATGAGAGTGCGCCGGGAGGCTGGTACAGGCCTTCTCGGCACCTTCTGCCTCGCTTCCATTGGTCGGGAAATCTTCTGCTCGCGCATCAGCGTGACATCACATCCAGCCGACCCTGCAGGAAGGCAGCGGGGATCACAGAGGATGCTGGACATCTCCGAGGACGCACACGAGCTCGGGCTTTACGCACGGTCACTGTCTGGAGGCTCCTATGCGCGTTAAGGCACAGAAGACGAAGGATACCAGCACCGATGCGTCTCTGGGCGGAGAGTCATGGTCCCTAAACTTTAGGAGAAGGAGTGCGCACGGATTTCCACCTTTGCCTTTTTTCCCTGCCCACGAGCCGTGCCTAAAAACCTGTCCGTCGCTTCGAGGAGCAGAGCTGTCACTCTCCCACCTGTTGGCAGGTGGAGTTGGCTTTAACCCGCGGGAATTGACTATGACATTGGGTTTGGAAATCATGGAGGATCTTGTTATCGACGTGGTAGGGGAAGGACTCAAAGATAACGGAGAGGAGCAGCCTTTACCCTCGGACGAGTCGCGGAGCAAGAGGGAGCGCTGCACGGAGACGTCCAGCAGTCAGAGCCCAGAGCGGGACTCCTACAGCCCCGAGCCGGCGTGCGGTGCCCCCGCTAAAGGCAAAGGTCCCACGTCCGTGAAGCCTCCGTACTCCTACATCGCCCTGATAACCATGGCCATACTGCAGAGTCCAAAGAAGCGACTCACCCTCAGCGAGATCTGCGACTTCATCAGCCAGCGCTTCGCTTACTACCGGGAGAAGTTCCCGGCGTGGCAGAACTCCATCCGGCACAATCTGTCCCTGAACGACTGCTTCGTGAAGATGCCCAGGGAGCCCGGCAACCCGGGCAAGGGCAACTACTGGACCCTGGACCCCAACTCCTCGGACATGTTCGAGAACGGGAGTTTCCTGCGTCGGAGGAAGCGCTTCAAGCGGCAGCATTTCCGCTTCGACCCGCTGAAGGAGCAACACCTGGAGCCCAGCGCGCTGCACGGCTTTACGCACAGTGCCTACGGCCTGGGCATGCAGCTGCCCAGCCTGGAGCTCTACCCCTACCTCCACCACCACCACCACCACGCGCCCTCGCCCTGCGCCGCCGCCTCCATCCCACCTGTCAGCAGCATCCTACCGGCTCTGTCCAGCTTCTTCTCCCGCAGCGCGCTCACGGCTAAAGCCTTCCTCCAGGCGCAGCAGCCCGGCGTGGACGCCTTCACCCCGGCGCAGTGCGCGGCCTACGCCTCCCCCCTGACCCCCGGCTCGGCCTACGCCTCCCCGGCTCTCTTCCACCCGGCGGCCGCCCCGCACCTCCTCTCGTTGCACCAGGAGTACCAGAAACGACACAGTCACCGCGGCGCCGTGGAGCTGAGCAAACACATCAACGCGGCCAACAACGAGTAATCACATAAAAAAAAAAAACAATAATAATAAACGGAACGCGTGTTTTCTCAGGTAACAGAGACAATTGTAGCAGAAACTCACCAAATCGGTTGGATCTGTGTTAAAGAATGTTGTAAATAGGACGTTGTCAGAGACACTCTCTCTCCCCCCCTTTTTTTTTACAGACGCCTCTTTTTTATTCGAGCTTGAATTATCATCTTTTAAGAAAAATATATTTAAATGACGAGTTTCTTATACTCTTTTTCTGGAAAGAAATAAAACGGAATATTTAAAACACTGCGTTACTTGTATTTTGTGCAGATGCATTCGGTTTCGTGAAGCCCTTTATTTGCCTTGGAGAAAAAAATAGATTTCAATTTAAGGCTAATTTTGTGTGTGTGTTGTGTTCTTTTGCTCTAACTTTTGTAAAAAAAACACATTGTTTTCATCTAAATGTTAAAAAGAGTTAAAACAGCCAAATAAAACGAAAACGCTTGTAGCCAATAGGCCTAAACGTGATATATATTCAAAAAAGAAATATATGAAATAAGATGCAGGTTTCTGCCTAAAATGTGCATAAAATCAAAACCAATATTGTTAAAATACAAATGCATACTTGTCGGTATTTTTAGCAGAAAGGTTGATATTTGCGTAATTACAAATCACTGCAATATTTGTTATTTAATATATATTGCGAAAATTAAAGAAAATGCAAAACGTATCATTTTAAAATCCTGGAAATCTTAGTGCGTGTAGGTCAGAGTCAATCTGGAACCTCCAGCATTAACACATCTTTTAATGTATGAAGTTATTACGTAACAGAAGTAATAATAGTTTCCATGATCAAAATCTGTCAGGCCTGTCGTGTGTGTGTTTGTGTGTGTTGTTTATTAATATAACACTATAAATATACATGCTGATAAAACTTTTTTTTTATCCACTAGGACACACAAACACACACACACACACACACACACACACACACACACACACACACAAACATCTCGTCACTCTTGTTACCGCGAAAATATATATATATATATTTGAATGTAAAAAAAAAAAATCGTTAAAAATTCCCAATTACGCCCAAAATGTGACTTTCCGAATATTATTATCATTGCAAAGTTGAGTCTAAAATTTGTTGACCCACTTGTTTTGTTATTACGTTTTTGTTTTGTTTTATGCAGGATATATATTAGTATAATATATATAATTGTTATACGAAGGATACCAGGACTTATTATATATTATATATATATTATATAATATATAATAAGTCCTAAATATAAATGAAATGTAAGAAATCCAAATTCAAACAATGATTGGCACATGTGATAACCTGAAGAAATCCATCTTATGTGGTGAATTTATGCAATATCTAAAACTTTATAAAGATTAATTTTTCAAGCTCATTTTCACCATCATGTGTATATATCATTTTTTTTTTCCTGTTTAGAAATAGTGAACGCTGGGTGGAATTAAGATTTCACCGTCTAAATTCAGAACAGGTTGATTTTTATTTATTTAACTCGTCTCTTGACAGCATGGAAAAATCAAGATAAAAACTGGTGTAGTGGCTGAATCCAACTCAGATTAAATTCACAGCATAGTCTGTGACCCAAACCAAAAACAAATGCGCTCATCTTTTTTTCTTTTTTTTTTTTGCTGGTGCAGGACACAGTGTGATTAAGATATCCCCCCCCCCCCCCCCAAAACTCTCCATCCGGTAATGTACCACTAAATCACAAAATCACATGATCTGATTTATTTTCCCCTTCTCTTCCTGCTAAGTGACGGCAGCGCTGCTGTACACTGAGAATGACAGTAGTAAAATAATTCTAGGTTCCAGAGCATGGAAGTATTTATTTAATTCTATTCTGAGTCTGGTTTAGATGGATTACCATGCCGAGGCTCTTGGACGGGGCTGATGGATCACACCGCACGCTCAGTCCTTCTGAAGACTTTGGCACCCAGTGAGGCACTGAAACAAATAAAAAGATTGCTACCTGATGGCGAGCTGTGAAGTTGCCCACCAATGAAAGAAAGAAGAGCACTCTCTCTCTCTCTCTCTCTCTCTCTCTCTCTCTCGCGCTCATCGAGTCTCTTCTTCCTTTTCTTCTCGGCTCCATTCAGGAAATTTAACCAACCCCATTCAATCTGTTTTGAGTTTCTTTTTTTCATTTTTCTCATATTCTCTCTCTCTCTCTCTCGTTTTATTTTCACCATTGCCAAATGTCTAATATTTCTACTGCTAATCTTAAACAGTGCGGCACGAGCTGTGGTTACACTGGGTGCAAAACGAGATTCGTATCACACACCACGGCATTACTGCTGTGAGAACTTTATCTGATCGAAAAGCCAAAGATACAGTTGAGCATTTTATATTTCTTCTTTTGTGCGTCGCTGGTGCTTTTTTGTCTGTCGAACATGAAGTTCATGCCACCTTTGAAGGGCAATCAGTCCTGTGTGTGTGTGTGTGTGTGTGTGTGTGTGTGTGTATTTGTCACTGAGCAGGTCAACGGCAAGTTTTGATGCACCTTTTGTTGTTGTGTCCCAAATGTTGGACTTTTGCGCAGTTTAATATGGTTAAAATGATCAGGATCAGGTGTATAACTTGAGATATATATATATATATATTTTTTACATTCTGCCATTTGGAGGCAAAGAGAAGAGGAGAGAAAGTGAAGCAGACAAACTGATTGGCAGCCGGAGAGGGGGGGGGGGGCCGGGGTGAGTCAGGGTGGGATTTTTTTTTCAACGGGGGTGGGAAGCCGGTGCACCTGATAAAATAAGCAAGTCAGACACTCCAGGCTTGTGTGTGTGTTTGAGTGTGTGTGTGTTTATGTATGTATGTGCGTGTGTGTGTGTGTGTGTGACTGCACATCAGTTTTCCATCCTGAAGTAGGTAAAAGTTGCCAGTGCACTGCTGAAAGTCTTTTTACTCTCCTTTCTGCCCCCCCCCCCTTTGTGCATCATTGACTGCGACATGCTTTATTAGATCCTCACTTCTGAGAAAAAAAAAGTCTCCTCTCATGACAAGGTGCAAGATTTTTCTCTTTTTGAACGCAACTTTTTCCCCATTTGAACAAATGTAATTTGGCCAGACGTCTCCGCCTTTCCAATGGAAATGCAAAGTCCCTGGTGAGACAAGAGCATTGTGTTTCATGTCGAACGTGTCCCCCGGAGACAATTTAACTCAAGAGTCGTATTAAGATGATTCATCACACGAGGGGAAGCCATGAATGTACATTTATGTGACAGCCTGTCAGTGGCGCGTGCAGTTGCACACCACTGCAGCGTTTTCCTGCTCCATGCGGATGATCAGTTCTGGGTTATCATAACTCACGTCTTCGCCTCTGATGCTGAGGTGTGTGTGTGTGTGTGGGTCTGTCTGGGGAAAAAGTGAGTGGAGGCCGTCAGACCTTGCCTTCATGCCTGACGCTGCCGCTCCACCGTGCTTTTTAATTCCCCACTTACAGACGCCAAGACAAACCAGGCCAGATAAACTCATCGTTTTTTTTTGTTTTTTTTTACTCCTCCCGCTTCCACAGCGAAGGACTCGGCAGGTCCAAAATACGACACTGGTGCATGCTGGGATTAAAAAAAACAACAAACTCTGCAAGTTCAGTCAGGACAGAAAAAAACAAGACAGCCATGAATTTCCAGACTATTGGAAAAGCACAATTCGAAATAAATGATCCTCAAATATTTTTTTCGTCTCATAGCCTGATGGCTTTTTTCCCCTTTCTTAAAATTTAAATTTGAGTTGAGTTGCAATACGGAGTTCATTTTTTTGGATTTATTTTTCAACCCACTGGTCCTGAATTTATTTTAAACCCACTTTCTTACTGTGTATATAATAAAAGTCACCGGGTCAAAACTGAGCACCAAAATAATTAAATATTGTTAGATTACTGGATCAAAATAATCCTTTGTCCATGGTCACATAAGAATTGGGATTGACCCCCTATATATATATATAAATTTACTATTAAAATCCCGAGTTCTAAAATGTTCAATCTGTGTCAATATGGCACCAGTGTTAGTGTTATATTATATTTCTTTCATTCTGTTCCCAAACCAGAATATTGTACGGTTGTGAAATTCTGTATCTGCCTCCGCTTTCATGTCACGATTTATTGCTGAGTGTTAATAACATGTTTAACTGTCGCAGTAGTGAGTGAAAAAAATCCGCTTATTATGTTTAATGATCATATTTCAGACGAGGGAGGGTTAAAACCCAAAAAATAACATCAAGAAATGGACTGACACTAGGTCAAAAAAACATTACTACTGGTTCATATTGACACAGTGATTTTTTTTATTTATTAGTATTTGGGGTAAACAGCTGTTTGTCAGGAGCTGATTTTTGTTTTCTGTTGTGATGCCGTGTGAGGGAACGAGTGCGGTGAACATAACGGCTTTAGGTGTTGTGGCTTTTCAGTTATCATTTCAGTAAATCTGGCACCTTTCTGCCGAGGCCGATCCCCGATGAGGTTTTCTCTCCTCTCACTTTAATGGCTGACTTCCACAGGCCTCGCTCGCTCCTTGGCGTTTGCTTTTCCTGGCAGGGCCGGTCCCCGCTGCCCTGCTTCAGGGAGTTATTCAATTATAAATCTTCCACCCTTCTCGTGTGCTGCCCCCCCCCCCCCCCCCCCCCCCCCCCCCCCCCCCCCCCCCCCCCCCGTTGGCCCCCCCCCCCCCCCCCCCATCTCCTCCCCCTGCTTTCCCTCTCTCACCGGCCCATGTGTTGCCCTGCCAAGCCCAGTAAAACACACTGCTCCGTTGGTGCACCCCTCTCCAGTCTCGTGCCCAAGAATTTATTATGCTCCGGGTGGTGAGGTGGAGTGCGGTGTGTTTTTGGAAAAAGGGGACCCCCCCTCAAGCCTCAGTGCCAACAGATGACAGTGACATATAGCAGGAAAAGCCACCCAGAAGGAGAATGATCTCACACCTAAGCCACGCGCTAAGAGTGGGGTGCCGGGAGGAAAATCGAGAGATCTGCAGCTGGGGGTAGAGGGGACAATAAAATCAAGATGAAAAGAGGCGAGGATGGAGAAAGTACAAAAAAAAGGTATAGGGCCAAAAACAAACACCAGCAACTGAAAGCAAACGGCGCAGAGCCAGCAAGCGAACTGATGACGCTGGACCAGACTTCTTTCAATAACTTCTGGGAACCCGCTAAGCTCAAAACGCCGAGTCTCAATCACTTCCAAATAACCCAAACTATGTTAAACCTTTTACGTGTTCTCTTCTTGCCCACCGATTGCGGCCCATGTGCACCAGCCAAAGTCTGGAGGGAGATGCGCCACTCCGTGAAGCAACTTAGGAAAATCCCTCAGTTGCATTCTGGGGATTTTACAGCAGATAATTCTCCTCTGTGCCACATCTGTTTCTCCAAAAGAAACATGTGAAGGAGATATTCTCTCTAAAAGCGACTCTCACACTCTTTTTTCACTCCGTTCTCCACCTTCCTGGCGCCCAGACTCTTCCCCAACTGGCGACCCTGGCGCCCGGACTCTTCCCCAACTGGCGACCCTGGCGCCCGGACTCTTCCCCAACTGGCGACCCTGGCGCCCGGACTCTTCCCAAACTGGCGACCCTGGCGCCCGGACTCTTCCCCAACTGGCGACCCTGGCGCCCGGACTCTTCCCCAACTGGCGACCCTGGCGCCCGGACTCTTCCCCAACTGGCGACCCTGGCGCCCGGACTCTCCCCCAACTGGTGACCCTGGGGCCCTGACTCTTCCCCAGCGTGCGACCTCGTGCCCTCACCGTGCCCACGGTGTATTGGGACACCGCTCCAGGTTTTTATCGGTGTGTGCGGTATATTCGCCGCAGGTAGAGACGCCGCCAACGAGCTCACTCGGAGAAGTGCTCACCCTTTTTTTTTTTTACGAGGCTTCCGACATGAAAGGCAGTGGGGAGCGTGATGTCACCCACAGCAGCCCCTGAACCACTTATTGCGCTAAATGAGAGCCATTAGCCACACAAACAAAGACTTTAAACTCTCTGTCATTTCATCATAAGGGCAGCAGGAAGCATAATTAACTGCTGGGCCAACGCGTGTCAGCTGGGGGTCACGTCCATGGGCGCTCACGTAGCGTCCGAGGCCCGGCCCCATCCTAATGAGAGTCAGTAACCCCCCGAAAGTGGCTCCCCCTGATCTCCGAGGAAGACGAAGTGCTCTGCCTTCCACTCCAGGCACCGCCATGAAGAGCGGAGGATGTTTGAAAAGCAGCCAGTTAATAGTTGGAAACCTCCCTCAGCTGCCTCTCCCTCTCTCTCTCTCTCTCTCTCTCTCTCTCTCTCTGTCTGCACTCTCTCTCTCCCCCATTACATTTGGTTTTATCCCCCTCAATAACGTCTGCAGTGGCATATTACAACTTGGATATGGATTTTCTTTTTTTTTCTTCTTTTTTTTTAAAGGGAGTTGGAAAGGGTGCCAGAATGGGAAAAACACGGATTGGCTCTGTGGGAGCAGAATAAGTGGCCGGTGCCAAACCTCACGCTTTGTAAGGAACAAGAAAAAAGAGCCTTTTCTACATTAATGCTCGGAGTTAAGGACCGACCGCACGGCGAGGGGGGTGAAATAAAAAAAATCAAAAAATCCCACCCTCTTCGAAAGGAGAGAATGCAAATTCCAGAATTGACACTTCATACTTTTCCTCTTCAGTGTCACAGGAGTGAATACGACTGGGCACTGTCACAGGACAGGCCTGTGACTTTCCTTTTTTTTTTTTTCTCTTTCCTTCTTTTTTAAATCACTGCTGCAGGTCTCTGTGTGCTCAGGGAACTGTAAAGCCAATTCATGGGCCTGCAAACATCCTGCAACAGCGACATAAATCCACTAATTCGGGCCTTTGTGTTTGGTAATGGATGTTGTGCCGTACTATGTAGATGCGATAGCATAGGATTGATTGCTGCGAGGAACACCGAGGCGGCTTTCTAGCACCGCCCTGCCACCCAAACTGTCGGCCAGAGAGCCGTTCATCCCATGCTGCCTCTGTTGGTGGTCCCTGGTGTAAGCTATATTTTCCCCTCACTTCTCTCTCTCTCCCTCGCTCTCGCTCCCTTTTTTTTTTATAGCTAACACAAAATTGTTCCTAATTCGCTGCTGCTAGAGGGGGGTAATTTGCGGCTTTTGGCTGAGTGTCGCAAGCCCCAAATTTGAAAAAGCTGCTGAGTTGAAGGCGCTCTGTGAAAGGCAGTAGGAGCAACAGTAGGGAGAACAGAGAGTTGGGGTGGAGGTGGAGGGGGGGTGTTGTTGGGGTGGGTGGCCTAAATTCAATCAGTTGAAAAGGAAAAAACAGAAAAACATGATAAGCCTCAAAAAATACTGAAGTACAATAATAACTGCTGGGTAATGTAAGCCTTAGCCACTAATAATTGTGGCTCTTTTTAATGAAATAATGGCGATAACGTCTCTTGTCTTCTGTGCCAGTGATTTTTTATTTTTTTTTACTTAGCCCTCATATTCTAATCAGACTATTGCGGCCACATTACGGTAGGTCATATTTCATCTGTGTTTGGTTTGTCTTGTTGTCACTGAGATAGAAACCGTCTCCAGCTGACTGCTTAAAAACAAAATGCCATCTGTAACTGAAAAAAAAACAAATTTTATATATATATATATATATTACGAAAGGCTTAAGGCCACTCGCTGACAAGCAGTCAGCTGGTTTAGCAGTTATGTGAAAGGCACAGTTCATATTGGCTAATAAAGTGCCTCAAGGTTGTGTGCTTGGCCCACTCGCGTTTCCTCTTCGTATAAACAATTTAATGAACATGGAAATAATAGGCTACTCATAGTTACGCCGATGAAGAAGTTTTGTCTGACTCCAAGATGCACTCCATGCGCCACACTCTGCCTTTTCTTATTTTGGCAGTCTTTGCTCTATGAGGTTTCCCAGGGACAATGTAGACATTGTTAGAGCTCAGAGGAAGTCAACAGAAGACGTTAGCTCTTCCAAATATACACTGCTATATCTTTTTTGACGAGAAATTTGACATTTTGGGACTCATTCACTCACTTACCTTGCTGCGCATCTGATGCCACTACTAAGAAGCTATAGCCAGCTTCATTTTATTGCCATAAAACCTGCAGACGTAAAGCCAGATGTGGTTTTTTGTCATTTTCTGTCCAGATTTGACAAACAATATATATATATATATATAAAAAAAGCTGTTTACTGTGCTTTGGAGGTGCTGCTGGGAGGATTTTGTTACCTTTGGACTGAGCTAGTCTGACTAGTTTCCCCGCTCGTTTCCAGTTTTCAAGCTGGAAACTTGGTAGGAATTTTTTGTTGAAAACTTACGATTGACGAGATGTAGAAACTAGTTGGCAAATCACGTTGCGAGAATAAAAATTTGAATGAGTAAGATGTGATGGAAAAACAGGCAATTTATGGTCCACGTTGTGCCTTTACAACTTTGACCTCAGTGACATCCTTATTTAAATAATTTCTAGTCGGTGGGGATGAAAGGTCATTGGGTTCGTCCGACAGAGCTGGTGGTGTACGGATAGTCGGAATGGAGTGAAAGGAAGGCCAAAATAAAAATGGAGTCCTGGTTTCAGTTCTTCGCTTCCACAACAGCACGTCATTACCCGAGTGTTTAAACACTTAAGAAAAGTTTAAGGAGAAGGAGGAGGTGGCGGCGGCGGAGGAGGAGGAGGAGTGAAAATGAACAGTTCTACATTAACCGGGGGTATCACTCAGGGGAGCCGTAAATGTGGCCCCGCCGGCGAAATGAAGTCAATAAATACATGTGGCTGTTGTCAGATGTCTGGAACGGCTTGAGAGGCTTCTCGGGGGTCGGGGCGGCCCACCATGTTGAAATGAAGGGTGATAAGTTTGGGGGCGGCCCCACAGAATTAGACGCTACAACTTGCTGAGTGCCATTGACTAATGAGGGCTGGCTTTTTTCAGCCTGATGAATTCGTAGAGGAGAGGAGCGTTTGATCTGCACCAAACCGCAGTATGTTGAAAGTGGGGGGGGGTGTTATTGTATGCAAATCCCACATGAGCTTCCTCTGATGGTGACGCTCCGGAGGAGGAGGAGGAGGAGGAGGAGGAGGCCTTGCATTTCACGGCACTCAATCAAAGCGGGAGTGACAGCAAACAGCAGAAAGAGACAGGAGCGCGTCTGCTTCATGTCATGACTTCATCGGGATCGAAACGCTTCCCGCCCAAAAAAAAAGAACAGGAAGCGTTTGCGGGGATGCAACTGGACAAAAAAAAACAAAAAAACCAACAACCCCTACCTCCGCAGGTCGGCCCCGCAGGGAACAGCAGCGGGAAAAATATGAAACACGAGGAAAAGCAGTAGCAGCTGGACGAGGGTTCGTCCAAGTGAAAGCAATTGATCAGCGAGGGTCCGAGGAGGAGGAGGAGGAGGAGGAGGAGGAAGGGGAGGGTGGGTGCACGACCCGGAGGAAGCTGCAGGTGTGGAGAAGAGAAAACACAATCACATTTCAAGTCAAACACAAGCGTCTCCCCTGATGGAGATGGATGGAGGGTCAGCATTCCACTGCAGGCTGAAGATCCCCAGGTTCTCTCTCTCGCTCGCTCTCTCTCTCTCGCTCGCTCTCTCTCTCTCGCTCTCTCTCTCTCTGCCCGGCCAAACATCTGGACAGAGGGGAGAAAAAAGGAAGTAACAGAGAGGAGTGGAGAACGTTTTCAAGATAAAGAGAGAGAGAGAGAGAGAGTGAGAGTGGAGGAACGAAAAAAAACAAAAAAAAACGAGAGTGGATGATCCGGGGTCAGGGGAGGAGGTGAAAGACGTTCAAACCAACAGCCTTGTTTATCCTGAGGACTCCCGCGGAGGAGGGAGCCGGAGTCGGTGGGGGAAAGTTCACACCCAGCCTGAGCATTTCTCTCCATCTTCATCTTCTTCACCTCCCTCCAAGGTTTCTCTAACTTCTTCCAGGCTGCAGCAAAGCGGGGGCAACACTCCACGCTCTACTCTCCTCTCTCCTTAGAGCTTCAAACCCAGCACTGAGTTTTTTTCTTTTTTTTTTTTTTTTTTTCTGCTCCGTTTCTGTTTTTCCCAGGAGTCCCATAGAAAATTTTTTTTTTCGTGGTTTTGTTTTTGCTCTGCAAGTCCAGGGTTGAACTAGAGCTCATAAACTCAGAGGGCACGCCGAGGTCCCGGGGTCTGTTAAAAAAAAAAAAAAAAAAAAAAAAAAAGTGGCAGCAGTGGTGGAGTCACAGGCACACACACCTTGGGAGTATTTGATCCCTGTGAACACCGCACGGCCCGGGGAGGACACGCTCTGTAAATTTCCCTCCCGTGTGCTGTGTTGTCTGTAACAGCAGCCTGAGCTTGTAAAAAAAAAAAAAAGGAGAAAAAAAAGGAGAAAAAAAACACACACACATGACAGGTGCCAAAGTCAGGAATGTGGGGGAAAAAAAAGGGAATGATAAAACCTTCTCATGTTTCTTGTTATTTCCTTACCTTACATCTTTTTTTTTTTTAATTCAGTGGCCTGTGTTAATTTTATTTATTTTTTAAATGTATTTTGTTTTGGGGGCATTTGTAAATGCAGTGCTGGAGGAATTATTCAGACGTGTAAAAGTCCGGCCAAAAAGTATAATCGTGTTTGAACACAAGTATTATTCCCAGAAATGATCCAAAAGGAAAAGTTTTAGTGTTTTTTTTTTATATATTATATTATTGCATAATCAATACCGATGTGTGAGTAGTTTTGCTGTTGGAGTGGCTACATGTGGAGCTAATTAACTGTTTTATATACTGTTGGGAAATCTGATGCAGTGTGGGCTTTTTCTACCGTACTCCAAACTCAACCACCCGTCCTCTAATTTTTCCCTGGAAATGATTTAATTTGTAGTATTTTTTCATCTAATTAGAGTGAAAATTGCCACAATATCTACAAACCAGTAAAAAAAAATCTTTTAGTACCATTTCAACCCTCTATCTTTTATTTTGAATATTTTCATGAATTAACCATTACGCTTGTATAACAATATATAGATCTTTTTTTATTACAATAACCAATAGAAATAGTTTATTTATTACAGTTTTAGTGAGATATCTGGGTGTTTATATATATATATATATATATATATATATATACGGTGAGTTTATTGTAGAAAGTACACGTTTTCTGAAACGTAGAAGTAGTGTACTTCTGCTGGAATTCACTCGGCACATTGGCGCTTGTTGTGTGCGTGTTTTCACTGCTGATGGCACCGTGCAGGTTTATTTGGACAGATGTGAACTCTGGGTGCCTGGGTGACCTCAGGTCTTACTGGGCTACGCTGCGGCTGATCTCTCCGCCCTGGAAAAATAACACTCACTTTAACAGACTGACCTGTGGAAGAAAAAGCTCGCAAACGCACCGTGTAATAGGTCCAGGAGTGTAAGGCTACATTTCCTCTGGCGGCGTAATAGAATCTCAGTGTGGCCTTATCTGTGCAATGTGGAGCGCACATGTCGGGCCAGGTCCTGAACAATCTCAGTGACTGTGAGCAGGGTGTTCAGTCAAACCAGAAGTTACATCTTCCTCTCAAAGTCATGTATACATTTCTATACACAAACTCAAAATGGAGAGTTTGCATCCCACATGCCGCGCACATTAACGGCACGGAGCATGAGTTAGGGCAGAGCAGAGGTTGCCGACAAGAGCCATAAAGGAGGCGGATTGATGTGCCGGAGCCGCGGCGGCGGGAGGTCAGAGGCGGAGCGAAGTGCGGAGGGTCGACAAGGATGAGGAGACGGCAATGTTTGGAGACAGGACAGCGCGGAGCCGTGCTAATTTATGCCGGGCTAATTGGAAACAGCAGAGTCCTGCACCTGAACCGCACTCTGGGCCCCGTGGCGGCGGCCCGGGCGACGTGGGAGGGTGATGAGGGCCAAGGGGGAATGGAGAGATGGGATGTGGAGGTGAGGGTCAGTGTCAATGGCGGCCTTGTTGATTCTGAGATGGGACAGAGAGTTTCTTTTCCTTCTCTTTTTTGCGCTGTGCGCGCGCGTGTGTGCGTTTGTGTGGAAATGCAAGATGTGTGTGGCTGGGCAGAATTGGCGTGCGCGTGTCAGAGATTTTCCGGGGGTCGTGTTGTTGTGACAGTCAGACACGCGCGCACACGCACACACACCAAACACACACACACCAAACGCACACACACACACGCACGCACACACACTAAATGCACACACGCACACACTCATGCACACACGCACGCACACACACTAAACACACACACACACACCAAATGCACACGCACACACATGCACGCACACACACACACACCAAACATACACGCACGCACGCACGCACACACACACATGCGCGCACACACACACCAAACACGCACACACACCAAACGCACACACACCAAACGCACACACATACACGCACCACACACACACACACACACACACATGCACACACACACACCAAACGCACACGCGCACCCACACACACGCACACACGCGCACACACCCACCCATCCACACACACCAAACGCACGCACACACCCACCCACACATGCACGCACACATGCACACGCACACACACACACCAAACACACACACACACACACCCACCCACCCACACACACACGCACGCACACATGCACGCACACACACACGCACCAAATGCACACACACCCACACACACACACACATGCACACACACACACACCAAACGCACACCCGCACCCACACACACGCGCACATACTATAGGCTGGAGGACCACCCTGCCTCAACACAGAGTATAGATGTGCAGGGGTGGGGGGCTCGGGGGGGGATCAGCTTAATGTGTCATGGTTTCAATCTGACACGATCTAACACACGACATGGCTGGACTTCAGCAGTCTTAGCTTCCTAGTTAAATAAATATGACAGCCTCCTCAGATAATTACCGTGCTGTGACCACGTTGAGTCATAGCATCCGTTAATTATTAGACGGGGGGGCTTGCGACTGCGCGGGTTCCTTCCTCAGATCCCCCCGCTGCTTGTGCCTTTTCTGATGTCTGTAATATTTCAGTGAGTGATGGTGTATTCAGATGTTGGCTGTGACTGGGCTCTGGCACTGCGCTGAGAAAAGTGAAGTAATCTTGGAATTTAGATTGAAAAAACATTGACGTGGCTTGATGTGCCTCGTATCTGCACGATCTGTTTGCACGGCTAAGCCGCCGAGTCTTAGCCGTGGCCTATTTAGGCCAGCGGCTCCCGACCTGGGCCGTGTGCGCCCGGCGGATGGGGGATGCTGCGGTTGCCGGGGTCTACGCGGAAAGAGGGCGAAGAAGATGCGTCAAAAACAGAACAGAAAACGGAATTCAATCGTTATTATTAACCCTGATTACAAAGGCCTGCGTGTAGAGACGCCTGAGCCACAGGCCGGCGCACCAGGGACTTCGTATGTGGGTTCAAAAAAAAAAAAGCCTGTATTTAAGAGAAATGTTCATGGATAGATGAAGAGAAAGTTAAAAGAAGTTCACAAATACCCAAATAAATATGGCTGGAACGGATGTTTGTTATGAGTAATGGATAAAAGATGAAAGAGATAATAGAAAACAACTGTTTTTCAACCGGAGGGACGATAAATAATGGATCAATTGTGAAAAAAAAAAAAAAAAAAAAATAAGAGGGTATAAATGATGTAAATGGTTGAAATAAGGGTTGAAGGCGAAGTGAGGTTAAATGAATTATTAATAATTATTATTAACATTTCCATTTTTTTATGATTTATTTCTGGACTCAAAAAATGTTTTTAGGCTCAGTTGGTAGTCATATTATGGCGTGGTGGCAATTAACCAAGCAGAACCAATCACGGCTCAGATAGATGAGCAAGGGAATTTACGGTTGCGATGCAGCATCTCCGTGGCACAGAGCAGATAGATGGATTGCGGGGAATAAAAGGCCGAAAAATTCCTTCCAAAAACAAAAGAAGGGTTTTCGGGACATATGGGGAGCACATTGGTGGCGGAGTGCAAGGGCATTTAGATGTGGTAGGGGCCTGTTTTGTTTCCCTTGAAAGGCGTGTCAGTTGTCTGATCTGCTTGGGGATATTGGAGAGAAGAAAAAAAATAAATAAAAAAAAAACTCTCCGCTTCATCACCCCCCGTCGGTGATTGACGTCTCAATAGTCTGGCACACATGGGACGAGCGTGTGCAAGCCATTTGCAAAATTATGGCACCGAAGAAAGAAAAAAAAAAAAAAAAGTCCTTCCACTGTGGTGGTTTCACAGAGGGACATTTGTCCTGTGATTTTTATTTTTTTTTTTCTCCCCCCACCTTGTATCTATTCTGAGGCCCTGCGCGCACATGAAGGCCACCGCCATCTGTCTGCGTCTCTCACGACGCGTCCTCCGCTCCACAAACCGCACTTGTGTAGGACGAGGTCCATGTCGACACACCATATTTCTTTCTCTTTTGACACATTATTTGAGTTTTTTTTTTTTTATATATATATTTTTTTTGGTTATAAATAAGGAGATGGCGGCGGAGTTGTCGCTCCCCGCCTCTTTTTTTTTTTTTTTTTTTTTGGACACCACCCTTATCATTCCCACACTGCTTCCACTGCCCTCTCTGGGCCAGAGTCGAGCCACTGCAGCTGCACATCTTCCTCGAATTTCTCCTCCATCCTGTCCTGTCGACTCCATGTTCCCCTCTCTCTCTCTCTCCCTCCCTCCCTCTCTCTCTCTCTCTCTCTCTCTCTCTCTCTCCGCTACGGCAGGATGCAACGCTTTCAAAGGAGACCACAGAACAAATCAGAGGCCCGTTCCTGAGCGCCCATGGGCCTGTCTCTCATTTCGGATGGAGATTGAAGGGCATGTCTACTCCCGGGGAGGGGGGGGGGCGGGGGGGACGTCGGTGGAGACCAGGGGCGCCCCCTCAGTAGCACCCGCCGCCGCCGCCTCTGTGTGTTTTCCACTGCCGAAGCCAGCCGGACCGTGACACACACACACACACACAGGCAACGTCGCGTCCCGCCGCAGAGAGCGCGTGCCGGGTTGGTCGTCAGGTGGGCGCACCCCCCTCGTTAGCTCAAGGTCGCGCGCGGGCGGGCCTTGGATTTCCCATCCTCTTAAACCCCGACGACAACGATGGGGCTTTTGGGTTGAGGGGAGCCGGATCGGCCCTCTCCAGTTGTTTTGGAGGTGGCGCGGGATTACGGCGAAGTGTCTCCTAAAACCCTCCAATTTGGAGAGGGTCGTTGTGGCGCCGAGGCCCCCCCCCCCCGAGGCGGTCCCGCGGGTCAGCGCCGGCTCGGCTTTCCTGGCACAGGATGTGTGGATCTGTGAGAACAACAGGGCCACACCAGATCAATTCCAGGTTGACGGCGCGCACGCTGGCTCCAATCTTCCCGCCTGTCTCTCTCCCCCCCCCCCTGGCGGGCCTCCATTAAGCTCCCTCAGCTCCTCACATGACACGGCGATACCCGTCAGGCGCTGGCGTGGCGGCACATGGACCCGAGTGACACTTGACGCATGTGGCAGGAGTGGGTGCAGCTCCTCTTTGCGTCTCCCATTCATGTGGCGAGAGCGGGATTAGGACTTGATCCAATGGAGCAGAGGAGCCGGGGTCAGACCTGCCTTGAATTAAGCCAGTGTTGCAGCAGGAATAATACAGCCACCCCCCCCCCCCCCCCCCCCCCCCCCCCCCCCCCCCCCCCGCCCTTCAATCTCCATCCGAAAGAATAATACAGCCCCCCCCCCCCCCCACCCCCCCCGGACCCCCATCACGCAACTGCAGGCTCACGTACAGTGTGCGTGTGTGTTTGTTTGTGTGCGTGTCTGCAGAGTTTGGCCTGCGCCGAGGCCGCCACCAAACCGCAGGGTGGTGTCCTTTACAGAGAAGAGGGGTCTCGGCTGACGGTTCAAACGCCCGCCCCCCCCCTGCCTCGGCTTCAAACGGCCCCCCAATCATCGCACCCACTTACAGGCAACGGCGCATGTCACTTAATGTGGAGTCTCCGCTGACGGTTCAAACGCCCGCCCCCCCCCTGCCTCGGCTTCAAACGGCCCCCCAATCATCGCACCCACTTACAGGCAACGGCGCATGTCACTTAATGTGGACCACACTATTCATCAATTATGGTGAGCTCAGGGGCCATCCGACACCCGCACCACAAGAAGTGAGTTGTCTTCTTTCCTGACTGTACCAACCCCCCACACACACACACACACACACACACTTAGTCTGATGCAAGAGGTGTGATGGTGGTTTGAGCTCCAGCTTACTTTCACCCAAATTCTGTTTCTTCCAAAAAAAATGTATGATGCATCGTGCGTTCCTTTGAGTTGCCGTTCCGCCACCGTCTGGTTTGACCTCTCCATTATTTCCTGACCTCAGAGGTCCATTCTCCCGCAGTCTGGTCCTCTCTCTCTCTCTCTCTCTCTGGGAAAAATCCTTCATCTCCCTCTCATTTCGTCACGGCCAGGGGTTATTGGCCGATTGGGCATTTACGTGACAGAGAACGCACGTCAGGGGGCCCTAAGCATGAAAATGAACGACACAAACGCGGCGGCCATGTTTAGAATTTCCCCCTTTACACAAACAGATGACGGCAAAGGCATGCAAACCTGCCCCAGACCGCACAACATTACCCAAGCCTCCTCCTCCTCCTCCTCCTCCCGTCCCGGGACACGGGAGGACTCGCTGCCATGGTGTCGGGACAGGGGTCATAGCCCGACACCAGGAGACGGAGGGCGGTTGTTGAATCCCGCCCTTTCTTCTTCTATCCCCAGGAGCAGTTTGGCTGCGGGCGCACGTGTGGATGGTGTGTGTGTCCACCATGAGCCATAACCTCAGCAGCTGTGTGTGATTTTGTATTCATGTTGTCTGGGGGGGGCTTCTTTCCTGTTGTATCTTTTTTTTTTTTTTTTTTTTTTCCCCTCGTCCGTCCTGACACCTTGTTCCCGGTGCTGCAGCCATGCTCTACTCCGATTATGCTTATCTGTGACATGGCAGATTATACACACTCACACACACACACACACAGACGACCCCTTTGTTTTTGTGTGTTTGAAATTTAGGGGGAAAAAATATTCTGATCTTTTCCTGCAATAGCCTGAATAATTGGTTTTATTTGGAAACATAGAATTGGCTTAATACCCAGGGTAAGCCAAATAAAATAAGATAATAATATGTTTTATTATAAGTAAAAGTCAGCCAAATGTATCGGATAGGACCAAAAATTCTAATTGACGAGTTGCCTACGTATATTATCTAAAAATCTAAAAATCTTTATAAACTAAATGGAACCTGATCACGTTGATTGACGGACAGGTGAGTTTCCAGCTGTGGGGTACAACTGAAAAAACGGTTTTAAATTCTGCAGCTCAAATCCTCCAGGTGCAAACAACAATGCACGGATAAGCCTCTTTTAAAAGGACATTTAGTGTGTGTTAAATATGTCATCATTTGTACAACAAAAACACACACACACACACACAGACGTACACAAACACACACAGTTGGATGTGTGGCCAGCACGGATTCATAAACAAATGCAGCCACACACACACACACACACGCTAGAAAAGAACATGAAAACAGCACTAATGGGAAAAAGATGAGAGGGCTCACAGTGAGCACACCCAGAGAGGAGGAGGAGAGAGACGGACACACACACGCACGCACACAAACAAACACACACAGGGTGGAATTATTTTCAACCATTTCTGTCTTGTGGAGGCAATTCTTGCACCGACTATAATTGTATTTGTTGCTTTATGTTATACTTTAAACACATACAGTATATATTCATATATTATTATAATTATTATTATTATTTTAACCCACCATATTTCTCGTGTCTTTTCCGCTGCATATATTTTAATTTAACAAAATGGCAGTATGTTAGTATATTCAATAAATATTTATTTTCTACTCAACTAAAAAAAAACTAAGTGGAAAGTAAAAAAAATGTATGCATTTATTTGTACGTCAATATTTGCTTGATTTGCTCAGAAATAATTTGAATTTATTTATTTTTGGGGAGATTTCTTTATTTGGTGCAGTTCATGCTCTGAGTTCCTCCATTTCTTTTTTCCTTTCAATTTTCAATATGACGTTAAAATGAATGACACTGATTAAAGGAAACGGTGAGTTTAAATGTTCAAATGTTGAATGAGAATATTCATCGTCAGTGGATATATGAACACTATCATTATCACTCTTCAGGCTTCATAACTTTTGCGCACTTAATGATAAAGTGCCATGCGGCCCAAAAGGAAAAGTGTGTCATTTTGTATATTTGACTTTGGTTTGCTGTTTTTTCCAGCCCATCGGGTGAGATGATAACAAAAAAAAAAAAAAAAACACCGCAGCGTCCACGTCTCCCCCCTCCGCCTCCACCTCCACCTCCTCCTCCCTCCATCCTCCACGGGACCGCAAGGCCTCTTGCAACAACATCCCTGCTCCAGGAGGAGACGAGCAGGAGTTACGGCCCGTGTGTTCATGATGGCTCACTGGTGAGTGCCTCCCATGTTTGTTCAGATTTGGGCTTTGCTTATACATACGCACACAAATCAACACTGCATCCCTCCTTTTTTTTTTTCCTCTTCTGCTCCTTCTTCTTCTCCTCTGACCTGGTCAGAGTTCTCGTCTTCCCCTGAGGTGATTCAAGCCGCCGCTTTTGATCTGGGAAACTTTAGTCCAAAAATAAATGTCCCTATTAAGAAAGAAAAATCCAATTTTGTTATATTTATAACGCCACCGACCATGGCTCCCTCCATCCTATCTATGACGTGTATCCACCAACGCAGGGGAATATTTGGACAGGTGCTCTCTCTGTGTAAACTAACTTCAAGGAGTCTGCCGTGTTATTCTGTCTCAGGCTCATATAAAGAGCGAAAAGGCAGCAGAACCTTCCTGCTGGATTGTTAAGCCGGTGCTGCATACTGGAGTCTACGTAGTGAATGTGTAATCCCTGACAATAAAAAACTGTTTAGCACCAATTTTCCTTTACTTTTAAAAGCTTTTTTTTCCCCTCTTCTTCTTCTTCTTCTTCTCTTGCCCATTTCAGACAACTGTGGAGGCCACATCTGGAGGACAGATGTGGTCCCAGAGCTTGTTCTCCGCCTTTGACTCTCTCTCTCGCCCACATAACGCTGCTTCTCACTCACTCTCTCGCCACTCTCTCTTTTTTTTTTCCGTGTCTATCCCTCTCCCTCCCTCCCCTCTCCCTTTGGGAAACATGAGAGCTGACTTAATTCTCTCTCTCTCTCGCTCACTCTCTCCCTCTCTCTCCCACCCGGGGCCGGACCACCCACATTCGGAAACGCCTTAGCTGTTCCTCAGGCAGAGCCGGAGACGGAGGGCGAGTGAGGGAGGGAGGGAGATGTAAGGATGGGTTATGACTGACGGTTTTAGCACAGTATCAATTATATCAATGTCAGAGCCGTAACCTGCCAGTGTGTAAAGAGTCTGGGAGAAACTCAGCTTGGATTCAGGCCTTTTGCTATTTTCCGCCACTGCTTTCTTCTTCCTTGATTTATATATTCTATCCTCCCCTATATATATATATATATATATAATTCATGACACAAATGACATGACCTCAAGCCTTTGACTTTGCCTTTCGTGAATTGGATTAAAAAAAAAAAAGAGATTCCATTACTTCAGCCTTTTTTCTTTTTTTTTTTTTATATAAAAATCAGCAATGTCAGGATTTCAGAAGGAAAGAATAATAACAGCCTTTTTTTTCTTTTTTTTTTTTGGAACAGCTGTTTTTATTTGCTGGCTAAGCAGGAAATAAATATCTCTCTCCTTTCAGCACAAACATTCAAACTTCTCCAGTGATCAGGTCAATGTCTCCACCTGGTGGATGTTTCGTCCTTTTTTTTGCCCATTCAGATGTTGCCGCTAAAAAGTGTGTAACCAATCACTTTAGTGGTTAATGAAGCACTCATTTATATTTATATGAATTTATCCATAAGCAGAACAGAAGAATCTGAACATTGCAAATAACGATCTTTGAGGCAGGATTTAGTGACCGTGACTAAATAGTGTTATAGATATTTGGCAAACATAAAGTGGTTCTAAAATATACCAAAAATAACCACAGGTGTTCAGAGGTGAAGCATAAATAGTCTCCGAGCTGATCAGCCGAATACAGTGTGGGTCACTTTAAGGTGCAAAATGGCCACCGGATCATCTCCTATTTGGTTTTCTGTGTTTTTCTTCTCTTCACCTCAGTAGCCACCGATCCCACAGACGCGCCCACCATGCCCCCGAACGGCCCGCCCAAAAACAGGCCAACCAGGGCTCCAAACAGGGCCTCCCTCCTCACCAGCGTGGGCAGCCACCCCACCCAGGCCACCAGCTTCTGCCACAGGCCCCCGAGGAACGACGGAGGAGCGGAGGACGCCGCCACAGGTGGGAAAATGCTATCTATGTCCACATGCAGCTCCTCCACGCTCCTCTCTGCTTCCTGTCTCACCGCTTCCATTTCCTCCTCAGTGAGGTCGTCCTCTGGTTCAGTGCCCGGCGGCGGGTCCGGAATGGTCTCGTCTCCTCTTCTCCGTCTCGCCAGCCACCCCTGCCGGTCTCGCACTCTTTGCTCCGCCTCCCGGTAGAGCGGGCAGCTCAGGTGTGGCGACCCGCTCTCCGCCACCATCTGCTCCACCTTCTCCATCAGCTCCTCCACGGCTTGTCTCCTCTGCTGCTCCGGTTCTCCACCGCGGCCCTCCACCGTGAGGTAGCGGCCGCCGCACATCTCTGCCAGCTCCCCGAGGTCTTTGCGCCAGGTGACCAGGTATTCCGCCAGCTGCTCGTCCTCCTCCAGCTCCTCCGTGTGGGTGAAGAGCACCATGGTGTTGGAGCCGACTGCGGACGGGCCGAACAGCTCCACCAGGACATCCAGCGCCTTGGCCTCGCCGTCCGTCGGCTGGTTCAGAGGGACGCAGAGCAGGAAGGCGTGAGGCCCCGGGCACGATAAGGTAATAAAAGAGGAGATGTGTTTTCTCCTTTCCTCTGGGTCGCAGTCTGAGCCGAACCAGGCCGGACCGGACACGAGCGCAATCTGCAGACAGGTGACAGGAGCATATGATACGCAAGGTTAAAAAAGTGTTTGCATAGTTTTCCATATTTAGATTGTACTGGAGGTAAAAACAAAAAAATGCAAGATAATGTAGATTGGAAGACAGTCATTCATGGAAAGCAGGTCAGTAACAAGGCTTGTGTTGCATGTGTACATTAACCTATCTTTCTTCTTCCAATTTGACATTATATATATATATATATATATATATTTTTTTTTTTTCAGTTTCAAGGATTTCGTTTTCAAATCCGTGTGGTTTTCATATTGCATTCCTCAATTGAAATATATAATATCCAATTTCCAATGCAACGTCTGGCTATTTATGGCTAAAGCAGAAAAAGCAAGT
>JAFBJU010001468.1:0-82716 GCA_016785305.1 Colistium nudipinnis
TGACATTTTTGGACGAAATACTATACTATGAAAATTTGAAAGACGTTCCAAAAATATTATTTTTTCATTTTTTACTTTTCTTCACCTCGTTCATATATTTGAGCGTTTTGCATGTTTTTATGCATGTTTTAGATTTTTATTTTTTTTTACTTTTTCTTACATTTTTTTTATGACATACTTTACTATGACGCTTTTGGTCAAATTTTGGACGACACTACATTTTAGTTTTTCCCACTTTGTTTACTTTTCTTCACCTGAGTAATTTTTTTGAGCGTTTTGCATGTTTTTATGCAAGTATTAAATTTTTTTGAGTTTTTTGACATTTTTGGACGACATACTGTACTATAAAAATTTGGAAGACATTAAAAAAAAAAGTCATATATTTGAACGTTTTGCATGTTTTAGATTTTTTTTTTTTTTTTTTACATTTTTGTACATTTTTGTACGACATACTATACTATAATGTTTTTGGTCAAATTTTGGCGGACATAAAACATTTACATTTTTCCCACTTTGTTTACTTTTCTTCACCTCAGTCATTTATTGGAGCGTTTTGCATGTTTTTATGGATGTCTTCAATTTATTTGAGTTTTGACATTTTTGGACGAAATACTATACTATGAACATTTGAAAGACGTTCCAAACATTTTTCTTTTTCACTTTTTTACTTTTCTTCACCTCGTTTTTATGCATGTTTTAGATTTTTTCATTTTTTTTTCTTTTTCTTACATTTTTTTATGACATACTATACTATGACGATTTTGGTCAAATTTTGGACGACATACTATATTTTAGTTTTTCCCACTTTGTTTACTTTTCTTCACCTCAGTCATTTATTAGAGCGTTTTGCATGTTTTTATGCATGTTTTCGATTATTTCAATTTTTTGACTTTTTTTCCTTTTTGGACGACATACTAAGATATATTTTTTTCACTTTTCTTCACCTTAGTCATATATTTGAACGTTTTGCATGTTTTAGATTTTTTTTTTTTTTTTTTACATTTTTGTACATTTTTGTACGACATACTATACTATAATGTTTTTGGTCAAATTTTGGCGGACATAAAACATTTACATTTTTCCCACTTTGTTTACTTTTCTTCACCTCAGTCATTTATTGGAGCGTTTTGCATGTTTTTATGCATGTTTTCGATTATTTCAATTTTTTGACTTTTTTTTTTCATTTTTGGACGACATACTAAGATATTTTTTTTTTCACTTTTCTTCACCTCAGTCATTTTTTTGAGCGTTTTGCATGTTTTTATGCATGTCTTCAATTTATTTGAGTTTTTTTTTACATTTTTGGACGAAATACTATACTATGAAAATTTGAAAGACGTTCCAAATTTTTTTTTTCACTTTTTTACTTTTCTTCACCTCGTTCATATATTTGAGCGTTTTGCATGTTTTTATGCATGTTATAGTTTTTTTTATTTTTTTTAATTTTTCTTACATTTTTTTATGACATACTATACTATGACGATTCTGGTAAAATTTTGGACGACATACTACATTTTAGTTTTTTCCACTTTGTTTACTTTTCTTCACCTCAGTCATATATTTGAGCGTTTTGCATGTTTTTATGCATGTTTTTCGATTATTTCAATTTTTGACTTTTTTTTTCATTTTTGGACGACATACTAAGATATTTTTTTTCACTTTTCTTCACCTCAGTCATTTTTTTGAGCGTTTTGCATGTTTTTATGCAAGTATTCAATTTATTTGAGTTTGTTGATATTTTTGGACGACATACTGTACTATAAAAATTTGGAAGACATTCAAAAAATGTTTTTTTTCACTTTTCTTCACCTTAGTCATATATTTGAACGTTTTGCATGTTTTAGATTTTTTTAATTTTTTTAACTTTTTTACATTTTTGTACGACATACTATACTATGATGTTTTTGGTCAAATTTTGGAGGACATAAAACATTTACATTTTTCCCACTTTGTTTACTTTTCTTCACCTCAGTCATTTATTGGAGCGTTTTGCATGTTTTTATGGATGTCTTCCATTTTTTTGAGTTTTTCGACATTTTTGGACGACATACTGTACTATGAACATTTGAAAGATGTTCCAAACATTTTTTTTTCTTCACTTTTTTACTTTTCTTCACCTCGTTCATATATTTGAGCATTTTGCATGTTTTTATGCATGTTTTAGATTTTTTCTTTTTTTTTTCTTTTTCTTACATTTTTGTACGACATACTATACTATGACGATTTTGGTCAAATTTTGGACGACATACTACATATTAGTTTTTCCCACTTTGTTTACTTTTCTTCACCTCAGTCATATATTTGAGCGTATTTTGCATGTTTTTATGCATGTTTTCGATTATTTCAATTTTTTGACTTTTTTTTCATTTTTGTACGACATACTAAGATATTTTTTTTTTCACTTTTCTTCACCTCAGTCATTTTTTTGAGCGTTTTGCATGTTTTTATGCATGTCCTCAATTTATTTGAGTTTTTTGACATTTTTCGACGAAATACTATACTATAAAATTTGAAAGACATTTAAAAAAAAAAAAAAAACACTTTTTTAACTTTTCTTCACCTCAGTCATATATTTGAGCGTTTTCCATGTTTTACATTTTTTTTTTTTTTTTTTTACATTTTTTGTACGACATACTATACTATAACGTTTTTGGTCAAATTTTGGAGGACATACTACATTTAAATTTTTCCAACTTTGTTTACTTTTCTTCACCTCAATCATTTATTGGAGTGTTTTACATGTTTTTATGCATGTTTTCGATTATTTAAATTTTGTTACCTTTTTTTTGCATTTTGGGACGACATATTAAGATTATTTTTTTTTTCACTTTTCTTCACCTCAGTCATTTATTGGAGCGTTTTAGCATGGTTTTATGCATGTTTTCATGTTTTTTCATTTTTGACTTTTTTGGACGAGTTACTATAATACAGTGCTTCTCAATTATTTTCTGTTACGCCCCCCCTAGGGAGAAAAAAACATTTCATGCCCCCCCCCCCAAAAAAAAACACTCATGTATCCTTATTAACGTAAGAAGAAATATGAAAAAGAAAGAAATATAGATCAAATTACAACAAAGAATAACTTTATTATTTATTGTTTTTGAGTCTTGAATAGAAAAGATTAGAACTGCAGTGAAGTGCAGTGAACCCCTTTTTTTCTTGATAAATTTCTAAATTCTTAGTATTTGATTCTAAAAATAATACAAATAATTAAATAATAAATTAAATGAAATAACATTAGCAACATAAACTCAGGAGCACAATATATAGAACACTTTAACCTACAAAACTAAAATGAAAAATTGTGCTGATTTCTTTTTATCAAAATGAGGAAGTCAGGATTAATGGCTCTGATGAGCACGTTTTGCAGTGCACAGCTTTTCGAAGCGGGGTTTGAAACATGATACTGCAACTCTCAGCTCCTGCTCAATGTTGAGCTTTGACCTGTACTTGGTTTTCAGTGCAGCAACGGCAGAGAAGCCAGTCTCACAAAGATATGATGTCGCAAAAGGAAGAAGAATGCACATGGCCTTCTGCCCTAAGAGTGGATACTGCCTCTCTACACTCAGCCAGAATTCATTCGGTGTCTGTGATGTGAACCTCAGTCTCAATGTGGAGTCAGATGTCAGGTCAATGAACTGGTCCTCCTCCGCAGAGGTGAAACCTGTTGGAGCTGGTGCATTGAAAGGATCTCTCACCCAGTCATACTGGGAACTGTTTTCAGGGAAGTACTTTTTAAAGAATCCCATCAATGATGAAATATGCTGCTTGACACATGGAATCACTGAGGTGGAATCATTGTCAGCAGTGTCAACAAATTCATGCAGGTTCTCAAATGATTCAGTATTTCCTTCATCAAGCCGCCTGCCCCACATTGCAAGCTTTCGAGTGAAAGAGCTGATTTTGTCTGTGACCTGAGGGAGGTGTTTATCTTTCCCTTGAAGCTGTAGATTAAGATCTGACATATTTACAAAAAAGTAGATCCTCACACAGGGAGTCTGTCATGTCAAAACGGACATAAGCAATAAACAAACAGTCTTTGTTGCTGTCAGTTGCTTCGTCAATTTGTAAGGCAAAACGTTTGTCTTTGAGTTTCTCTATAAGCTGTTCTTGAAGATCGTTAGCTATGTCATTAATACGTCTGGCAACAGTGTCATTGGACAGAGGGATCGTTTTCAATTTTGCAGCACTTGCGTCATCCAGCATGATAGAGACCATGTCTACTGCTGCAGGCAGAATCAGCTCCTCTGCTATGGTGTGGGGTTTTTTGCATTGAGCAATTTGGTACGCCACCTTGTATGACGCTAACAGTGCTCGCTGGTTTACTGAAGTAGCAGCAACAAAGCGGGACGATTGCTGACAATATTCGGCACATTTTCTCTGAAAAAACTCAAGGGGCTTATCAGAGTGGTTGGGGTGTACTGTTTTTAAGTGACGTTGTAATTTATTTGGTTTCATGCTGTCCGCTGCCAACATTTTCAGACACAGTAAACACACCGGTCTTTCCTCTTCACCCACCGTAGTCACGGTGAATCCAAGCGCTACATACGCTTCGTCATATTTCCTCGTCTTTGCTGACTGACCCTCGGGGGGCGCGCCCCACTATTTGAAAACCACTGCTATAATATGACGTTTTTTGTCAAATCTTGGACGAAATAATACATTTAAGTTTTTCCCTACTTTGTTTACTTTTCTTCACCTCAGTCATTTATTGGAGCGTTTTAGCATGGTTTTATGCATGTTTTCATGTTTTTTCATTTTTGACTTTTTTGGACGACTTACTATAATATGACGTTTTTTGTCAAATCTTGGACGAAATAATACATTTTAGTTTTTCCCCACTTTGTTTACTTTTCTTCACCTCAGTCATTTATTGGAGCGTTTTGCATGGTTTTATGCATGTCTTCAAGTGTTTTAAATGTTTGGAGTTCTTTGACATTTTTGGACGACGTACTATACAATGATGGTTTTTGTCAAATCTTGGACAACATACTAAGATTCTTTTTTTCACTTTTCTTCACCTCAGCCATTTAATGGAGCGTTTTACATATTTTGACAAATTTTGTACAACGTACAAGTTTTTTTCTTTTTCACTTTTCTTCACCTCCCTAATATAGCGTTTTGCATGTTTTCATGCACGTCTTCAAGTTTTTTTAAACTTTTTTACATTTTTGGACGACATGCTATAATACGATGTTTTTGGTCAAATTTTGGAGGACATACTAAATTTTTGTTTTTCCTCACTATGTTTACTTTTCTTCACCGGAGTTATTTATTCGAGCGTTTTGCATGTTTTTATGCATGTCTTCAAGTTCTTTGACCTCTTAGACATTTTTGGACGACATACTATACTATGACAATTTTGGTCAAAATTTGGGCTAAATTCTAAACCTTTTTTTTTTCCACTTTTCTTCACCTCAGTCATATATTTGAGCCTTATGAAATTTGACAAAAACATCATAAGAGAGTACGTTGTCCAAAAATGCATAAAAATGTCAGAAATGTGCTAATATACAAGAAGGAATAAGTTGCATATAGGATATTAGGCCACATGCACAAGCACTTTACCAAAATTAAGAAATGTACATGTTATCTATTTTTCACATGAATGTGTTTAAACACAAAATAGTCACGGAGTACTTTGTGAGATTAACTTTATTAGTCGTAAAAATACATCCTGTCAAAATTACAATACAACAGAGGAGTATGTATACTGTCACTTCCTTCTCACTGCAATCAGTCACCACCACACTTGCCTACTCTCACCTGACTCTTCATAGACTAGATTAAAGGCCTCAGAAGTCAGGTAGACAAATATTGTGTCGGACTGGACCGCTTGTCTGGAGTTAGATAAGCAGATGAGGTCATGGGAGTCAGAGACAGCTCTAGGAGCAAACAGTCTTTCAGCTAAGATCGCAGCACAGAGTGGATCCGCTTGCTGCTCACGGGCCTGCTGTTCACAACAACAGGGGCCTTAGCAACCCAAGGACAGGTTTAGGAAAGGATTCAACATATAGTGAGACATTTGTGTACCAATACTTTTAGTATGTCACTATGACTCTAACAATAGTAAATGTCACTGTTTTTATCCCATCAGAATAACAACCAAAAAGAGCATAATCTGTTTTCAACCAATAATGGAACCAATATCTATAGCTGGGACTCAACCTTTCACAAGGCCTTATTTCATGACTTAGGTAAGTAAACTTGTGACATGTTTTCTGTCTGGCTAAAACAACAACTTCACTGTCAATTCTACTGAATGTGTTTGTAGTTATGCAGCATAAAGTTGTTAACTGTCAACATTTTAGATGAAATATGACTCGTGGCATCTGGCTGCTAACTCGTCATAGTAATCGAATAGAAAGATTACCTGATGTACATGTTAGTTTTATTGACACCAGTAGGGTTACTAACATGCAGTATTATTATTTTTATTAGTATCAGGGCATAAAGGTAATTTCCTTATCTTTGCTTTTCAAAATATAAACAAAACAACCCTCTTGTGGATACACTGAATCTACAATTATCTTTTTTCGAATGTCTTTTCTAAAAGGCTCAGTATGGTCTATGGGGGGTCATACTACATGTTTGACAAATTAGATTTTGTTTACCCAATAGAAAATACGCTAATAGATTGGGCAGAGTGCGTGACTTGACCAATGAAATTTGATAAGGTGCAGTAAGGAAGAATAAGGTGCATTTGGGATAATAGGACACACAATTTAAACATGCGCTATCTAAAGATAGTTTATTTATACTATGGCTTATTCTACAAGTTAAACCTACAATGTGAACTAAATAGAGAAAGAGGCTTATTTTGGGAATGTTGTGGAATTTGTTTGAAGGCTGAAGGGGCAGGAACATTTCTAGCCCTCCCTTGCCATGACCTGTGGCTCCGCCAGTGAGTTGTGTATGATGGTAGTTATGGACTCTACCCCGTCTGCTTCCAGGATGGTGCGGTGGTCTCCCTCAATGATGTGGACTGAAACCTTGCCATCACACACCTGTATGAAGAAAAAGACAGAAAGTAAGTACAGAGAGATTCACTGGGTGGCGTGGGAGGTTGGGAGGGAAGGGCAAGGGTGTTGGGATGGGGGTAGGAGGTGGGAGCCAGTATGGGGCGGTACGGAATTGGTATGGTGGGGGCTGGGAATTGGTATAAGGGTTAGGGTTAAGAAGATGGCAGGGGTGTTGGGAAGGTAGGGGGGGTAGGACTCGGGATGGAGCATGGTAGGGTACGGTGTTGGGAACTTGGATGGTGGGAGTTGTGACGGGTTAGGAGCTTGTGGGGGTAGGAGCTGGGACGGTGGTGGAGCTGGGAGCCTACCTCATGAAGCTTGTAGTCTGCTCCCAGGTTCTGTTCGTATTCACTGTTGGTCTTGGCTCGCAGCAGCGTGACGTTGCCGTGGTATTTGGTGGAAGGCACGTAACCATCAGCAGCCTTCAGCTTGTAGTAGAAGGTCGTGGCTGCAAAGTGCAGAGAGTCGTGGCTGATGTTCTTGTGGCTGGAAATGATCAGGTCTACCGCCACATTGACTCTGGCCTTCAGGTCTGACAGTGGGAGAAGAGTCTCCAGAATCTTAAGAAGATGAGAAAAACAAAGAAACAAACTTGTTGTTGCAATACATACAAGTGGACCAGGCTACATAATAATTACATATAATTATGTTTTGTTTTTTACACCCCTGGCAAAAAAACTTTTAATGGAAATGTAGATAGGCCACATTAATTGCTTGTATTCAACACTTTCAATCTGAATAAGGAAATGCAGTATTTAAGACTGATGAAAATCTTTGAAAAGTGCCTGTGTTTGTGTGTACATCTGTCCCAGACTGCATACCTCATTGTACTTGATGCCAGTGAATTGCTGGATAAAGGCACAGAGAGCTTCGGTTTCAGCTTCGGACTCTTTCCCAGGTGTCAGCTTGGCTTTGTAGCTCTAAAGGCAAAATACTGAGTTAACTTGACTTATCAATTTACATAGCTATTTTAAAGCATTTCATTTTTTCCCCTACCATCAATTTGAAACAATATACAGTATGTGCAAACTCAAATTTCTAATGTGGATAGGAAAATCTCATACTTTATCAATGCTCCCATTTGTGTTAGGTTAGGATGTTAAAAAACTTTAAAATCCAATGAAAATATGTTATACACATAAACTAACTGTTTGATGAAGAATTTAGTACTTTACTGTTCCAGATCATTAAACAAGATCATATTATCATATTGGGAAATGAATAACTACTGCGTATGTTTGAAACTGTTGCCTACTTGCTCTAACCTGTGTGTACGCTGCCACGTAGGAGTGCGATCCATCAAACAGGAAGAGGTCCTCAACCGACTGATTCTGGGTCTGCAGCTGAGAGGACATTTCAAACGCCACACAGGCACCAAAGGAGTAGCCGGCAATTCGATACGGTCCCTCTGGCTGAACCTGTCGGATACAGGTCACATAGTGGGCTGCCAGGGACTGGATGCTCTCCAGAGGGGCGGCTGGGGGACATAAACAAAATAAGGTTAGCGTGGTTGTACACAGAAGAATCAGTTACATGCTGAACACCCACATGTTTAACTGAGAGGGTTTGCAAACACAGAATACCTTTTGTGAACTGTAGGCCATAGCAAGGTACACTGAGCTTGGAGGCGAGGGTCTTGAAGGCTGTTATGGAGCCCTCGATCGGATGGACCAGGAAGAGGGGTCTCCCTTGGTTCTGGACCTTGTTGAGCGGAGTCACTGTGGGACCATTGGGGTTTACCAGTAGCTGGGTGATATCAGACTCCAACATAGAGCGAACATCATCCCTCTTTGCCGAAGCGTTGTGAGATTCTGGATAGGTGGAAGTAACAACAACAACAAAAAAAGTCTTAGATTAGTACATATTTCTTCTGTACATGTCAGAGTTGGGTTACTTCAGTACAGGCTGCAGCATCCAAAAATAAACTATGCAAAGATCACTTCATGCAGTCTGGTGTTAATTCTGCTAGAACTGAGTTGTCAAAAAACCAATGCAATCAGATTTCATTTGTAAGATTTTGTGCATGTAGCCTGGTTATACGACACTAAAAGAAACAAACCCCATTGAAAGGTGTGATGAGACATCCCAACTAGACAAACAATATTTCCATTCAGACTACATTTTTTCACATTTTTAACATGGAAGTGCATAATAATAAAGTCAAATGAGCAAACATTCCATTATGTTTACTGTCAAAATTATGAATTGAAGTACTACAAAAAACGAAATCAACAGCCAGTCACACCAACCAACAGTTTGATTAAGACTTTGAAAGATCAAAAGATGCACGACTTATCAGTAAAAATTGGAATGGACAGATTAGCAGTAGCTCTTGAAAATCTAGAACAGTGTTTTTCAACCTTTTTTGAGCCAAGACACATTTCCTTAAGATTAAAGAAAACGCTGCAGCAAACCACCAACCAAATACATTACAAAATGACATTGTAGTCTAGTTCAGTATTTAAAATGACAATTTAGTCTATTGATTTGTTTATACTCACTCATTGTTAAACCAGGGCCTGATTTTTTAATGATTTGCATTAGCTAAATAATATTTTTTGGACCAATTAAGAAAAATTGGATAATTTGCCTTGGCACAGCTGAAGATCTAATATAGGGGTGCCCAATACGTCGATCGCGGCGGTATTGTGGGTAGATCGCAGGGCACTCTGACGTAAAAGCAAGTATCGTTGTGCAGATACTGTCCTCAACGAGCAGCGGGTGCTGCCGTGAGCCCCTCCGCCGTCCAAAGGCACTCACAGGTGGTCAGACGCGCGCGAGCAGCAGCCCCCCCAGCTGCAGTCAGAGCAGAGAGACCCACACTCCCCGCGTCCAGACTGCATGAATCGCGCTTGTGCAAAGCCGTCACGAGCCGGATGTAAATGTAACTTCACTGTTAATTTGCATTTGACTCAAAACAGCCACAGTCACTTAGGGTGTTTATTACCAACTTTTTGTCCAGCACAAAGTTAAATGGCTGATTATGTAAATTAGGCGATGACGTAATTTAGTGACTTTGAACAACAACAACAATGTACAGAGCTATATTGTGCCATATGGGTTCATGCAGTTATTCAAGGTACACCAACATATAGTGTATGTTGTGTATGATTAAATGTTTTAATTGCGATTAATCGCATTATTTCCTGCAATTCATCACAATTTCCTCTATTTATTTCCTCAATATATATATATGTTTCGCAGTTCTAATTTAGGTAGATCATTTTGACTCGGTCATTTAAAAAGTAGCTTGCGAGCCGAAGAAGTGTGGTCACTCCCGATCTTATACTAGTGTGCCGTGGCACCGTGGTTGAAAGTCAGTGATCTAAAGCTTTCCAGCTCATCTGTGAATGTTGGTTAGGGTGTTGTCACTCCTGCATCTGAACTAGGTTAACCCAACAATGGACTTTATCACAGGAGAAAGTGCAGCGGGTGTTAAACATACCATTTGATCCTCCTGGCTTTCCATTGGCAAACTCTCGCAATTTGTTGATGGTGAGCAGCCGGATCTCCCTCATTGTCATGGCGATGTCGTAGTCCCGCTCCAGGGTCTGGCGAACCTCCACACCCATCAAGGAGTCCAGGCCCAGGTCGGCCAATGAGGCATCAGCATTCAGGCTGTTCACATCCCGCACGCCTAAGGGTGAAGAGTACAGTGAGAATTCTGGGAGTTTGAATTGATCATATTTATCTTGAGAAACAAAAAGAAAATCTATTGGAAGGAGGACTTCTTTGTCATGATTTACGTGTGCCCATATAAGTCTTGACTTTGGCCTTTCGAGAATCTAAAATATATCAAATCTGGAGCTCAGCACCGATATGCCAAGCCTATTTTCTTTTCATTTATCAACGCGCTACAGTGTTTTCCCTTCTAAATAATAACTACAATTTGAAGCAGCTTCCTTCTTTTGGTCTGTAATCCTCAAAGGTTTCCAGGAAATAACTATAATTTGGAACAATGTCAAACGCAGACAATGTTAAATTGGAACATTTCAAATGAATTAAGTTTCAGTCAGTTGGAAGTGAACAGGTCCTCTGCAGTATAACAACAGCCTAGGAATATTGACTGCAAATGAAGACAACATTTTCAAAGATGATATCATTTAATGAATCTGTAATTTCTATCTGTAATGGGAGGACTAGAATAGGAAATCTCTGCCTTGTGGTTTTAGAAACAGACTGTTCATTCTGTGCATAAACAACCTTTCCTAACCACACAGACATGCAAACTCCACATACGCACAGCTGTATTACCCATGCAGTTACCACTGCGGACACGTTTATCCAGCACATTTCTTTTTCGTTTGAACACTGCAAAATCTTTAAATTTTCCTCAAAGGAACGAAAGGAGCCAATACAGTGTCAACATTTATATCAGATGACAGGCGTAATTACAACTTATTTGTGTTAAAAGTATCTTTAGGTTATGATTTTGTAGATTGGCACTTACCCAGAATGTGAGCTACAGCATCCACCAAGTCTCTCTGGCCTCCTGACTCGCTCTTCACCACTATCCTCTCTGCCAGCACAAAACTAGACATCACTGGTTGCTGATGGCACAGGAAGAGGTCGAGCACCTCCAGGCAGGATGAGATGCGCTGTGGTAGGGTGCCACCAATCACTGCATCATTGCCACCCATAGTCTCCAGCACCACGCCCACATCACCAATGGCGCCCCACTGGACTGCCAGTCCAGGTAAGCCATCGTAACAGCGCTTTTCACACACGCGTTCCATTGCCGAGTTGGCATAACCGTAATTGCTTTGCCCAGCATTGCCACGCCCGCAGCTGACTGAGGAGAAGGCCACAAAGTGCCTGAGGTCCGGACACAGTTTTCTCGTCACTCTGTGGAGGAAAGGAAGTGAATGCATCAAGATCAAGAGAGAAGTAAAGAGTGCAAGTTCCCTCATGTAAACTGAAGAACAATCGAGTATGCCTTACTTGTCCAAGTGTAGGGTGCCATCATATTTAGGTTTGTTAACATCAAGGAAGAGCTGAGGTGTGAGATTCTCCAACATGCCATCTTTCAGCACCTGGGAATGACATCAAAAATGCATTTGGATTTTACATCAAAGGGAAATACGTTTTTCGAGCAGTGTTGGGTGGATTGGGGGGGGATCTGCAATCCTCAGATGGCCCGCGGGCCATAGTTTGGAGACCCCTTAGTTAATGCATGCTTTGGCTTAGTTCATACACTTACTCAGAAATGTACTTTTGAAAGCTTAGTCCCAAGCAAAATGGATACATTTGATGACCTGTGGTAATTAATAGCCTACCATGGCGAGGTGGAATACACCGCCCACTGGGCCCAGTGCTCCAGCATCAGCAATCAGCTGCTCTGTTCCCTCCAGCGTGCCGACATCATTGGTTGACACCAGCACCTCCACATCTTGACTCTGCCATTCACGTACTCGCTTGGCCTGGTAACCTAGAAACAGTTACAAATTAGAGTAGTACAATACATCCAACAATTATGATTAAGATTTAAAATATGAATCCATTAGTCATCAAGTAAAATAGCTGTTATGTTATCAGCTGGCGTCTCTCATTTCTTCCCTAAGACAGTTTCACCCTTTAAAAAACTGTTCAGCAACAAATTCATGATGGAAATGTATGAAAGGGCAAAGCCATTTCAGGAATAAAATGGTTAAGTAACTGAACTGGAAAAGTATTTCATTTAACATGGAAATATCTCACTTAAAAGATGATAATCTTAACCTTAAAATTAGTTTGTGAAATACCCACTTCACAACACTTGACAGCTTGCTTTTCGGTTTTACTTTAACTGCGACCATTTGTCATTGTGCATTACCATTCCTGATGCCTGATCTAGAGGTCAGCACCATTTTGCGGGCTCCTCTCTCAATCAGCCACTGTGCCAGTTCCAGTCCGAAGCCCCCCAGTCCACCAGTGATGATGTAGGAGTGGGAGGCAACACAGAAAGTGCGAGAGATTGCTGGAAGAGACAGAGGGGAAGCAGTTTGGACTTCTGCACCTCTTTCCTCATTACGGACCTGTGTGAAGAAACAAAATAGTAAGAGAAAAAAGTATACTGCTGTGATGTATCAGTTCCCGGTCATAGTTAAATCATCACATGAGGTCAAAGTTATTACTTCAAACATCTAGGAATCATTCAGAATAGGGCACTTTGAAAGTTCTTGTTCGTAAACACAATGACAGATCGAACTGTTTTTAATCAATCGGCTGTATCAAGTAACTAAGGATAGCAGGCTTTTGCCATCAAGGCCCAAGGTATCTGGAATTTCTTGCTTGATGAGATTAGACTTCCCAGTGCTTTACTTGTTTTAAAATACTGATTCAAATATATATTCTTAGGAAATCCTTTTTATGCTTTATCTTAACAGCTTTAACCAATACTTGTTTTTTCTTTTTTTTTGTGTTGTCTTGTTTCATTTCCATGAGTATATATATACATATACTGTATATGAATAATTTAGATAAGTGCTAAAGAAGTTAAGTTTATTATTACTATGATCATCATCCTCAAAGGAACGCCAAAGGCTGAAGGTCAGAGGTGAAACTTACCTGCAGGAGAACCTTGCCAATGTGCTTGCCCTGAGCCATGTATCGGAATGCTTTCTCCACTTGGTCCCTCTCAAACACGGTGGTCTTAAGAGGCTGAACTACACCTCCCATAATGCCTTCCTTTAGCAGCTGGGACACTTCTTCCCACTCTTGGTTTCCCTCTTCAAAGAGAGCATCCAACAGGATGCCGTGGAATGCTACATTCTTCAGGAAAAGAGCCATACCTGGAGAGAGCACAACAATAAGAAGATACTGTTTAATTTATCACTATAAATAAATAAATACACAACAAGTATTGTAGCTTCCTCTGAATTTGAGATTGATTCCAGACAGTGTTGATGGTTTAGAATTAGATAAATACCAACTAAACTCTTTGAGATCTTAATATAAGAAATTATACAAACACTATTTAATAGTTTTCAGGATTAGAAAATAACATGTGTCAAACTAAGCTTCTCCTACATTAACTACTTCTCTATAAGTTGGCAGGGTTTACTGTACTGGTTAATATAACTAATAGCCAGACAATAAAAACGTATTCTGGGTATGTTGAACTCAGTTCTTAGAACAAGTCACATCGCTGCAAATGTGTACACATTTGTAATACAGAAGCAAGTGTGGTAACACACTTCTTGTCTCAAAATGACCCAACTACCAAACTGTGATGACAGCATACACGCTTAATGAGCCATGAAACACTGAGAAAAGGGCATCCTTCTTTTGTAAATGCAAATGTTACTATCCATTTATTTAATTAGAAATTGAAATACCAGCAATACTTTACAATGAAACATTTTTACCATTCCAATTGTATTCTATTTCACCTAATTATCATCAGGAGACAATTGAATTATACATTTTGAGTAATTTCTGATTTTCTTTCTGATATTAAAACAAACATGTCAGTAAATATTTAATGTACATATTTGTATGCATGCATACGTGTATGTATGTTGTATCTTAATTTAAAGAGGTAATTGACGCACTCATTTTTAATACGAGCTTAAGTGGGTAATCCTGAAGCCTCCTACATACCCAGTGGAGAATTTTTGGACAGGTCGTATTTGCCGATCTCCAGGAATCGTCCATGTCGGGCTAGGCAGCGAACACTGGCCTGCAGCTTCTCCTCAGCGAGAGAATTGAGCACCACATTCACACCTAAAGCACACACATAAAATACTTTGAATGTGACATAATGTATGCAATAGCGTTGAGCAGTGCAGTGCACAAATCTAAAAACACTGCTTGGTTGCGTTTTATTTGTGCAATGTTGTAATTGTACACCGGGAAAATACCAGCTATGTATTTTTTAAAAATATTTTCTCTGAATAAACATAACACCACATGACACTTCGTGCAGTGCTTTGCATACGTATATTGTAGTTCATTTAGTGTTCTTGAGAGCTTATTTAAACAATTGAACCACAACTATAAGGTCAAAACTGATACAGTGGGTGATGCCGACCTTTGCCCTGTGTTTGGCGCAAGATGTGCTGTTCAAAGGAGGTGTCTCTGGAGTTAGCAAAGGACTTCGCCGAGAGCTGAGGGAACCTCTCCTGAAGGTAGGCCCGCTTCTCTGCTGAACCTAGTGATTACAAGCATGGAAACGACAGATCATTTAAAGGTTTTTGTGAGATTTCACAATTGAAGTTGCGACGTAGTAAATCATAATGTCAAGTTTAACAATTATTAACAGAGTGAGATAAAAGCTCAAATATTTAATTAAAATTAAAAACATTAAATGACAAAAAGTACTGGAATTAGGTACTTTTTCAAATGGCAGAAATTGGATTCCATGTACAACACAACCAAAGATCAATGTTTTAAGCAATATCACTAGTAATGGGCTGGTGAAGTGTTAAATACAAACCAACTGTGGTGAAGACTTTGCATTTCTTGCTGAGTGCTATAGCAATGGCGGCCTGGCCGACCCCCCCTGAGCCTGAGTGAATGAGGACGGTCTCTCCATGGCGGAGCCTGCCGCGCACCACGAGAGAGTAATATGCTGTGGCGTACACCACTGGCACCGAGGCTGCCTGCTCCAGTGTCCTGCAAACACACACACACACACATACACAAGGAAACATGGATTAAAAGCGCGACAAAAAAAAAACATACACCGAGAGCAGATAAGTTGTCACAGAGGTCCAAATACACACTGGGAGAGCTACGGCGGCTCTAACAAATATGTCTCATAAAGTACTGCATCTGCAGCTGACAGTGGTGCAGACGTGGTGGCATGGTAGATATACGATTTCCAGTGAAACTGCAAAAAATTCTGTTTGCTAAACTCACAGATTTACAGAGAGGCATAGCCATGCTGAATAACTCAGCATATCTCTAAAATCCTTTGTCCTGTAAGAGATATGGTGAAAAAACAGCCAGACAAAAAAAAACAATTTACAATGGTGCTTTTCAGGCACACTACCCACTGTACTGTAGACTAACAAATACTGATGGTATTTATGGAATACTCCAAAGGAAGCCAATGACAGAAGGACACACACACAGCATATTCAAAATTGTGATGCTGACCAGTTTGAGGGAACATCCCAGAGGAACCGTCTGTCGGCATCAACACTCGTTGCCAGGCCTTTAGCAGGGAGCAGCCCCATCACACGCCGACCAACGGGGTCGCGACCTGAAAACTCCATACCCAACATGCAGTGCTGCAGAGCCATGTCCCCTACACAATGCACAATAAACGGGAACATTTCAGAGACTGTGGAAACTTGATGTAGAATTTGACGGCAGCTATTTTTGTGTTTGCGTAGATGGCTAACAAAGTAGTCTACTGCATATACACACCTGGAATAGCATCTGGTGGTAGTTTGCCGGTTGCGAGCATTATATCTCTAAAGTTAAGCGAGCTATAGTACACACAACATTGTTGCACGTCCGAGTTGTTGGCCACAAAATCAGAGCGTGGGGAGGCAATCCATCGCAGAGAGGACAGGTCACCTCGAGTCAACACGTTGACGTACGCCTGGTCAGTCAACTCTTCATTTTGTTCTGGCAATCATAAAGCAAAGACAAGTGCTTCAATGGAAACGTTTGCCATGGGCACATCAAATAACTCATTCGCATCAAATTGACGTCGATAAAGGAATTTGTTGATTAAAACGTAAGTTTTCGTGTTTTCCATAGAATGTGGTTCCACAAAACTTCAAAATATCAGAGGAGAAAAAGGTTTTAAATATTCAAGAGGTGTCAACTTTTTAACATGCATTATAGAGAGTAAACCAATAACTTGTTTGATAGTGTGTCAAAACTTGCCCACACAACTTAAATGTATTACTCTGGTAATAGTAACAGAGTTGTCGCACTCATTTTCAAGGAAGCTTTGACATTTAGGAGCTCGATCAAGCATTAGATCTCCACTACATAGGCCATACTACAGTTTCCTTTGTCTATTTGTGTTTAATAGCCTATGTCTATTATCATTGTTTAGAATTGGAAGTTAGACTGACAAACATTGGGGCCAAAGGAGTGGACTTTAACATGGTAAAACAACAACAGACATGACACGAAAACATGTCATCAAAACATATTCCAGGCAGCTTAAATGTATAGTATATGACACTTTTAAAATAAAATCGTGCAACGAACTGAAGTAGAGTGATATTTGTAGTAGTATTTGAAACTCCAACAACTGGGATTTTAATCAAACAACGTAGATGGGAATAAACATGGTACTGATAAGTGGTATGATTAGTAAAATATAAATATTCTTCTCAAAAAAACTATGGAATCACACACAGCACACCAACAAAATGTTTAGACACATGTAAAACTTTTCTTATAGCTAATCATTTTGGGGCTGGGATTGACAACAGCATCATAACTAAATCAGTGCTACTAAAATAAGTCATTTAAGAGTTATTTTGATACCTCGAGTGATCAGCTGGTGTCTGAAGACGCCCCAATGTCCATCTCTGAACACGTTCATAACCAGATCTCCTTCCAGCACTGACTGCATGGACTTATGAGCTGGCTGGAGGGCTGGTGCAATTGATGACTTGTTTAGATTAGACACAAATGCACAGCTGGTGACAAAGAAGGAGTGAACCAGGGAAAAGGACATCAAAAAACATAAACATACACATTCCAGAAAGTGCTACTATTCATTATGACAGATATAGAAATTATAAAAAATAAAATATACATTTTTCTTTTTTATTATTATTTATATATGAACCAATTATACATTTTAATTGCTTCATTCAACAGTATATTGCAGCACAATGTCAAGGACTGTGGTAGAGGATGTGTCCTACCGTATTCGGTTTCCACCTGGCTCCTGCCGCAGACAATTGACCATTCCCACGATGCCACAGTTAGCCTGGGACGCAGTCAGCCAAACAGGACAGTCTGATGACTCCAGCATCGCCGCCTGCCAGATAGAGCAAAAAGGTTACTTACAGTCAGGGCTAATGGGACATTTGTAAATGGCGACTGAAGTCACAGACAAAAGCGAAATCCTGACATCCAGTACTTTCAATATAAATGTTATGTACAAACATTTCTCTACATGGAACCTGCCTTGAGTGTATCCACCCATGTGTAGTCCATGCTGTCCACAGATAGGAAAGTGGGCTGTTTGCTTGGATATCCACAGCGACCGAGAAAGAGGGCAGAGCCATAAAAAGACTTCCTGACAGCCACCAGATTGAGGGAGCCCTCAGAGAAGACCTTCTCCCACTCAGCCTTGTGAGAAAAAGGTGAAAATAACAACAAAACGTCAGATCCCACTTTCACAAAGTGATGCTGGCATTATTATAACTATAGAGACTCACAAAAAGGAGTAAGACTATCAATAGTCATCCTAAAAGGATTAGTTCCCACTGACCTGTGTGAGTAGTCCTTGCTGGCTGCTGCTCTGAGCAGTGCTGGTGAGGAAAGACACGGTTTCTCCCAGAGTCTCTCCCTTCAGCAGGGTGTGGAGGAGAACAAAACCGCCTTGTTTGGCTCCAGAAGACAGGTTTTCCATCAGCTGCACAGGGTCCATCCTGAGAGGGCCAAATGCATGGTTGCACACCACAAGATCTGCTCCTCCTACTGTGCCTCCGGGGGCTGGGCCCATCCGGGGATCCCACTGTGCTGTAGTGACCGCCAGCTCATCCAATGTGGCTTGGTGGGGGGTCAGGAGATCCATGTTGGTCGCCGTGGCTGTGTAGTCCACATGCATCATGGGCTGGATGTTCAGGATTGGTACTACACGAGAGAAGAGCTGGCCGTCATTGGAGAGAGCCTGGCAGAGGTTTGAGAAGTGAAAGGGGGCGCGTATTTATTGAGGGTATTTCACATGAAATTTGCCTTTTTCTTTTTTGTTTTCTAGTTTTCAGAATTACCTCCAGAACTTTGAGCTTGCCGGGTGTGCTATTTTCCATTGTGATGTCCAGGCAGTTTCTGAGGGCAGGGTTGTCCAGCAGACCCTGCAGCAGGCTGTCCTGCAGCAGACATGCCCTCTCCTTCTCCACCAGCTGTTCCAGTTCAGAGTGGAGGTTTCCATTCAGCTCCAGGCCACAGAGCAGGGCCAGCAGCCGTACCAGGCTGGGTTCAGAGGGCTCGGGGCAGGGAAGTTGGCTGTCCGACTCTCCTTGTAGCCCAGGGATGGAGAGCTTGATACCGTGAGGGGCCAATTTTTGCTGCAGTCTGTGAATTAAACCTGTATGGAAAGAGGAATGAAGTATAGAGGCAAGTGATACAGAGGGAAAATATTTGTTAGGTAATCAATATGAATGCATACATACATACATATACACATATTTTTATATATAAAAAAGGTATCAAGGTATTTATTGGAATTCCTAATAGTAATATCAGTCTTTGTATTCCTCAATTATCAATTACATTCATCCATTAAATGTGTTATTTTGTTATGAGCAACTGAAACATGAAGCTAATGGCTACTTTGGTCGCTCAATAAAAATCTAAGGTGGCAGACTATCATCATCATCATCAAATATAAAGCTTGAGCTTGTTTGGTACCCCTGGTATTTCCATGGATTACCGTTTGCTAATACCTTGGGCTGGTTATGGCTGTGTAATTTTAAGCGATAGCAGCAGTTACTATTTATTAAACGTTTTATCAACTTTGGTTAAAAAAAAAAAGCTCTGCGACTTTGATACTACTGTAAAACACTGGATGCCGAGAGGAATAAATAAAATGCTTTTTGAAATAAAATGTTACTCTCATGGCCATATGGAGTTTATGTTGGCTGTAATATGCTTATAGATTTGTGTTACTTAGTGTACTATTGCATTTTGTAGTTTTAACACTTCAAAGATAAAAGTGTTAAATAAAGCTTATAAAAAAGAAAAAGAAAAAGAAGAGTGATCAGTACAAAGGTAAGAGACGGCTTTTTATGTTAACCTCTGCACAGCCTCAGCTCCTCTGTCAGTTTCCCATTGGCTGTCAAGCACTCCGTCTCCACGTAAGGAACAAACACAAATTCCTCCAGGGTGGGGGGACTCTGTTGATGCTGCCGCCGTGGGGCAACAGTGGCATGCAAACCACAGATCTGGACCCCACCAGCAGAAATGTTGTCAAGGCAACGGTCTACGTGGACATCCACAGCTAGTGAAAATAAAGAGAAGTTTAATGAGGGCTTTAGAATATGTATAACATATATTTACATTGATGACTAACTTAACAGCTCTAATCTAAATTAGACGACATTATAACACATATTGTATGTAAACTAAGCAGACCCCACTTTAACCATAAACCTATATCTTTCACTTTAACTATTGCCAGATCACTCATTCATTTTATATCAAACGTTCTGCCCATGGAGTGACAAAGAAAATGTTTTCTCTCAAATGATACATTTAAAATAGGAGAAAATATAAAACATATCCAATAGGATTTGAAATTAAAAGGCTGTCAACTAAAGACAATTGGATGGAATAAATGACATTCCTAAGAGGCAAATCTTTTGTGCGAATTTGTACTATGCCCCAAATCTGCAACAGTGTTACAGATAATAGATACACTGGACTAAAACCAGAACCTTTACTGATTCTACCAAGTCCTCCTGCACCATTATCTCCGTTAAAAAACGTCACTGATGTCATTGAAATGAACCCACCTTGCTTTCCATCAGTGTAGTCGCGGATCTTCTCCAGATGAAGACCTGGATCAACACAAACTGAGCGGATCCTGGTTGGCAAACGCAGACTGCGACCGGACAGCCCAACCACGATCATCTGCAGCATGGTGTCCAGGAAAGTCACCCAGTTCCCTGTCCACTGCAGCTTCCCACAGTCTCCTGGAAACAGACAATCATCTGTCAGCGGACAACATATTATCAACAATAACAAAATGCAAATCCACAGATAAGTGGACAAGTAATCATAAAATCAAAACTTAAAACAAAAAACACACATCGACACATACTGTTACCTGCATTGTTGGATTCCAGGATGCCCTGGAAGGTCTTCCCATAGTCATAGCCACGCAGACGCAGCTCTTTATAGATATCATGTGTTGTGAGCTTCATTTTAGGGTCACTATCGGTGTTGGCAACTTGCTGACTTATCTGACTTTGGAATGAGTCGAGGGCTGCATCCTCTAGAATACACACCTTACCTGAAAAACACATGTGGGATGAAAATGAACATTTTTATTTTCTCTGATGTGGTCTCTGATCTGACAAGCTGTCTTACTAATTTCATTGTTAAAATGCTCACACCATAGATTTTACTGTATACTACAAATGATCCAAAGAAGGGCCTATTGTTGGCTGGTTATCACCGTCTTATTTCGACTGGCTGCCACAGCTTTAATAAAGGGTAACTATAATAAAACATAAAGAGGTAAGAAACTACCTTGAACCTGCGTTTTCCGTCCACAGGTAATCAATATGATCCAAACCAAGTCTGGGTATTCTGAGTAAATTGTATCGTAAATGAAGCCATATATTTTCCTAATATGGTTTAAAACTTAATTACAACAATAATCACAGATTGAGAGCAAGTTAATTATTCTTGTTCTTCAAATTTAAAATTGGTATACTGAGACACAAGAGTCTTTGATAGACTCCTGGCCTTTTTGCAATATGTCCCTAAACCTAAACTACATACAAAGCACAAAAAACAAAACCTACCACTGACAGCCAGGTTGCCGTTTTCCGAAACCTCAAACCTGTTGGTGGCAGGCATGAGACGCACCTCCAACTGGACAGAGCCTGAGAAGTGCGTAAAAAGGTCATAGGAAGAGTCAAAATGGCAAAAACAGACAGACATTGAACAAGGAAGTCCTTAATCCTAAACCCTGTGCTCACACCCTTGCAGCTCTACACTCACCGGTCTTTGGTAAGATGGTGGCTCTGTGGATGGCGATGTCTTCAAAAGTTACAGGGGTGCTTTCCATGACAGCTCCCAGACTTCTCACAAAGGTACGCCAGGCCAGAACCAGATAACCCGTTGCCGGGTAGAGAACACGCCCATCAATGCAGTGCCCGATGAGGTAATTGTCTGTCGACTCTGGGTTTACATCTGTAGAGGGTAAAAGGTGGTCAAATTAAATAGAAAAGCATAAAGTGGATGCAGAGGTGAGTTGCTAAGCCAGATGTGCTGTCTTTACCAATGTTATAGACAGTGGCAGAGTTGGATCCTCCTGAGCCAGAGGAAAAATCTTCAACCTTGGGGACATCCCATGTCTGGCCATGGTCCCAGCAAACCAAGGGGGAAATCGAGGGTGTACCGACGGGCACAGGATACTTCACAGCTTGGCAGAGGGCATTAACGTCCATATTGATGCTAAAAGGTGCATCGAAAACAATTCCAATATTAGCCATCTCAAACTGGACCAAACAAATCCCCCAAGCATTCCACTCCTGTGCCTCCCCAAAATAAAGATTGAAGAGATTCACGAACCCATTCAAGAAGGTTTTGCCAATGTTTGAGAACCAAAATTCCAGGTTGTTGGGGTTGCTTATCTTCATCAAGGGTAGGATGGAACATGTAGGTTTCAGACTGCGTTTCAGGATGGTCTGGGCAAAAAAAAAAAGTTATATTAAGTTGATTCCAAATTTTCAAATGGGCTCATCTCCTCCAAGCTGAGATTCATCATCACATTACGGGAGCTCAGCAGGCAGTGAAGGGTTTACAGGGTTCAAGCTTACATTTAATACAGTTAAAAGTAGCAGAGAGAGACTCATGGGTCATTTTATTTTTGACTTGCAGTTTAGAATTAATTGAATAAGTAGCCATGAAGAGAACAAATGCTTAAACTGCTTTCTAAGTAATGAGTTGAGCGTACCTGCAGCAGAGCGTTAGGTGCTATCTCCACCACCACAGCGTTTTCAGGAACCAGACTGAGGCCCTCCTTAAACAGCACAGGGCTCACCAGGTTGTTGACGTGGTACTCAGCTGAGCTGTACAGAGCCAAGGGAGACTCCCACTCAGACTGAGGGATGCTGGTGCTTACCCAGCGGGACGAACGCAGTTTCGGCTCCTTGATCACCTGCAGACCAGATGGCACGTCATATCACTTGGTAGTTCAAATGCAAGACAACCAGCTTAAGCTTTACGAATGTGCAGGTGGCAATTTGGTTCCTGTAGTTGTAATATTGTTGACTAAAAATCAAATTTAAACCGTGTAATTATCAAATAATTACTATGAATAGGACAATACAAGGTGTGGCATATAAAAGAAGATACCAAAAAAGAACGCATGAAATAGTGCATTTCATGCATCATTAAACCAAATGCATTTCCTGACCTATCTCGTCGAAGTCAAAGCATGAGTCACAGCGCCACAGTTATGTACCTTCTTTAGAGCAGCCAGCAGGGTTGGGGCAATGGAAGCCATGTAGTAGGAATGGAAAGCGACACCTGCGGTGCGCACCTCTCTTGCAAATACTCCCTGATCTTTCAGCTCGGACACAAACGAACGGATTGCTTCCTGATGAAACACAAACCCATACATTTGTCAAGACACACGACTCGGCACCTGAGCATCAAGATGGCTAACAGTCAATAGTACTTCCAAGAGATAATACAGTTGCTATTGTGCTTGTACAGCCTGACATTGCTTTATTATAAAGTTCAGTTTATAGAATGTGATAAAGATCTAGCTAGAAATAAATTATTCTTCCTCTCTAACTGACAAAAACCCAAACTCTCCTTTAATGGAGATGTTTTCAAAGCGAGATTTTAAAAACTTTGAATATGTCAGATTTCAAAGGTCAAAGGTTGGAGAAAATATTTTTTGGGGGGGGTTTTTGTCCTTTAGTGCTTTGTCATTTCAATCTAAATGTGAGGACCTTGTAGACAGCTGATCATACTACATATTTAGAGTTTGCTCATACAAACATTATGCATTATAATAAAAATACAACTTTCACAATTGAGCAAAAAATACAGATTACAAATGCTGCAAGATAAACATTTTTACAAAACCAACGACAGCTTTGCACACAGGTTGTATGTTGTCCGACTATGGTAAATGAATGTCATCTTAGTATGTTGTGAGAATGTTGGAAATGAAAGTCATCTTATTTAATGAGACACAGAAGACACAGTCTGATAGAATGCATTACCTGAGGACCAGAGATGGTGACTGTGCTCTCTGCGTTGTGGCAAGCAGGTACGACTCCCTGAGGACACTTGGCCATACATTCCTCCCAGGTCAACCCTAATGAGCACAAAGGCAACAAAGTTGCAAGCAATAGATAAATAATTGAAAACGTCCAATAAAATCTTTAGTAAAAGCTGTCAATATTATACCCATCTACATACTGTCCTGTCTTAAAAATGACAAGCAAAAGAATGCTTCTTCATTGGTCAGAAAAATGGGGACTACCAGAAGGAGTGGTAAGAAAAGATTTGACATGGTAAAAGAGCTCAAAGAAAATCTGATAAATCACAGCTTTTGGACATCTATCAATGTTGAATGACACATTCCTTTTGTGAGTGCATAACATATAATATAATTTATTTTAATGAACAACTCCTTCCCTCTGGACTGTGCGTTCTTTATCTGAAATCAGCTTCTGAGACATAGAAAAGAATCACTGCTCTCTCTCTCTCTCTCTCTCACCGACTGCAGCCATGCCTCCTGGTGGAAGGTTGGCCTCCTTGATGCAGCGGCCTCTCCAATAGGCAGCAAGTATGGCTTCCCTGTGGCTGAGGGAGCCGTCAGCGTAGCTACAAGCCAGCTCTCCCACAGAGTGTCCGATGATGCCGTCAGGCTGCAGACCCAATTTGGTTAGAAGGTCGATCAGAGCTACCTGTAATCAGGAGTCACAGAGAACACAATTTGGTTTACTTTCATATACACTTGTGTTTCTTGTTTGGGAACATGACTGTCGGCAAAAAAGCGTCTTGCTTTTTTAGCCTCAGTCAAAATCAATTGAAGGTACAACTATGCTCTTTATTCCTAAGACTTCCTTTACTATTGTATAGTCCATACATCTAGAAACATCTCTAGGCATCAGGAAACTAAGGCCGGGGAAAGAAATGTAGACCCTGTATCCTCTGGTTGATGAAATAGTCAATTGTAAAATACAATTCAAAATATTTATGGTATTTACACCTCGAGTCAGCCCTCAGTTAGTCTGTGCCAGGTTTCCCAAATCCAACATTATGTTTCCACTCTACCTGTATGGCAGCGATGCCCACGAAGGCATGAACAGTGTCTTCAAATGTGGTGTTGTCAGCCTCCATGAGCAGATCTGAAACGACCAAGCCCGTGTCCTTCAGGGCTATATCTGAACGCAAGATGGATTCTTTGAAGTCTTGAAGCTGCATGAGACTCTTGCCCATGCCGGCCCACTGTGTTCCCATACCTAGTGACACAATGAGCAATCATAAAGTTACATACCTACCTTGTTACCAGGGTGTCTAAGGACATCCAGAGCTCAGAGGTAAATATTGTTCAAGCTATGCAGTGGTTCAGGGATTGTGGACATGTAGTCTTTCATTTTGAATGCCCACATATAATGAATACATTTTTGAAATCTCCAAAAGGTAAGGCATGTGTCATGATTGTTCAATTATACAAAAATATTTGATGAGTAAGTTTACCCAAATTAAAGTTTCTCACTTATCACTAAAGGCATCTTTACAAGATTACAAACTGATTTATTCGCTTTTTTTGAGATAATTGGAAATTGCCAATACATGCACTCATGATGCAGGCATTTGTTTCAGTTGAAGGCATTCAACTTACTACCTAAGTTGCTTAATACTTTTTCCGATTATTATTTTTATTTTAAAATATTTTCTTTGGAGGAGTGAATAACACATCCACCATGAATACATTTTCATCTAAGTATTTTCATTCTACTGTGGATAACCAACAAGATTATGTCTAAACTGTTTGAATTGTCAATAGCTGACAAACGTATCAATAAATCAATCATTTAAGTCTGACATTCCATCTATGTGTTTGTATGTACGTTTGAGGACTCACCTGTACAGACATACCACAGTGGCCTGGCAGAGACCTGCACCTGCTGCACATCGGTGACATCTTTCTCAGAGCCAATCAGAGTGTAGCCCCTGTAGGGCATGCTGCTAGTGGGAAGGCCTGAGATCTCATTTAGCAAAGACAGGAAGCTGTCATCTGTGGCATGTTCCTTCCCCTTTTGGAGAATGGTTCTCACTGCATCCTCTGTGCGGCCACAGGCATTCAGCAACCTGGGAACCATTGAGGTTGGAGCAGTTGTATCCGCTTGTTTTTTGGTTGGACGAAGAATCACATGAACATTTGAGCCACCGAATCCAAATGAGTTGATTCCTACGATGCCTCCTCGAATGGGAATGGGCCGGTCAACAACTTGAACCCGGCCATCGGTAAGGGCGGGAATGTCAGGGTTAGGACTGTTGAAGTGCAGGTTCGGAGCCCAGACTCCTCGCTCCAGAGAGAGACACACCTGTTTGAGAAACATAAAATAACCAATTAAATTAAAAGATTACATGAAAAGATTTTTTTTTATTAAGAGGAATTTTATTATGGGTGTCTGCAACGCAAGCATGTGGCTCTTTCCAGTGCAACAAATCACAAAGGAGAGGGCCAGGGGACCAAGTGGAAGAGCCTGAGCTTTTTAGGTGGCGGAACAAGAATGTTAGAGGGGTACTCAAAGCAGCTCCACATGCGGTTTCAAGCTCTTTGCGCATTCACCGCTGTTGTGGCCTGACCTGAGCCCAAAATGTTCTGTACCCTGCTGAACCAATCCTCAACATCACAAGTTTGCAGTTGTTTCCCTCTGCTGCAGTGGGAGTAGGTTCCTTATCTATGAAGAAATCAAACCAATGTATAAAGCAGGCACAACAACAGGCGAGACTAAGACTGCGCAATAAAACACAATAATATGAGAAACTTGTTCCTGTGCAGATGCAGATGCAAATGCACATACATCCTGTGCCCATTGTTATCTTGAGGCAGTGGATAGGCATTGCACCAACAAATACCTGATATTCTACCAAAGTGGAGCAAACATAATACTGCACTATAATAAACGAATTCTATGTTCTGTAGATGAGCTGGATTTGAGCATATTTTTGGCAATTATCTATGGAAACTTAAAGACTGTCCCTGGTCGACAAATCATTGCAGTGACAATACTTTCGGTCTACTGAGAATCTGATAAGCATTCAAGCACTCTTCCCTGAAAGTCAATACATCAATGCATAACAAGACCCTGAGTCGACCTGGATTATGGAGATGACATTTGCAGCCTCACAGTACACAGGGAATCACAGGAGTGACACCGAGGCTGGCCGTAAACTTTACCAACTCAAACTCAAATGACCAAACCACAAAACTTATTTCTGAAGTTATCACAATTATGGCAGGTTAACAGCTTTATGCACAGCGACATGGTTCGCTTCTGTTGCCCACTCCAAAACGTACCAGCTATAGTGTCAGACTCACAGCAGTGATGGCAGCCTGGAAGTTTTTTTTATTTTTTTATCTGAGCTTTTACCAAAACAGCAACTTATTTTTTTTTTCTAACTGTGGATATCTGATGATAGGGTTTACTATTAAAGAAGGGAAAGAAAAAAATGCACTAACAAACCATAAGCCCCTGACCAGTCAAACCAATAATAGCAAAGGTAGCACTTTATTTTGTAATTTATTAGTAAGTTTTTGATTATTGACTGAGTTCTCATTTCTTGATTTTTTATTAATTGTTACTTATTGAATCATCAATTAAATGTGTCATTTTTTCTTGTTTATGCATTTGCTGGTGATTCAGAAGTACTGTTTTGAAAACGTGAATAATCTGTGCTGGCATTTGATTCATAAATGTGACAATTTTCATATCTAATGAAACAATTGATAATTCTTCAACTGGGTCTTTGCAACCATCATTCACAGCCACAACGGCTACTGTGAACAACCAAGTACAACACTTTGAATGGCTTCAAGGAGAGACTGTGTGAAAGTTGTAATCCCCAGTTGCACAGTTCTTCTGAGCAAAGAAGCGGCAAAAGGAAAAGAATAACAGAAGAGCCATCTCACCTTTGCAAGGGCAGCCAGGCCGGACGCTGGTTCAGGATGACCCATGTTGGATTTTGTGGAGCCAATGAGCAGAGGCTCTCGCTTTGACTGACAGAACACACCAACAATGCCGTTCACTTCTTGTGGGTCCCCAACCTACAAGCAAAGAGTATAGATGCCCTACAGTTATATGTACAATATAAGGTGGGGGATGCTCATTTACAGAATGTCTTTATGAATGAATGCTGTACATCTGATCAACTATGTATTTAAGATCTGCAAGATAGAAGATAGTATATAAACACAAAGACCAGAACTGCAAACAGGCTCCAAGTGTAATTATGACTCTACAGCAGTGGTGAGCAACGTATGCCGTTTAATCCGGCCCATCAAGTATTCACAAATGTGTCCATTTCGTCTCTTTCTACCATAACCTGCGTCTCATTTGACCCCACTAGGTGGCACACTCCAAACACTATCGAGCTATGAACAGTTCATAGCAAGGTAATGTGCCATCATGTCGACACACAGTTGTAACTGCTTTCCAGTTGCCCATGAGCACAAGGCATGAACACTTAAAACACTACATTTAACATTTGTCTAAAATCTTCAATACTTGCTCAATTTAAATAAAATTAATTCAGTTTTCTTTACTGTTAAGATAAGACATATTTATTATTATACCATTTTTTATAAGTCATACCATTATGTATGAATAGGCTTTTATATTGAAGTTTGCCCACCCCTGCTCCTAAGACTATGTGCACTGACCTTTGTTCCTGTTCCATGGGCTTCAATATATTCCACTTCCTCAGGAGTTATATTTGCATCCTGGTAGAGAGAACGAACCAGCCTCTGCTGCATCTCACCTGAAGGAAACGTTACACCTGAAGGACCAAGAGGAATATATGAGGACAAATACGGTGACCCATAACATCACATTAATGACATACAACATCACAAGATATTTCTTCCCAAATCGGCAATTGTTTTATCCCAGAAAAAAATGTAAAACTTGCTACAATGCTGAAATAACACGTTCAAGTTAAGTTCTTTAGATAATTCAGTCAGAATCACATCAGTCAAAAAATGCATGTGCACGTTTGGAAAGCCATATGTAGGGATAGCACACCCTCCAATCATTCCATGTAACAACATGGAAAGTGAGGTAGGGAGAGCAGCAGTTATAGGCCCCCCATTATTGAACAGAGCGGACATCAACAACACATGCAAAGTTAAATGTGGTGAGATCGTTCATACTACAACAAGGCAGGTGATCATATGGGTTGGCAAAAATAAAAATAAAAATCAATATTAACTAAATTACTTGGTAGGTCGGACCGAAGGCAATTGAATCAGGTGTGCTAGTAATCCCTCATTGCAAACGACCACAGTAAATACAGTTGGTCTGCATATTCAGGACACAGTTTACAACAGACAGTTTGGGTCTGACACATGTATCCTTCCTCTTCAGACATTTGATTTAGGTCACTGTGTTCCAAAACTTCAGAGATCAACAAAAACATTTTTTTTTAAATAAAATTATGCTTTTAAGTTTTAGCCTTTTTTAACGAAACAGCTTAAATTTTGGTGACATCTATATCTGTTATATGTTAATAAATTCTTATTCTTAATATCTGTGCTATACTTTACTGGAGTAAATAGAATTACATTTCTCTTTGAAATGTAGTATGTACAAGTGTGACGTACCATAAAATGAAAACACTTAAGAACAAGGACCTAGAAATGATACTTGGGTAAAATACTTTTAAAGTTAGAGGTGAGGGTGGTGCTAGGTAAACTTTCAGTGTACTGTGTATTTCTAGATTCTACCACTCAATCATGGCTGTCTGAATAATTCACTTTATTTAGGTTTTTGAAAGGAAGAATCCTTGTTTGAACAGCAGCTAGCAGACTGAGCTGAAGCTGGTTCACAGTGTGTTGTTGAAAGTGGTAATATAAAGTGAATATGACAACTTGGAACCCATACATTCATAAGGCAATTGGCAGAATGTCCTTTTTAAGAAACTAAAAGTAAGCAATAAAAGCAACCATCAGATAAGAATCAAGGCTATGAAGATTTCATGGGGACGTTAACCTTGTCATCTTGTTAAACTGATATTACACAATATTGATATTACTATTACAACAGTTTCGGTGAAATCTTTATATTGGAAGTAGTGCTGATAAATCACAGCCGAAGAGCATATAGCTCAGACTCTGATAGTGTGCACCCGCACCTTGCTCTTTGTATCCATCTGTGTTGTTGCCTGCGTTGACCACTGTGGCGTAGACCCTTTTAGCCGCTGATCGCTTGGTCAGCAGCACTGCCACTGCCGCCTCAGAACGACAATATCCATTACCTGGAAAACAGAACGGCATAAATACAAACGTCACACTGGTACAGAGAGTTCACTCCACAAGTGTAGTACAACACTTCTTCAATGCATGTTGAGTGCACATTTACACTATTTGTGGACAAATGCTTAATGTGACATGTAAATTGGCTTATCAGAGATTTTTTGTCTTCTCAATACTGGTGCCATGAACTTATGAGTAAATATGAGCGAATACGAAAAAGTGTTGACAAAAAAACTGCTGCTAATGAAATGTGTAATTCTTAATTCTAGACAGTATTTAAAAGAAGACATGAGGCAATTCCCCCTGCCAGATTTAAGAAGGGGGTGTAATACATAGTGCCATTTTGGCAGCCTGGGATTTTCTTTTACCTGATGAGTCAAAAGACTTGCAGGTTCCCTCAGGACTGAGCATGCCAAGTTTCATGAACTGCACTGAAGTATTTGGCTTGAGCAGCAAATTTACCCCCCCAACCAGAGCAGCATCACACTGGCCCTGGCGAATGGCGTGGAAAGCGTTTTCCACAGCCAACAAGCTGGAGGAGCAGGCCGTGTCAATGGCAGTGCTAGGGCCTGAAAGAAGAGTTGAGAAAAAAAAACTGTGGATTAGAGCTAGAGCAAACATCTGCAGAGAAGGACAGCCAGGTGTGAGAAGTTGAGTTCAAGTTGACTTAATGACGTTGACTTTAAACTAGAAAGCACAGAGACTGCTCGAGGCTGAAGTCTTGAAATTCCACAAAGCTCAAACCCATACTTAAAAATAAACAGAGAACCACAGTTATGATGATGTCAGCAAAGCACAGTTAAGGCCATTATGCATGCAATTAATCAAGAGTCGTAAACCAAAACAGAAAAGGAGCACTTTAAATATCCAATTAGATTTATATTTACTTATACAATTCTTTATTTTTTTATCTCTTTTTCTGTACATACTTGTTTTTGTACAATTCAATTCTTTTTGCTATCTGCTGCTGTAATGCATTAAAAATTCCGCTGTAATATTATTAAAGTGATTATCTTAAATAAATGATAAAACAGTGTAGATATGTGTGCGTACCACTGAAGTCAAAGAAGTAGGATAGTCGGTTGGCCAACATGGCGCGCTGGCAGCCAGTCATGCTGTAGCCCAGCAGCTCCTCTGGATCTCTGCTTAATGCCTCGCCCGCCTCCGATCCACTCACCCCTATGTAAACTCCCGTCTTGCTGCCCCGTAGTTTGGCCGGGCTCAGACCTGCATCACAAAACTTTTATCAGCTTTAACCATTCTCTCAGCATTTAATCAGGTAGTCTTACTCGGTTAACAAGCTTTCTTTTTATCACATCGCAAGAAACAACAAATAACTGTTTTTCTCATGAATATAAATAGAAAACATAACATGTATTTAAAAATACACCACCATTTTTGATTAACTTGAAATGTTTAATGTTACTTTCAATCTTGGCATAATTTCCTCACCGCCATCTACAATTGCTTCATAGGCAATCTCCAGCATGATGCGGAGCTGGGGGTCCATGGTGTTGGCCTGTTTGGGGTGGACTCCGAAAAAGCCAGCATCAAAGTGGCTGATGTCTTTCAGTTTACCGTTCCTCTTTGGAAGACCGTACAGACCTAGGGAAAGTGGAGAATAGTCATAGAATTTCTCCCAAAGAAATGACTGCCTTTGTTCACATATGATGAAACATCATATGTGAATAGGATACTTGAGAGATAACAAGTACAGATGATAAGGCATCTTCGCAACTAATGTTAAAGTAAATTGTGCATGCATAATAAAGGTGAGAAACCTTTTACGCACTCAAAATGTAAGCAACTACTTAAAATCAAGCTCTATGGTATTATTTCTTCCACTTACAATTAAAAACTATTATGCTTGCTGCATTTTCCACCTGGATAATGTGCCAAAAACAAGCAAATACAATAACAAGTGCACAGATATAAATGCCACATTTATACTCAAGCAATCGTAAAGGTGAAATCTTTTTAGACCATGTACTTCTGGCTGTTTCTCTTTCTATTGCCCCTACTCTCTCTGGCTGCCTGGTGTGTGGCCTCAGAAGTGTCAGCGGGCCCAGTCCAACCATTTCAGCAAATGAATGCAAGCTTGAGATGGTGGCTGGACACTAAGGGATAGGACTTATTACTCACTAAGGGGAAAAAGAAAAGCTCCACGCAAGTGATGAACGATGGGAAACAGTGGGGCGGCAGAGACAAAGTTAAAGTTGCATTGTGACACACTGCGGGGGGTTTTCTCTCTTATTTCACGTTATCTCTTTTCCTGGATCAGCATGAGTGACTACACACAGTGAAATGACAAAGAAATTGGCAAGGCCATATTCAAAGCCAGTTTAGCTCCGAAACAACACATCCCTTATATTCATTTGAATGAGGCCTGCCTGGCACAAACAGGTGGTGCCAACGCTGCAGGCTCTCAGCCAGCAGTGCAGATACAAGGTTAAACTTTTGCTGTGACACAAAATGCTATAATGCCATTGCACTGCTCATTAGGAAACTTCCAAACACATGTATATATATTTATGTTGAATAACAAAACAGGAACTGATGGGGTTTACTTTACTTTTGATAGAGGCTCTGTCAGCCTTTCAATTTATTATTTAAACGTGTGTATACATTTTTCAAGTAAGGACCGACTCAAATGTCGATGATGACTGAAATATGGACTTGAAACCAAATAGCCCTTGTTTTTTTTTCTACAGGATACAGGTCATCTTTATACACAAACATCAGTTCTTTAAGAGATTAAGAACACGTTTATTTGTCCCTAACATGTACAATCAAATGCCCAGCTTGGCCACAGAGCAGGGGTGGTTCCTTACAGTTGCTGTCGGCCTAAGAAACTATGTGGTGACCAGTTTCACACAGTCTGCAAGGACACTTTTCCGCCTAGCGGAGACAGTGCGGAATAGGAGTATTAGTTAGTCACATAACATAGTTAAAACACATTTTTCCATCACTGGAAAAAAGTTTTGTTATGTTGTCAATGTGATAAATATAGGTCAAATCATAAATTGTGTTTTTTGAGAGGAGAAGCACTATGTATACATCCTGCTTCCAGTCCAGAAGGTTACTGTCAGACAAACACGTTATTCTAGAGTGTTACTCAACAAAATGTGATGTTAACTGCATTTTCATTGTCTTCTTATATCTAGTGGAGTGCTGGGGATGAACCTGATCCACATTCACCCCTAAATGTGAATGACCAATGTGCACAAGTGTCCTCGCGTGTGTGTGTCCAAGAGAACTGCTCCAAAGCACTAATAGTGGTCATAAAGTACACAAGGAACCTTTCCCACACAAACTTGAAACTCTCATTCTGCTCCACTGCATTTCCCAATATGCTGTTGCATTCCTTTAGCTGTTTCTGGTAACACAATTTTAAGGGACAATCGTGTTCCTCCTACATAATCAGCAGCACAGCTGTGGTTCCTCATTCCGGCCTTTCGTTTCATATTGGTAATCATTGGTAATGGTGTTGCATTGCATTAGGGTCTACCATCACATTAAATGAAATCATATCATATTTGCTCTTGTTACTGTTATGTGTTATTCATCCGGAGAGTCCCAAGAAGGCAACTGGACTAGTTATAGACCATGTTGTGTGTTAATGCGTGGTGCATCATGAGTCATTTGTAACGATGATGGAGGAGCAAAGAAGCATTTCCTATGATCTTGTGTCCCCTTTTTCACAGTTATATCTGGCATCCCTTTTAAAGGAAGCTAAGACGTACATACTCTCTTTAACTCTATCACTTATAGCAGCATTCAGTCGAGAGCAAAATACAGAATCCACCACAGTCCAAAGTTGTAATGTATTCCACATCAATTAATAATCCCATTTCTCCCCAAACAGCATGAAAACACATTTGACCCTAAATAATCAAAGGGATCATCTATATGTGGGGTCTCACCTGGCGTCCACCGCCGGTTGTCCTCGGTTACCATGTCGACGCCATTGATAAGGTTTTCCCAGAATTCCTCCAGATTGTTGGACTCAGGCAAGCGGCCCGATATGCCTGCTATGACTATATCCTCCATGTTGAATTACTGTGAACAGAGTGTGAGAGAAACATGTCAGCTATCTGAGAGAACAATTTATATGCACTCATACAGGGGAAGATGCTACACCAATTAGCAACAACATTAAAGCCGGCTGTACATTTTATATGGATCGAGAGGCATGTTCATCTGACTCAAATAGCATCCAGTGTTTATCTGCAATGAATTAAGATGTGCTTCCGTCACATGATTGCTTAATAAGAAGCATCACGATAGTGAGGAAACAAAAGTGACCATGCCATCATAGGATCAATACATCAAGCTTAGACAAAAATAATTACAAATTATGTAAAACAGATTGGGGCTGGTTCAGTGAGTGGACGCACATGCCTCATGAGTGTTGCATCTTGTTTGTATTCAAATAAATACTATAATTCATGATTTGAAATAGTTCAGAAGGAAATGTTAAAATAACACCGACAGTAAATGTGAAGCAAATACTTTATGCGATAATTCTATTATTTTCAGTTGGTCAAAAACAAAAACGGTCCAGAAATTCTTCCTTTATATAGTGCAGCATTTTGGCTAGTAAACTGTTCGATTCACATCTCAGGCCAATCATCAGAAGCTTCCAATACAATGAGTGCATCAGATGTTACTAAACAAATGCAGTCTACAGCCAGGGAAAGAAAATGGCAGAGCATTCAAATACCTGGAAATCTGTCATGATCGCAAAACACAAAATGTGAAAAAAAAAAAAAAAAATCTATAATCAATTCAGACCAAATATCAAATATTTTGAATTTTTTTTATTTTATTTATTTTTTTCTCTTTTGTTCTGTTATATTTTATACTCTGCACAAAGTTTTATCTCCTGTATACATTGTCAAACCACTTTGAGCTACATCCTATGTATGAAAAGTGCTATACAAATAAAGCTTATTATTATTATTATTATCAATACCAATACTGAATGGCCTCCCCCTGAGCATGCATGAAAGAACATTAACAGCAGACAATGTAGACGGTCTGCTGAGCGAACTATACTGTGTACATGAGCATATCCATGTTGATGTGCGCAGTGTGTGTGTGTGTGTGTGTGTGTGTGTGTGTGTGTGTGTGTGTGTGTGTGTGTGCGATCATGTGCGTGTCTGTGTGTATCTTGGTCTTTGTTCCTGCTTTCTAGGCCAGGCCTTATCATGTCAACAGGACCTAATGTCAACCAATGAGCAAGCAGCTTGAAAGAGAATTACCCTAAATCAGAGAATGTATCACAACCTCAATATAGGGCAGCCGTCCTATCATCATCCACAGATGCACCCCGCCCCCCCCAAAAAAACACACTACCCACATTACGGGGTCAGCACATTGCATGCCCCCCGTGTTGGGGAATTTTTGCCCACATTCTCTTTGATAGATAGGGAAATGAAAATCTAACATTTGTTCAATTAAATGTGAATGCTCATAGCTTTGAAGCAAACCCTGCACAAAACAAATAGTTGCAAGGAATATAATAATAGTGTTTTTATTTTAATTTGTATATTGTTTACGTGCAGCTGAGGGGAGGCCCCCGTGAAATAAATTCCATCATCTGACACCATCGTGTCCATTATGGTCTACATGGGTGCATGCAGGCTGTTTGCACAAGTTAACAGAGCGGTTTTCACACACAAACATATACACAGATTATTATGTACACCTAGCTGCAAAGACGTAGTCTAAGACAGCATGCAATGCTTAGAGTTGAGAGTTACTGATTCAGCTTTGTGACCCAGATCACCCTGCACATGACTCCAGGCATTAGGAGACTATTATCTAGCTTCGAGCTGGCCTAGACAACACGCACACTGTACAATTGCTCAGCACTCCATGACCTGTGCCTGCCTGGCCTCAGCTTTGTGCTGTACTGAGCAGGAATCTAGACTGTATTCAACCAGGATGACGTAACAGCAGCAGCAACACAACAGCAAAACAAGACCTGTCTTGCCACTTGGCTGAAGGGAAAGAATCTTGAGGCACACCGACAGCAAACTCCCATCATTGCAGCGAAGGCAACGCTATAGTCAACGATAGTTGTCTATTGTTGATTTACCTTCACACTACAATCCTCATTCACTCAGGGAAGAAGATTGGCTTACTATCAATGCAGTGTTGAAACCAGTTAACCTCAATCAATTGCTCTTTGGGTGAATAGTCAACACTCTTACGAAACTTACGAAAATACATATTCAAGAAAACATGTTTGCGTGCATATGTATTTGTATATATATATATATACCTTCAAATAATGCTCATCAGACGAATGTTACATTGAAAGTGGCTCATTCATTATTTGTTTTGAGGTTATTCATTATAACATGTATTATTTTCTACCTGACATTTAATTTTGTAATTTGGAAAAGAAATGCTATTGCAATGCAATTTGTCTCTTTTTCTTTTAAATACTCACAGTTACGTTAATTTGGTGACCAATACTTTTCATTGAAGTTTTGTTACCTTTTGAAAATCACACACAAACTGCAAAAAAAAAGTGGCCCGTGAAAGATCCTCTCCTAAATGTTAAACTATTAATTTGTTCCAGTATAATTATGTCATCCATCATTTTGATTTGACTCAAACACATTGTTGCCAGAGCCGGGCATCTAGTACCAGTCACATAACACAAGGGGATTATTCCCATTCATTAGACATACACCAAACAAAAGCCAGGACCACCCTCAGGTCAGAAGAGAGTAAGTTAAAAGAATGACAAATTCTGATATTGCAGGTAAAAATATTTTGAACTTGCAGAAGGTTGTAGTAGGGCAGGATCATTAACATGGGCACCTGCAGGCAGTTTTCTAAATTCCAGGCAACATTTCTGACAACTTGCAATATTGCAGGCAACAAAAAAAAGTATTCAAACCCTGCATTGGTATTACAATAACTACATACCACTAGTATTCTCTTCCAAATGACCCATAACCGACACAGCTACTACACTCAACACCCAAAGGGTGGATTTAAACAAAGCAGTACCTTTTATTTGACAAAGAAAGGGGCTAAATCCAATCACAGAGTGTGATATTTAAAGTTGCTGAAAAACTGGTGTCTCTCGCTGATATCAGCATCTCCTAAGATTGGGCGGCTCAGCTTAGTATCGTCCAACTAGTCCGATTTCCCCGATAATCTAGGTGGAGCCAAATTAAATTTGTTGCTGAAACACGCTCGCCTAACCAGAAGCAAACTGGCTTTAAAAAAAGTCACATATAACATAACAGGTTACAAGTCATTCATTTGGATGGCACTGTTAACTTTTAATAGGCTAACATCAATAAGCTAAGTTCACTTGATAGTAGCTACTTAAAGTTCTTATCATAATTCTGATCATTATCATTGCCACATATTGCATATATATTGTTTTAAAGGACATATAGTGCGCAAGAAATCCCAAAAAAGAGACATGGCAGGCATGGGCTTACATTAAAGATTTTAACTTCCTGTCCTGCAGTGTGCATGGTAATGGTTTTGACACTGATAGAAGTCTGCATGGAACTTAACGTGTACTGCTATCAATATTATCATCTTGAATATGACCATTGAGAAAAGGCATTTTTACACGTCATTAGATGTTTATTCCTGTCAGTTCATACTGAGGTCATGGCGATGCCACCTGTTAGATGGAAACTGAACTGTAAACTAAAAGTACAGTTCTTGGCTACTTTACTTCTAGTTGGTCTTCAAATGACACAAAATACAGTTTGAGCCGACACATGTGACATTCTAGATTTTGGGGGATAAATAACACTGTGTCTGTGTTCATCGAGGTCTTTACATCTTCCATTTCACAGATTAATTTTCCTCCTACATTGACTACACCCGGCATGGGAGACAGTGTTGCTTTTGCTGGACAAACTTGGACACATCTCCTCTTCAAACCAAATCAAAATTATTATTTTTTACAGCCCATATTCACACAATTTGCTGCACAATATAATGTGTGCAGTTTGTGAGAACCTCAGCCCTTAACCCTTAAAAAGGGTGAAGAAAAACTGCCAAAACATCCCTTTTAACAGGGAGAAAAGTAAAACACAGAAACCTCAGGGGCGCAGAGATTTAAAAAAATAGCGAGCAAAATATTTTTTTTACGCCATATGATTGTCACGTAGGGGGAAATTATCTATAGAGACCAAAACCATGTTATTTACCAATTTAAGTATTTTGATGGTCAATTTTGGCTATTTATTTTGGGGGCTAAGCTATGCCTTGCCACAAGGTTTTCTAAAGACAAGCAACACATCTTGAAATTCGTATAGGCAAAGTATGCAGGATAAACCAGTGGAACTGGATATTATATAGCTGCATATATAGCGAAAGATATTTACAACAACATTAAAAGCTGAACTGCCCTAATGACCCCCACCACTATGGTATTGTAGAAATGACATCAATTTTCATCATCTTTTGCATCTTAAAAGAGTCGTTGGTCATAGTCAATTGTTTTTATAGTAGACGTTATATTTGGAGGATAAGCAACATCAGAACTAACATGGGGTGATAACTATGCTGGGCTTGAATAGAATCCATCAACGACATTATATCCATCAAGAGGAAACGAACCAACAAAGGAAATAAAAGATGCATTGATGAACAATTAACACAATATTAACCACAGAAAAAAAGCCCAGTCATTCCGTCGATTAAAGGGGACGTGTCGTTCATATAACGCTGTTCCTGAAATAAACAACTTTAGGTAGCCACGATGAACAGCCACCTTTTACAGAAACAGATGGGGTCACGCGTGGCGGCGGATTACAGATAAGCGTGAGTGAACTCACCGGCGTGATGTGACGTCCCTGCTGAATCACTGAGTAGGAGCCCCTTGGTGAATTTGTCGGCGCTCGTACCGGCACGTACCGTCTGCTTCCTCCCTTTAGCTGCACGGAGACAGTCGGCAGTGACACAGGGGGGGGGGGCAGGCTGCTGCCTCCGACCTGGCTATGCCTACAGGGGAACACGGCTAGCGTTAGCTAACAGTGGAGCCTTCTTTTTTTCCTTTTTTTCTTCCCCTCCTCTCGGATGAATTTAAATGTGTCACGGCGAGTGTGGCCACGCCACATGGGCTGACAGCTTGGACAGTCCAATGAGAGGAGAGGCAGGCTTTTTGGATAGAGCCAGTGATGGAGTAATTCGACGAACGCCCCCGTGCAGTCAGACAGGAAAAAAATAAACTGTCGAGGCGGGGTTACTGGAGTTCATACGTAACAAACGCGCGCAAGCACACAAGAGCGCAAACACAGGTAACCAAACGACTGCAGCAGAAGATGACATGGTCTGTAAAGTAAAAGAAGACATTAAACACACCCTCTGGAGGATCAAAGACATAAATACAATAGTACTCTTGTTTTGGATAAAGTAGTCGTATATGTGACGCGCTGGACTGAAGACAGTAAAACAGTGTGCACGATGATAACAACGATAAAGTATAAAGTCTAACGTTCACTATAAATTCCCCAGCCATGCTATTTCATTGCTGCTAAATTAATGTGCATTTGCTGTAAAAAAAAAATAATTAAAAAGGCAACGTACATTAGACACCAGGGTAATATATGACATTTGGTTTCATATAGTAAGGTATCCTCTGTATTTTTAAATTGTGTAAATGATGTGAAGCAGTGGGCTTTATTAACACCCATCATCCATTACATTCGGACCGTTTGAGATGCGTCAAGGGCACATTTGTCTCTCCTGTATCGTGGACATCCACCATGTTGATCACGTTATCCGTGGCATTGCCTCTTTCTATTAAATGAAAGCACAAGAGCTGCACTTACGGTACACGTGGTTACACACGTCGCTGTGTTCTGGAAAGCATATTCATTAAGCCAATCACAGCGCGTGGGTGTGAGTTTTGAGCCAATCACAACAGACGGGAGGGCGCTGCCGGGAGATAGGGTGATTACGGGGCGGGGCCTCCGCTATGACGTACCCGGGAAAGCTCGTCTGACTTCTTGGGGTTACTAGAGTTCAGAACTTCATCTACCGTTTGTCCCAACATAATATCGTGCCTTTCTATTTAAGCATTGACATTCTGAAGCAACATTGAGATAACAGATTTCTAAAGCACATCGTGACCCTGTGATCAATAGTAAAGCAGGCAGATAGACTATCTGTGAATGAGATCAAGTTGCTACAATCTGCACTTATACTGTAGACTAAGCCTACCTTTATGTCTGGTGTGTGGGTTCTTTTTTTTGCCATAATTAATTCATATTAATATGAATACTGCTTTCCATAGAAATTGCTTTGTTTGAAATTGATGTCCCTGAAATGAATTATTAAGTTGGTTCTAGCAGCCCAGCAGGCGGTTGCTGGCACACTCACATAACAGAAGGTGCTCCTTTCACTGCAACACATAACCAACACACCCTTTTAATTATGGCCAGTGTATTTAAGCCAGGGGCTTGTTCTTTTGCTCTGTGACTGCTGCCACACCAACTCACCCAAAAGATATGCTTCCAATGCTGCTGTTTCAAAGGCCCCACCCTTGTCCTCAACCACCTGTATGCACCACCAAGGCATAGGAATACAATAATATTATGTTAGTTGAAAAGTAAACCTTCACACCAGGCTCCAGGATCCAGCACCTTACCTCAGGAGGTGTTTGAATAGCTTTTCATTTTAAATGTGTTCACATGTTCTTCTAGTTCTCAGTCACACTTTGGTTGCAATTAGGCAACTAAAGTTATTCCATGTGCCAAGCACATCCAAATGCAGTCCAACTAGTCTGCAGGTCATGACCGTGTAGATAGCCTACATTTGAACAGTGCTGATGGTTGCTCTCGCCACACAGGAGTGAATGTCTGTTGTCTTACTTGTCTTTTGACTAAAAAAATGTAATCCAAGCATATTTGATTCAATTTAAAATGGATACATTTTGCTTCAGCAATTTAGATCCTTATCAGATAGTTGGAATTAGAGAGATTATTTAATTAATCTCTCGCAACAAAATCCAATGTTTTAACACTACTAAGTCCCTACTAAGTCTACATCTAACAGCATGCAGGCATAGATGTGTCAGTTAAGGATTAGGGAAAACACAACAGTTCTATTTCAAGTTTCATTACTGCAACTTTTTAGAATTATAATTGTAACAGATGATTTAAGCATACAAGAGTTTGCAACTACAGTAATTTAACTTTGTTATCAGAGAAAATTAACATACACTTTAAAGAGTAGCATACTTTTACAAAGTTAGCCTCTGTTTTATATGATGGCCCGTTATGTCAAAATTATAAAGTCTCAATGCAGTAAGACACTACAGAAACACATGATGTATACACGGATTAATATATAACATGAATCATCTATTTAACCTATTTAGTATTTTTTTCCCCTCAAGATTTAAGGTTAAAAATGGATTATCATAAACACCACAAAAACAGAAGGCAGTGGCTGGCAATGAAATGATTGTGTCTAGACTCCTAAGTAAATGAGTGTAGTCAGAGATATGACAGTATATTGAAAACATCATCTGATAAATGTTCTGGATTCAATTATTTAACTGAATGGTAAAAAAAAACATGAATTTGAAAAAAATAAGTTAAATTATGGTGAAGGTAATGTTGCAGAGTGTACTGAGAGTGATTTGCACCCTAAGCGACTTTGGAAATACTTTGGATTTTAGCCAGTAGACGGGTAAACAGTGAGCCCTTGAAAGTTGTATGTAAGTTATAGAAGTATGGTTAGCCTACCATTTCAGCACTTGCAAAGTCAGGGCATATCTACAAATTATAGACACCAAGTGAGTATGAACGAACATAGACATAATGTGCAAAAAATATAGAATGTCTCAAACTGTGAGTTTTTTTGTCTAAAAACATATTTAAAAAATCCATGATCCACTCCTTAATCCACATCAAGATGTAATTGTCCAAGTTGGTTTAGTAGTTTATGTGTAACTCTGTTCATGACGACCTCTACATTGCTATTGTTTGTGTGTGTGTGTGTGTGTGTCTGTCATTCTTTCAGATTGTAGTTTCTGATCTGGCCACCGGCCCCAGGTCTGCGGGTCTTGGGGGTGTCTGAAGGTGTTTTACAGGGGTTCATCCTCTGCTGGACCTCGGCTTGGATATGGCTGTGAATGGAAGCACTGACACCATGCACCATCATCCGGACTTCAGCACCACCAGGCTTGGCTACCTCCCCTCTGCTGAGGTCAGCATTACCTTCAGGGTACAAGAGGGTCAAGAAAGGAACAACAAAGAAAGTATCAGTCAATTTACTCTTCATTTCATACATTTTTGAAAAATAATCATGCATCATTTAGCACAGAGTCAAGCATAACCTATTTTTCCACAGAGAGAGAAGGCGACATTGCCACTCTAATGGCAATGTTCAAGGGGCAATGAGAGCAGTACTGAACTTTATTCGAAATTCAAGAGATACAAAGTTTTGGTACGATGAGGAACTATCTTATCTTTATCATACAGCTGTTAAATCAGTAATACGCCATTTGACCTAGTCTGGATGGCTATCATATGTCTACTTAAACCCTTTGCCATACCTGGTTTCACAACCATCAGATGGTATGATGATTGTGACTGTGTTTCAGCCTGATCTGGCAGCTGCTCTGGTTGAGAAACTAGTCCCAGGAAAGCTAATCACACATTGGGCAACAACCCTACCCTCTGTCCTTCAGATATTCCACCACTGCATTGGTGTTCACTCTGGGATTACTGACATATTCAATCTTTGTTTGCATGGTTAATGATCTTTCTGAATTCATACAAACAGCTTTTGAAGACATTAGAAAAGTGTTGAGTGTGGAGCCCTGTATTATCCCATTGCCCATGCATGAAACAGCAAGGAGGTAAAATGCAGTGTGATGAAACTTCAGTGTGTTTCCATGGATATGAATTTAGGTACCAAACCTTTGCAAAGATTTTTGAACCCAAGTAGTGACTGAATGTTTCTTAATGACAGTGATGCTAGTAATTACTATGATTTACAGATTGGTAAACAATACCAGCTTAACTTCCTGTTAATATGAGCTGGCTCGCACTCACTGTTGAGACAAATCTATCCCTGAGAAATCATCTCCCTCTGTCTGCCATCGGTAGATATTGCATGTAAATGTATTTTTTATCATAAAACATTAGGCTAAATGCAGTTGTTACTTAATAAAAGTAATTCCGATAAAAATACTTGCCTGTCAAGTGTGCATTGACCTCTCCTTTGAAAGCACAAACATTTGGCACCAGGATATTTGTTGTTTTTGGACTGAAAGCATGTTTTGGTCATGCTTAAAAATAGAGTCCATATCTATATGAGCTGAAGTATCAGTCCCCAAAAATATCTATGGATGTTGATGTGACTAGATATTTTGGAGTGGTTACCTTCTGAGAAAACAGATGGACTGATTACATGGTCAAGTGTCTCCCACAGCTCCTTTAGAGATTGCAGGGAATCCTCTGATGATAACTGTGGCCTGGCGAGACCTGTGAGGGGTTGTGGCTGCCCGTCCAATGAGCTCTGTGACTGGCTGAGAGGAAACATGTTTTCTTTGTTCATGTAGCTCTAAAGAAGCAAAAGAGTGAATTCATTTGAAGTTATTATTTCAGGACTGGAAGGTAAAACAACGAAAATTGACAATCTGACGATAACTAAACATTTGTTTTGGTGCATTTATTCAACTATATATTTTCTGTAACAGCCTGGTTGACTGGTTGGCCTTAGAGCACCATCTAGTGGATTGTGGAGGTAGGGGTACTGCTCAAAGGTTAAACATCATTATTTGGAAAGACGATTCTCCATGTAAATGTGCACACTATTTCATGTAAAAAATATAATCAATAATGGGTTGCACATTTCAATTTGAATTTCACACTTGCAGACAGGGATGTTAAGCTGGAAGCACGATGTTAGGAATGCACGGAAATCCTGTAAAATGAGGCACTAAAACCATCAACGCTTCAGAGACACTTGTTGATATGCCAAAATAGTTCATGTTAACACTGTGTTATATTTCACTGTCGATTTTTTCTTTTTTTAAACAACCAGAAGTGGACCAGAATCTACAAAACCCCTGTCCTATAGTTTGTAAACCCACCAACATAATGTATATTGAATTGGCTGGCCGAGCAGATATTGCCTAGATAGAAAGATAAATCCCCATAGGAGAAATTCAGGATTAAAACTTACCTCAGACCTGTCTGTGGCTGTCTGTTTTGTGGTTGGACCTCGGTTGTTGGTTCCATGGAGAAGCTGTTCTGCATCAGTGCAAACCGTCTGCCCCAGAGCATACTGCAGCTCCTGCAGGCACAAATAAACGATAGTGGGACCATGTGGTGAAATGCATTTTCTACCGCCATGTTCTCAGTCAATAGCTCTCAAATTTCAAGTTTCCTTTTTTGGAATTGCACATCAGCTCTCATGTTGTCCTTTTGTTGTCAATACTCATTGCCTGTTTTGCCAATATTTGGTAAATATTGGTAAAGGTGCACTCTGTAAACTGTACCAGTCTTTTCACTGCGAGAGTGAAAAATAATACTAGGGCCTTTCTGAAGGTACCTTTTATATTGTTGCGTGTTGCAGCACAATATAAAAACACAACATGACACTGTTGTTTACAGTGATATAAAAATACTTTGATTAAGCAGTTTATATGATTTGTGTTTAAGTAAGAATGTTTATGATTATTAGACCAGGTTTAAAGAGCACGTACACATATAGGCTACATCCTACAATAATCTAGCAAAATATTTCATAAATATATCATTTTAGGAATATTAGCCTCCACTATGATCTTAATAGTCCTGCATGTGCAGCAGTTACAACTTCAGTTCAAATATGAATTGTTAGTTTATTTTGAATTATTATAAGAGTGAAATGTCTTTTGTGAATCTTAATGGTACACAGGTGTCTATGAAGGTGACAAAGACGCACAAGATAAGTATAACATGGAAGAGCAGTTACAGAGAATGCGAGGAAAGTGCAGTTTATAGTTGAGAGATGGATTTGATGAATGTTCATAAAATTAAGTTAAAGCCTATACCTTTGAGGTGAGCTGGTACTGAAGCTGTTCCAGATCTGACAGTCGGTGATATTGCTCTCCTTGTTTCTTTATGGACAGGTCCTTCTCTGGCTTCACTGGTTCTGTAAACAAATATTTATCGGTAACTTTTAGTGTTTACCCATTCTGTTTATTATGCTTTCTCCAGTCCTTTTTCCTCTAGCTCTTGGACAGTGACTCAAAAATGTTTTGTGATTATCATCATCCTTAATCCTCATGCCTTTTTCCCCAGAGAGGAGCGGGGAGGAGAATTGGAGCAACTAACCACATGGCTGTTGTTTTTTTATCAGATGAAATATATATAATAATCGAAATCTGAATAATGATTGGTCAACTTACCTAATGTTATACTCAAAGTAGAGCCTGGACTTTTGTAGAAACAGCATATTTTATTAAAATCCTGTACATTAGGAAAACTCTATTTGGACTTCTGCAGGGATGTGCTCTGCACAAGTAATTAATTTACTTTAAGGATTATTGTGTTAGCTAGGTTTAACTCTAATTGGAATAATGAAACACAAGGTCTTCCTACCTTTCTGGATGTATAATGTTATAAAGTATCACAGCTCAAGCCAAGGCCAAACTATCAATGTCCACAGAGAACACACTCATCTGTAACTCTGACTCATCTGCGTGATTGTTAATGATCAACACCAATAAACAAAAATAAAAAATAAATAAATTAAAGTAGTTTTGTCGGCTCAACCATACCCAATGATTATTTCCCTTTCATGACATACTGTGTTAATGTAACCACTTAAGGTTTATTGTTGTGTGTTTTACCCTGTAGCTCAGAGGCGGAGATCTGGGCACGGAGGCGGTTGCCCAACTCTATCAGCTGCTGTTTCTCTCCACTCAGACGGGCAATACAGGATGCTGCCTGCTTCAACCTCTTGCGCAGGACAGGGGGTGGGTCGCTTTTTGTTGCCTGAACATTTTCAAACACAACCGAGGCCTGCTGCTGCCGCGAAGACACATTTTCCTCTTGGAGCTGTTGCATCAGTGCAATCTGAAAGGAAGATAGGATTACTGTACCGGATTACACAATATCTTTCCATCAATGTAGTGGAAAATGCTCTCTTAGTAGATTATCATTTAAGAAATATTTTTGGGGGAAATGTTTGCATTTATTTGACTGTCAGGTTGTGAAGAAGTACACAGGAAAGAAGACAAGAGAGATGGGGTATGATACTCTATGACATGCAGCTAAAGTCCATTAATCAATGTTACAAAATATTAAGATTCAATAAAATATATTCATGTCCCCCATGTTTGACATTTTCATACATCTAATCCAGACAGACACATTGATGCAGCGGATATGTCAACTTCAACGAAATTAATCCTTTCCTTCGTTACCTTTTCCACAATTTTGGTGAGAGCAGACACGACAGGCGCCACTGTATCCTCCTGATTCTTCCGACAAGTGGTTTTGGCACAATTCTCTACAAACTGATCACCTGAGGAAAGACACATCATAATAAATACAATTTAAACAACTTTGCAACGAAGTAAAACAAGTCAGTAATTATATTAAATCAACTACATTAGGAAACCTTACCTTGCTGCTTATTTAAAGATAAAGGAGACAGCCAACTAAACTAGCTATGGCTCAAGAGTGGAAAACGATGGAGGCAGCATGTACGAAGTTGAAAGACGTGAATCATCAAGACGTGTCATGAAGCGAGTAACATTTTGTGCTTAAAAAATGTCATCTAAGTCCGAGGTCACAGTTCAAAGGGCCATGCCAGTGTTTTTTTTTCAGTAAATCCTCATGAGCTCCATTCAGCTGCCACATTCATTCGCCAAACTATATTTGATCATTCTATCAAATTATTTCTGAACTCAGAAATGAGACACGGAGCATTACCGTATGTCTCATAAAGGGACAAGAATACTCAGCGAAAATATTTGAATAGGCTGTGGTGTGTTAAGGTATTAAGAGGCCCAATGTGTTTGAAGGAAACATTCTCCACACCACTACACCACCGCCAGCATCATGGACACTTGAGACAAGGCAGCTTGGCTCAATGGATTAATACTGTTCACACCAGAAAATTATTTTGTTGATCTCAAATAGGACATACTTTTCGATACTGGGTACCCCATAAATGCATAAACAGCTCTAAATTGAACTAAGATGTGCACTCTCATTGGATGAAATAAAAGTCTGAACGGCAAGGGGGGGGTAACTGCTACACTCTCTAAATAAAAATGCTGGGCAGCAAACTTGAAGATGAATATGCCAACAACAAAATGAACAAAGCAGCTGGTACCAGAAGGCACCAGTGGTACCCTGTCCAATAAGTTATCTTACTTTCACTATCACTATCTTTTCACTGTACATTAGTGAATGATGAAAATCAGAACCAGTGTTTGTGTAAGAGCACCACCTCACCTGCTTGGCTGACAATGGGGGATATGTCAGTGGATTGGGGGTGTGGGGCAGTCACCATCTGAGTGCCCGCTATAGGGGAGATGGATGTGGCTGCAGGTGATCCTAAAGAGTGAGCTGTCTTAGGGGAGGAGGCCCGTGGCTGGGCCTGAGAGAGTAGGAGGGAGCGGCTGAGACGCTCCATTTCCTTCCTCATCTGAGCAACCACAGCACGGAGGATGCCGTTCTGCTCCTGCAATCGACAGATCTCTTCGGATGCCAGAGAGTCCACCTTTGGTGCGATACCCTGTGTGTAGACAAATAGGTATTTATCTCGTCAGAGTCGAGAGTCCTATACTGCATGTACCTTTATGTTGTTGTATCAATTAACTTGTGCAATTACTTAATGTACTGGTCGATAGTTACTCAGAATTTGTGGGCTTTGATAATAAAAGACTGCACCATGGCTGGTTGTAAAATGGGGAACCGTTTTAACTGACACACAAAGTGAGTGAGTTATTTTTCCTAACTATGTTTAAAAGCAGGTCCACTTGAGGCACATGTTCATTGTTTTGTTTTGGATCGGTTGTGGTGGTGTGCAGAGACGGGGTTGTGGAGATTGTGTCAATGTCCAGATGTGCATGGACCTAAATGTATATTTGTTTGCTTCTTACGTTATTATATATTCTGTTTTCAAAGTCATGTCTCCTGTTAAAATTGTCAAAGCACTTTGAGCTACATCCTGTGTATGAAAACTAAAGCTTTATTATTATTTCATTGTGATGTGAGGTGGCCAACAATGGTGACTTAGTGCATTTATTTTAAGACATTTTCCTCAACATTTGAGTGTAGTATACTTCAGTTGTGTGTAGTTTCCTTGAATATACTGTATATATACACACATAAATGCTACTTAATAGTCCCATTGCACTAGGAATTCAATCAATCAATCAAATGTTATTTGTATAAGCTATATTCACAAATCACAATTTGCCTCACAGGGCTTTAAAAAAATGTGCAATAGTGACAATAGATGAATTGTATGTTTTGCTACATTTATATACTTATATAGTTAGTAGTTACTTGACCGTAGTTAGATAATAACATTAACTATAACTAATAACATAACTAACTATTATAGTAATTAATCATTCAAGGCAACTTTTATTTGTACATATTGTAACATATTGTAACATATTCACAAGAAATATTTGTCCTCATAGGGCTTTACAATCTGTTCAGGGTGTGAAATCCTCCGCCCTTAACCCTCAAAATGTACTGAACACATGCAAGAGACCCAGGATTAATAAAAGTAGAATAATTAGTTTGATTAAATGTGCTGACTAAAGTGAAGGACAGCGCTAAGTACAGGAGTGGATGCAACCAAATGCGTCCTGAAAGCATCCTCAGATCTTTCTCTATACTATACTGTATATACACAGACATAAACATACAGTCACATTGACAAGTCGCTAATGTACAGTCAAACTGAAATTACATGCGTGCGTTTGTATTTAGAGCAGGGACACAGCGATACCATCACAAGTGGTCACAGGAGAGACATTCAAGACATACTGTCATGTCAGGTGTTAAAAGCCCCACTTAGCGCTGTCCACTCGTCATCTGATCTCTCAGGACGAGCGTTTATTCCAGGTCTGAATAGGGCCTGCATACCTGCATTCTGGCAGGACAGTGGTTGAACTGGTCCAAATGTACGGCAGTGAGGGTTTAAGGATTAAATAATCAGATCAGCTGCGCAGTAGAGTTGGCAAGAGAACCAGGAGACCAGTGACCATGCCTACGGAGCCACCCACAACGCCAGAGTCAGCAGACCCAAACCAAGAAACAGAAACGAGACACAAGCACCCACCGGGCTGGACTCAACAAGAAATCAATATCTGAACATTTACTTGCCTCTTTAACCTGCATGACCCGGCTCTTGGCCTTAGCAGACTCCCATTTGGTTTGAAGGTGAGGGTCTCAAGTTTGCATGTCTCACAAACTGCGCGTGGGCCAAATGTGTGAAATTTGGAATAGCCATGGTACAATAGAGAAAACAGATGGTACCATATTAGAAAAACCTTTAAAGATCTTTACATACCTTCGAAATGTATTAAAATGCCCCTTTATTTCTTTTTGTTCTGGCCTTTTTCCACATGCAAACTGGAACAAAGAGAAAGAGCTTTTGGCTTGTGACTTCAGTGTCCTTTGTTTGCATGTGGCAATTTTGTGCAATGACAGATGTGACCAAAATAGAACGTGTGTCACACACGATAACGGATATATTTAGGCAGCTGTGGCCCATGAAATGAACAGGTTATCCATTAACCAGAGAGTCAGTGTTTCAATCACTGGCTCGTCCAGTCTGCGTGCTAAGGTGGACATTGGGCACGATCCTGTCGTTAATTTCCTCGTAAGTCCCCAAAAAAATGAGCATGACAAGTACCCTAAACATTATACCCGTGTTATCTCTAATTGACTTTTCATAGGGATGACCCCGTGGGATCTACTTCCTCGCATCAGTAATAAACAATAAAAGTGGACTAAGTGAAGAACACCCAAGATACACTTCATTATGTGTAAACGTAAACTACTGTTCTTGGAGAGAAATGTTCATGTGTACAAGTGAGCACCATACCTAGCTCTTAGTTAATAGAACAATAAACTCTATTATAAAACGCTTAAATGATTAATGACATCAGTCTGATCGACCATCGGTCTCTTGCCATGTACGTGCCATGTACACAGTGCAACGTGGGTGTGTTCTCACCTTTATTGCCTGGTCTCTTTCTGTTCGGACAGAATGTAATAAGAAGGTCAGGTCCTGTAGATTTTGTTCCTTCTCCTTCAGCTCTGCTTTTGCCTGCCAGAGACCAACATGAAAACGTCTTTTGTATCATAAACGATTACATTCTTTATTTCAATTAATTAAAAAAACTGCTAAAACATAAAATACTATTAATAAAGTGCAATGTGGAATGAAGCCATATAATAAGTCAATAAACAGTACTCTTAGCAAAATCAATTTAATAAATGTAAAAAATGAACTTATTTACTCCAACGCTCTTTAAATTGTTCCTTGTACCTCGTATGAATAATTTATAAACACTAAAAGCCAAAATAATAAAAAAAAAATCAAAAAGACAATTAACATCATTAACAGCTTAAGCCTTTAAAGTAGGACATTGATAAATCATATTTAAATTCTGCTTCAGCAAACTTCCAAAGAGCAATGCAGAAATAAGTGGCAACATGCACTATAAATTAGTGCCAAAGCTTGCTTACGATTGATAGATTTAATAAGCCTTTTACTTTCTTCAGGCAATACATTTCAGGAGTCACAAACTCCAGTAACACTAGTTGCATTGAGAGCAATTATATTGTCAGCACTCATCAGTCTCATTCAAGTATGCCAACCAGGAGGCAAACTGTATCAGCAGTGAGGCATTACTGCTTTCTCTTTGGGTTGTGCATTTGAAGAGGTTGCGCATTTACTAGGAGAAGTACAATAGTTTGCCTGCCTGCTCTGTGCACTGGAATGACACGATCAACAAACGTTATTGTGGAAAATCTTTCACTGCTTAATTAGAGGTGCAAGTAGCATAGGTCCACATGACTGATTCAGCTAAAAATGGATGTATTATTACATAATGCATGTATTTATGAAACCCTGAACCCCTGTAGCATATTTGAACTGAGCTAACTAATGTTTTTTTAATTATCAAAATGAATATGATTTTTTATTCGTGGTGGTGGTATGGCACTATTGGCTGGAGAAAAAACATATTACCCTGATGGATTTGTTTGAACTACAGAAACATTTGGTTTACTTCTGGTATACCTTTTGCCTGACCACATATTGCTCTAACTAAACAGAAAAACAGAAATAACATTTTCTTTCCAATACAGGATACCAGATTGACCACGTTTTTACAAGACGCCTTTCTCGTTAATCTGCCACACAGGCCTGATCACACTCGACAAAGAAGTGTCATTAATTTAAGTTGGCTATTACTTGAAATTACACAATTTAGACACTGGGTTAGAGGTCTTCTCTTGTCCTTGGGTTTAAAAAGGAGCAAAGACTCACTTGAAGGTAAATCATTGTAGTGATCTTAATTCAACATTATTTCTACTTCTGTTTTTATTTGTATTATTTTATTGTGTGCAACATGGGGTTTAATTGTATGAGAGGCTTACCTGATCTCTGGCTTTGGTCAATTCTTCTATTAGCTTCTCATTGGCAAGATAAAGGCTGGCCTTCATGTTCTCACATTGTCTTTGGCACTCCAGCTCCACCTGGACTTTCATCTGTTCTAAGGCCTTTTCTCTCTTCAATCCAGCACACAGCTGCTGTTTGTACCTGACAATACAAACACACACAATTTAAATCATTTCTGAGGCTAGGTCATATACTGTATCTCAAATCAAAGATACATAATCATGCATACTTCATAATCAATCACAAATATTTCTTTTTTTCTCCTTATTTCTCAAAGTGAAATGTCATCATTATTTCCTGACTTCTCACCTTAATATCTCCTCCCTGCTCCTCTCAAGCTCAGTCCTAAGTTTGGATTCTCTGTCCTGCAGGACGAGCATCTCTTGGTCCTTGTTAACAATTTCCGTGGAGACCTGACTGATGTACTCGTCCCAACCAGTCCGGGTTGTTCCAACCTCTGCACAAAGCCTTAAGAAACGACACATTTATGATTAATGCCAATCGGAGGAATTTTTGCTTTTCTTTTCTGTCAGTGTGCGTCTCACCTGTGGATTGTCCTATCTTTCTGCCCCATGGCTTTCTGCTGGTCCCTCTGCATGCAGCATACCTTTGCAGACAGAATCTTCAAATTCTCCCGTAGCTTGGTAAGGCGTTTCTCAGCGTTCCCCAACTGCTCTATTAGGGCCTGCTTCTGAACCTCCAGTTGCATATCACACCCCTTCAGAGCCTGGGCCACACTCTCATATCTTGATAGAAACAGCCCAACCTTCAGACTTGATTTGGCTTTTATACATGAGGTGAAAACACTTAGCCAAATTTGGATGCCACAGATTATATTTTTAAGGAATAATAACTACTTAGGTAAGCAACATGGGTTCCAAGCATCTGTAAATGCAGACACGAAGGGAAAAAAACAGCTTAACTATCACCATGCACTTACAGGTGATACCACGTGGAACGTTTTAACTTGAACACCGCCAGGTCTTCATTTGTGTGACTTTTCTGCGATTTTATGCCCAGTATATCACAAAGATTTATGGAATACGTTTCAATGGTTTTGGAGCAATTTTGCCGACAGACAGAAACAGAAACAACTCACTGTTTCATGTTGTCGTCCTCTGTATTTTTCAGTTTGGTCTCCATCTGTCCCAACTCATCCTGAAGCTCCTTTATCCTAAGAAAAAAGACAGTCATCGCACCGGAAACACATGACGATACACACGGGCACATTACAGGTGCATACCTGTGGTCCTTGACAGCAGTGAGGTTGTTGAGCTCCTGGTCTTTGTGTAGCAGCTGGGCTTGCATCTGTTGACAGGAGTGCGCAGATGCTTTGAGAGCCACTGTGGCCTGCAGCTGAGCCTGGTAATGAACTTCAGTCTCTTTAGACAGCAGCTTCACCTGGAAGATGCGCCGGCATACATGCAGCAACAAATAACAGAGTTTTAAGACTAGCCCTGGGGAGAGTTTAGCACAATCATGGGAAGATTCAGGAGTTATTGTCATATGCACAACAATCACATATGCAACACAGATGCTGGCAATGGAATTCTTATGTTTTCAGGCTCCCTCTAACAGGGTTTAAAAAAGAATTGAAAAAACCTCAAGCACATGCGTGTGTGTTTGTGCAAGTACTTTGCATATATTGTATTGTGTATTGCATACAGTGGTTTAATTTGTCTAGTTTTTCTTCCATCTTACAAATAGACAACATGGACTCATTGCTGGATTGAAACAAGTTCACAGAAACTTATCGTCTCCTCACCTTGAGATCATGAGAAAGGACCACAGCGTGCATCTTATCCATTTTCAGTTTGAACTCATGTTCGTGCTGTGCAAGCTCTCTATCAAAAGCTGCTGTCATCTCCTGTTAGCATAGGAGTGTGGTTACAGATGTTATGAAAAGAAGTTTGAGACTCTTGCAAGTATTGTGACATATATAATCGGTATGACAAAACATCCCATTCATATTTCCTTCATTTATTACATTGCACTTATGGCCATTATGGTGACAAACTTCGCTTGGTTGCTATACACTAAACAGCACCAAACTAAACAATATTTTATAAGGTGAATGTTAATCCAAATAAAACCAAACTGACCATCTCCTTTGTGTCAGAAATGTAACACATTTATAAGACATTTGCAGTTTTTGTTTTCCAACTGGCAAGTAAACACAATAAATCTGAAACAGATACTGTATATTCCAGATATATGACTTGTCCTGAGTCACAACAGAACTGCTTGTGGTGACTCTGCAGATTATTATTCGAACAGTTGTAACTCAAGGTGACCTATAAAACAAGCTTTCAGCTATATTATTTCTGACCATAAAATAAACCCGGATGGCTAGGTGACCTTAACTCTCTCTCTGCTATCTATTCTCAGGCTCGGGCATTGCATTTGTTGATCTCTTATCTCTGGCAACGGGAATTCAGGCAGTGAAAGCTCACAGCTGTCTGCAGGTATGATGCCGATGTCTCACAAACACAAACAGTGAAGACAAATTGGTGACTAACAATTCATTTCTGTATCTATTTATTTAGTATGTATAGAACAACCAGATCGAAACTCATTCATTTTTTTGTATTCACAATTCCAGTTTTGGGTCACTTTAAATTTCCTTTCTGGAGTATAAACTAGCCTATGCGATCCATCCTCAACTACTTGTCACTCAGTATTTCCACTTGATCCACCTGATAGACAGACACGTTGACATTCAGATATAAAAACTGATACTTGATGTGGACGTGTGCTGGACAGTGAGAGAGGGCTCTGTTATCTGGTATCATGCTAGAGGTCTGTTGTTGATCCAATAGTGATCTATGACAAAATGCGTGTGTGTGTGTGTGTGTTTGTGTGTGTGTTTGTGTGTGTAAGCTCACCTCTCTCTCTGAGGCCATCTCTCCTTCTACCTCCTGTATTCTGCTCTTGAAATTCCATTTCATCCTCTCATATTCCGCTGTTAGCTTTTGAATTTCATCAGCCATAGAGCTGCCATCAAGCACCAGAGCGCGCACACGCATACGCATACACAAGCACACACACACACACACCAAAATGTTAAGTTTCAGGGAGAACACATATGTGAACATCTATCCACTCAGTGACTTCTGCTCAGACTTTTCCCATTTTAATTTGAAATGACATTTATGTGACATTATTATTGAGAAATGAAATAAGAGTATAGCAGAGGTAAACTGATCAAAAAGGTAGGTTGTAGAGGTGAATGTTGTTGCCAAAGTAATCCTATTTGATGTTATACATATTAAGCATGACATAATTCCTTCAAAGCTGGAGCACTATCCCACTCATGCATGGCTATCCAGTGCTCCACACCTATGATACGCCCCTACAGTAGACTGTATATGGATCCAACCCATAACACCCACAAGGATAAACAACTACAGCTACTGCTATTTACAGGACCGGCTCGCAAGCACTGAAACCCCTTTCTGTACTCCAGAGACTAACTATGACGAGGTTGGTGTAGTAAATTCTCTATTTCTCCTGCATGGCTTACCGTTGAAACTTGTCCAGCTGCAACCTATGCTGAGAAGCATCATGCAGACTTTCATTCAGCTCCTTCTGCATCTCTGCCGCTTCTTTGGCTCTCTGCTCCTCCAGCTCTTTGATCTGCTTACGGAGCTGGTTTACCTCCCCCTGCCTGCAAATGATAGCATTATTTACGTCTTGTGCCTAGGTTTTTGATTCAATATAACGTGTTATTCCATGTTGAGATTTATGCATCAAAATCATAAAAATAAACCATCGCTTCTGCCAAGGTCTTCAATGGATTGAAATAGAAACAACAGAAAATTACAATTTATTCATTCTAATGACAATAACAATAGCTTGGTAATAACTACTTTTATAACAACTTATTATAAGAACTACATTTAAATGAACTAAACACAGTCCATTGATGGAACAGAACTAAAACATATAGAAATGAATATGCATTCTAATTCTAATGCAGCAGATTAAACTTCAGCACTGTTTCTTTATTGTTACCTATAAATACTGGTTAAGATTCAACATTCAACTCAACAGAACACAATCTGCAATTCAGAATGCAATCAAACAGCACATCATAGGCATCTCAGTATCGAGTCGTCCAATAACACAATGACCACAACAGATAGCTTTCCAATGTGAACAACAACTGTCTTTGGATTTATTTATTCATCTATTTTGCATAAAGCCCTAATGAAAAACAAGCAGCGATGTATGTGTGTCTTTTGTGCAGGAGAATCATCACACTGGGTTTAAAAAGAAATAAGTTTGGTCCATTTACTTTTTTGTCTCAATGTATGATCCCGTTTAAGTGACTAATTTGTTCCTGATGTGTAGTATGTGATGCACATCTAGTGAAACTGTGTGTCACATTTTAGATTTGTTTAATTTATTACATTATTGCAATTAATTTGAACAATGCACCATTAACATATTTTTTAAATGGAGTGGATTTTTTCACTAATATTCGATGCAACTATGATGTACTGCAGTTTGAGCAAATGTATCCTTACTTTTGTACTTCAGCATCATCTAAATGTGACATATTAGTTTGGACTGAAGAGAGTCAAATTTAATGTTGTACCTATTGTGCTCCACAGTCAGAGCTCTGGAAGTTATGACATCGTATTTCTCCAACTCTCTGTCTCGCTCATCCAGGATGGCCAGGTTGAACTGGAAATCTTCCCTCAGTTGCGTGTAGTGTTCTCTGACAAAAGAAATGAAAAACAATTACTTGGCCGTCACTGTGTGCACAGACAAAGACATTAGCTCATGCAAGCGCCGTGTGTGTCTTACAGGACTTGTCCTGCACAGATTCATGAGGTTTCGGTCATCTGCATTTTTTTTGTTGTCTAAAAGAGTGTGCTGACCCGCTGGGTCCCATTTTTACAGGATTGGATGGCTGTCGAACTGATGTCTGTAATAAGTCATTTAGGCTGCATGCAAACAGGCAATAGGATGATGCTGAAGAGTACAGTATATAGAATAAATACAGAAAAGTACAAGAAACCTGCTGATTGTTACACATTTTTTTAATCACTATTTTAACCTGCCTTGACATTAGAAGGCTTACATTTGTATGGCATTACTTAATTCTTAGAACTTGTATTGGTACATTGAGAGCCACTAAAAACTAGTTCAATTCAGGAGTCTTGAATCACTTGATGTTACCATACGTGACCATAGAAGCTGACACTAATTCTAACAGTTAGGGTCCCGAATTTCAAAAATCATGTTTATGCTTATGACATATTTTGCAATGGTATCTTTCAAGTCACAGAATTTGGTTTTATATGGTCAGCCTTGTGAGATATCTGCCTATGAGATGTCTGCCTCCATCCAGAAATACAAAGAAAACATAAATTGAGTCTGGTGAGTGTTTGGTGACTCTCAATAACAGTGTAAGGTCTCCGTCTCCGGTCTCTGTCAGTTAATTTTTATTTCGCAATTAGCATAAGTTCTCTTAATAAATGCTGAAATGTGATCATGCAACATAGAGTAGGTAGATGCAGGAAAATATTCTAGAATGAAATAAATAACTAATCAATGTCAAAGACTGTGTTAGGGGAAATTGGAGATCAGCCTTCCTGGTAGCATCAGTCTTGTCCAAGACAGAGAAAGGGGCATACTGAAATTCCTGAATTACATTTTTTAAGCCTGAAGTTTACATCCAATGTTACTCTGAAATGAGGTGGATCTTTACCTGAGAGAACAGCACTCCTCCTGGGCCATTTTGAGGGAACTCTCCAGCTGATGAACCCTCACAGCCTGGAGCTCTTTCCACTCCCTTTCTTTACATGCCAGCTGGACCTTCAAATCTAGTCCTCTGTCCGCAACTGACTGCATACTGGTACTTTGATATACCTATATAGCACAAAATAAGTTATCGTCCAGAAAGTGTAATGTGTTTGTAATGAATGAATGAATGAAGATATTCTGAGAGATTGCACTGAGAGACACTAGTGGTTAGCCGAAATGTAACATGGATTGGTTATATTGTTAAAATTAATTCACAAATTGCTTTGGATTGGATAATTGTAGCAAAAATACATCTTAGGAGCCATAACTACCTTTTTTTTTTCAAAGAACTAGTTGTACAGAAATCCAATCCAATCCTTGGCAGCCTATTAACATCTTCCTACATTCAGTTGTATACATTATTAATAGATTAATAATGATAAATTGCCAATAAAACATGATTTCCATTCCTGACAAGTTGTCCTACTCGTGTAGGAGTGTATGCAATCATTTGTTCGTATACCATATTATTCCTTTGAGGTTAAAACATTTTGGGACACACATTGGCACACAAACAAAGCCGCCCATAGAAAGTCTAAGCAGAACCGTATTCCCAGTCTTAACTACAACTAGTTGATGCCTAACCCTTATCTTCACCTATAACCTATAACCTATTAGATTACATTTTATTTGGCTGAGGCTTTTGTCCAAAGTGACATACATTCAGGTCTTACCCTTAACCAGTGCCTGGAAGCGCCACATTTAAGTCCCACTAAGACCATGCTCTCGTCCTGACTAAGTCAATGTTTAAAACACAAAAAGTTAGGACAACAAAACACACGCACAAACACACACACGCCTAGAACGATAGAGTAGCTTCAGGCTGTGTAGCACTGGTACCTGCAAACATACCTTTATCGATTCAGCACGGAGGTCTTCTCACTGCTTCACGTGTAGCATCGATCAAACAGCTACCTTTTTACGACTAACACAATTAAATGATTTTAAACAGCTGAGTCGACGTGAACCACAACTTTTCGTGTTTTTCCGTGATACAAATGTTCCCATGGAAACAGTGCGTCGGGGATATAGTTCCTCTGCTACTGAGGCCGACAATGGTTCCTTGTGCCTAACGTGGTACTTTTTTTTCTTCCCTCGGCTACTTTGATCAGTTTCAGGGGGAAAAAACAACAGTGGCGGATTGTGCGTGTCGGTGCAGGAGAAGTGTGTGCTCCACCTACGACCTCCTCTTCTTCTTCTTCTGTTGTTTACCGGCATTCCCGCCAGACTCCCATCAGAACTCTGACCTTTATTCTCTAGTGCCTTGTGTCTCCCAATGGCCTGTACACCACCGCCACGCACGAGTCATACACTTCACTGAAGGGGATTCTAGTAAAATAAAACAATGTCTCCGTTCGACACTAAACTACACACCGGGTCTTACCGACGCCACACAACTTCTGGTATGTGTATGGGTAGTGCATTCACGGCGTGATGTCGCTCGATGTCACACATGAACATGTTGTTGTTGTTTTTATGCATTGTACCTGCTTCGAGGTGTAGTTAGTCGATGGATGTGGTGCGTGGCGATGTGAGTGACGTGTGATGGACTGCAGCTGCAGAGGTGGGAGGGGGCGGAGTCCCAGAGCAGCGTTACATCCCGTCTGCGCGCCACCGTATAAAACCGTGACGGAAGCGCGCACAAGTGGTCCATGTCGGAGCGCTTCTGAAAGTGAGCGACAGCATCTCAATAGGTACAGTATGATTTTTTTTCATTTTTGATTTGTGTGTGTGTGTGTGTGCCTGTGTGTGTGTGTATGTGTGTCGGTGACACGGTGTTATTGTGATACACCCCAGGGGTCCTGCCTGGCTGTAGGGCGCCAGAGCAACAGGTAGTCACAGAGACTGGCTGGCACACGACCAAGAGTAAAACAGTCAAAATATATATATTTACTTGATTTATTAATAACTGTGTGTTAATGTGGTGTCACCGCTGATGGCGCCTGATGGTCAGGTCAACTGGACGTTTTCATGTTTTCATGTTCATCTGGTCTAAAGGGGATGCGCAAGAATTACGCTTCGGTCCTCACGTAGGCACCGGGGGTTTGTCGGCATCTGTCCGTCACACGTACATCCCTGTGTATATATGTTTTTGTATTATTATGACGAGTAAAGAGCCACTGAGACAGGATAGATTGGACGTAAGGCTTAGTAAATCGTACGATGAAGTGACTTAGAGCTTTCAAAGGTGAAAATAAAAATCTACTTCAATGAAACGGACACATATGTTATAATTTGTTGTTATAAATGGATTATAAAGTTTTGGAATACCTCTATAAAAAAAAGACAAACGTTTTGTGCTGAGTGACAAGACCGTTACCGTGTCAGATTCGACTAATTAAATAATTAAATAACAATACCGAAACAGTTGTCTAAATTAACAACACACAACCAACTAACAGAAAACGGACCCCCCAGGCAACCACATCAATCTTCTATTAAGTGATTTCACATCTTGCTTTTAGGTGAAGAAGTTTGTTGTAATGGATGTTAAGTGTGTCTGCGTGTGCTGTCAAGTCACCATCATTTCCTCGTTTTAGTGAAACCACTGAATCATGCTCTGAAAGTCTCTCAGACACTCTGAGCGTGGAGCAACGCAGTGGGGAAATATGCAAAAAAAAGGAAAATATTTATATATATGCCGATGGATCATTGTCTCATATGAATATGAGATTGTGTTTGAAAAAGGTCGAGCCAGAAAGTCAAATCCTCCGTGTGTCGATCTGAAGTCACTGTCACACTCGGAATCAAACTTAATTCACCAGTTACATGTGAATGATTATTATAATTTTTATTTTAATAGCAAAATAAAAACGTAAGAAATTTCACATTGTCATCACAGTTATTGTACGATTAAAAAGTGATACCAGTAATGGAATGTACAGAGCTTTATACAGAGATTTTCTCACAACCAATTAAATGACTTTATAGTACAAGTCATACTTAAGTGGATAGCTCCTAAAATAGCACTCCCACATCCCATTCACACACAGATATCCATGGATTGAACCCTGCATTATGGTTTCAGATACGTCCATCCACCCCATTCCTGTGAGTCTAATAAATCGTTGACTGCCTGGCACAAATAAATGTCATCTTGCAAAAAAATTTAACAAATAGACTCAAAAGAGACTCAAGGATAAAAGGTCAAAGTCGCTGTGACCTCTAAAATGTTTTTTTCCAACAATCAAATGTCTAATACAAAAAATGTATGTGAAATATTGTGTTTAAAATGTCAGCTCAATAGTGACATATATCAATCTGATAGGGCCCGTTTTTAGCCATATTGGTATGGAAAAATATTAAATTAAATGTGTTGGTTATTAAAACTGCAAGCGTGGATAGAGAAAAGGGTTTAAATAAAAAAAAAACTCTCACTCCACTGACCCCCAGTGGGCAGGAAATCTTAACTACAGGTGTAAAATAGTTGAGTTGGACCTGCTCTCTCTAGCTGTCCTTTGTCCTGCTGTTGGATTTTACAAAATGTTTGATTCCCCCTTTGAAGTGCAGTTCCCAGTAGTAGCACATCCTGTGTTACACATACACAGTGAAGGATAACAGCCAAATGCCTTTCATCTGCTTAACAGGAATGAGAAATGATCCTTGTATGATAGCTTGTGTTTGTTTATGCGTGCATGTGTGGAATGAAAGAGTACTATTTAAGATTGGGTGGTGTTAACGAAGGGCTGGAGTGGAGTGCTGCATAGGTCACGCTGGGGGCATGGAAGCAAAGTGACAGGTGAGGCTGGATGAGAGTATCTGGCACGCCACAGAGTCATGTGAGTTGCAAAGGGCAGGAATCTCTGTGGCATCTGGTGGAGAGGTAGGGCATGGAAATGTCAGAAAGTGTGCACACACTCGAGCTATGGCTTCATACACTGTATGTACCTTTCATAATGCTGACCAGCAACATATATAGTGATGATAAGCGCTTCATAAATGTCTCCAGCCCTGACATCTAAAGGTCTGAAGTCAGAGCTGAGAAGAAAATCCATCTCCATGATGTATCACATTAAGAGGAGGTGTGCCACAAAATGGCTTCTGATTTGTGTCTGTAGATGTCAACTGCTCATCGAAATGAGTGTAAGGCTGTCAGGTCCAGAGACTGTGACACACTTGACACTGTGTCTAAGGTCAGTTGGCAGTTAAAGACTGACGCAGTATAAAAGAGTTCATCAAACCTCCTAGAGTTTGTCATTACCATTATGAAATATCCTGTTCAGGACAGGCTACTGATGCAATGGGGTAGACAAAAAGTCCAAAAATAGACGATTAAAATAAATGGAGAAATGACAAATGTATTTTTGTTTTCATTGTAAAGTTCTGCTCAAGACCTGCAACAAGTCCACACACTACTAAAATGTCCAGTATAATCATTCTAAACAACCCCAAATGAAATATGGGATGGTTGTTAAGAGGTACACATTTCACAAAAGAAAACCAATATGGATGTAACAGAGAGTGGTATATTCTGAGCGAAATTTCGCCAGCTTGCCAAGGTCAGTAATGTTTTAATGGGCCGTCAACATGGGTTGGATTTCTCCCCATGCTGCCAATTGCCCGCTAGACTCTGACAGATTGGTCTGTGTGTGTGTGTGTGTGTGTGTTTGTGTGTGAGGGAGAGAGAGAGAGAGGCAGATGAGCAGTCCAGCAAAGAAAACAATGCATACAGATCTACAGCTGATTGGCCAGACAAGCAGACAACCATCCATTCACACTCACATTAACACCATGATGAATTTAGGGTTTTCAGTTACCCAACTCCAAGAAAGTACCCAGAGAAAACTCAACCAAAAAAAATAGGGGAGGACATGCAAACTGCACACAGAAAGATGCCCATTCATTGGAAAGTCATTGTACTGAAAAGGTGGGGCCATTTAAGTTTTGAAGTAGGATGCAGCAAGCAGCCCATGAAAGAAGTTTGGGTTACATTACTGTGAAGGTACCTAGCTGACATAAAAAGCCTCCGTAGATACCGTGTTACCATATTTACAACCTTCACATCACACATCATATCACTTCATGCTCTTCTGTTCTGCTCTTCTAGACAACACACACAATATTCCTCACGCAGTCTTGAAATAGCTTCTACTAAATAAAAACAACCTTTGCCACCCCATGCAGCCTCAAAACCAAATATGTCCACCGGATAGTTATTCAAGCATAATACTAAAGTAGGTGGATGGACCAGTGACTAAGGTACTGAACTTCACATTTGAATGTATTGACCGCACACATATCGTATGAACTCTTTTTGTACATCTGTATAATGATGAGCCTATTCTTTGGCATTTGAGTTGTGAGGGAGTATGTGTTGTTAAGACATGACTACCGTTCACTGTGAAAAAAGAATCATGATGACATATAGAAAACCAGGATCCAGTGTGACAAAGTAGATCAGATCCTGTTTTGTTTGTTTGTTTCCACACCAGTGTGCATAGCTTTTGGCCTCAACACAGCCGTCTTGGAGCATCATGGGAGGAGCAGTGGTGGACCATGGACCTCCTGGGGTGAAGGCACCAGATGGTGGCTGGGGTTGGGCAGTTTTAGCAGGCTGTTTTGTCATCACTGGCTTCTCCTATGCCTTCCCCAAGGCCATGAGCGTCTTCTTTAAGGAGCTGATCAGAGAGTTTGATGTTGGCTACAGTGACACCGCCTGGATCTCATCAATACTACTAGCCATGCTGTATGGCACAGGTAAAGATAAGGGAACATATACTCTATAGCTTTTTGTGAGTGAGTTCATTATTAACACCACAATTGTGTGTACTGTGCTCCCGTGACTGCATCATGCTTGCGCAGGCCCTGTGTGCAGCGTGCTGGTGAACAGGTTTGGCTGTCGACCAGTGATGATGGTTGGAGGGCTCTTTGCCTCACTGGGCATGATTCTGGCCTCCTTTGCCACCAGCATCTTTCACATCTACGTCTGCACTGGGATTATAACAGGTTGGGTCACACTATGCAACACATAGTGCAAAGGCAAACTTTAAAACGTGCATGTGTCCATCAACCTCTGTGAGGTCAAATGTACGACACAATGTGATTTTATTTTTATTTTTCTAGCTATGAGAATTTTGCTGACGCCGCCTACGTGTCTGTCCACAGGTCTGGGCCTAGCGTTGAACTTTCAGCCGTCTCTGATAATGCTGAATCGCTACTTCAGTGAGAAACGTCCTCTAGCCAATGGCCTGGCGGCAGCGGGCAGCCCCGTGGCACTGTGTTGTCTCTCCCCACTGGGACAGGTTCTCCAGTACCATTATGGATGGAGGGGGGGGTTCCTCATACTGGGAGGTATGCTGCTCAACTGTTGCGCCTGCGGGGCCCTCATGAGGCCCCTGTTGCCATCTAAGAATCCGGCCGGCAGTCCGGAGGAGAGCGCTGCAGCTGAGGAGAAGAAGCCTCTGCCTAAGAGGAAGCTGCTAGACTTGAGCGTGTTCAAAGACAGGGGTTTTGTCATCTATACTGTCGCAGCATCTGTTATGGTGCTGGGCTTGTTTGTGCCGCCTGTGTTTGTAGTCAGCTATGCCAAAAGCCTCGGCTATGAGGACACTAAGTCGGCACTGCTGCTCACCACGTTGGGATTTGTGGATATGTTCGCTCGGCCCGTGTCGGGACTTATAGCTGGTATGAAGTGTGTGCGACCCAAGTGTGTCTACCTATTCGCCTTTGCCATGATCTTCAATGGATGCACGGACCTCATAGGATCGCAGGTAACTATGAGGCAATGGCTTTTTATATCAGAAGGAGAATGGAGAGGAGCATGGCTTTGGATTACAAATACCAACCAGAGAGAATGTCTGGCCGAATTAATATGACAGAATCGCTTCTGTTTTATATGCCGTCCCCCCCCCCATTCTGTCATCTAATGTCCATTAGTAGTGATCACTGTTGGTCAATTTATTAACGTTAAAACATATACATGGTCTGTATTTAAATCATAGTATAACTATCTATGTCTCCCTACAGGCCAATGACTATGCAGGTCTGGTGGTCTTCTGCATGTTCTTTGGTATGTCCTACGGCATGGTGGGGGCATTACAGTTTGAGGTCCTCATGGCTATTGTGGGCACAGAGAAGTTCCCCAGTGCCATTGGACTAGTGCTGCTGATGGAAGCTATTGCTGTGCTAGTGGGGCCTCCTGGAGCAGGTGAGAGCATGGGAGGAATGGAAGTTAATGTGAGCGTCTAGACCAAACGGTCTAATTCTCTGACTCATTCACTCATATGAAATGATGTGAAATGAAGTACAGCGTTTGATGAAAAAAAAATGTTTGTATACTTTAAACTCTTTCTCACCAATAGTTTAAGCTGTGGTGAAAACCTAGTTTTGATTTTGCCAGATGGGTGAGAAAGCAACAGCAGCATATGTCTTTATCCCTGTCCACATGTTACAAAATATAAACAGACATGCACTTAATTAAAATCCATATTATGGTCCAAAGCAGAGGAAATAAAAAAATAGCCAAAGCTCAGTTAGGTGCTTCAGAAAAGCCTGCATACAGAAAAGGGTTGAAAGCTGTAAAGAGGACGATGAAAATGTAGAGGATGTAAACAAAAACAAACATCTGACCCAGCTTCATGAGTAAGACTATTTTTTTTTCCTCCACCAGGTCGCCTCTTGGATGCTACCCATCAGTACATGTACATCTTCCTGTTGGCAGGCTGTGAGGTCACGCTGTCAGCTTTTGTGTTTGCCTTGGGTAATTTCTTCTGCATTAGCAAGACACAGGAAAATCTGGACGCTAAGACGGAGATGGCGGTGACTGCTTCAGAGAAGGAGGGGCTGTACCGTGGTGTGGAAGCTGGGGAAAGCAGAGATGGTGAAGATGAGCCAAAGGGAGGGGAGAATGGCAAAGCGGGTACTGTGCCAGCAGGGGTGGTGGTGATGACGGTGAAGGAGAGGGGGGTGGAGGGTGGAGAGCAGAATGCGGAGACGTCGTTATAAAGACAGTCCACATACACACACGCACACACGTACCCGATAATCTCTAGCACACAGAGTACAAGTAGCTACACAGGAAGTGCAGGGGAACAAAGCTCTGAGAGCTGATGCCTGCTTGGTAATGAAATGCACTTTTGCACAACAGATACAAAGCAGATAGGATTCTTTATCAAGAACTGGTTTCTCCTGAATTGGTCCCCATGACCTTCATCATGGGGTTAAGAGACCTCCCCATACATTCTGGGTAGGACTTCACTGCACTGCCTTTTACTCACACACACACACACACGTTGGATTTTTAAACAATGGCATGGGTTTTGAGTTGTGTGAACCTTTCTTTGCTCTGTATTTTTCAGTCAGTGTTAATGATGTAAAACGAATCTGGCCGAACATCCCTCACTCAAGGTTCACTTGTTACCTTTTGTGTAGCTTTGAAATCGTATGTCACAGCCTTTATTCAGCATACGGAGCTATTTTAGATGCTATAATTAAATCTACAGTGTGGGGAGTGGATGTCTGACCAGATACTCTGACAATGCAGTCAACTCCTTCAAATGGAGTTCCCCACTCATCAAGAGAAGGGCAACACTCCCTCTGACCTTCTTATTTGAGCCCCCGTTATCACATGACGGACAATCGATGCCTTAGTCATATAATGAAAAGGCCAATTAAAAAATAACCTGCAAAATACTTGTGAAGGCACTTGCAAAAGTGCAGTGTGTTCAGAGTACGTGTCCAATTGTTGATCCCAGGTTTGAGGATGACTGTTCACGTTCATATTTCTAAATGTGCATTTGTTGCATTTGTGTTTTATTTATGAGCAATATTTATTGACTTTTTATGCAACCAAAAATTAAACAATAACTTTTCACCCATTGCTGAAATAAAATGTGTTCTGTGACATTTGTACGTTATGTTTTATGTAGATTTATGATACCAGATACAGTGATGTGTGGTGAGCACTATGTATTATGTGTCTGTTGAGTGTAGACCAAAACTAGGAATTATTAACGGAGTGATGTTTAATACTATATTCATGTGAGGCTGTAACCCCCATATACATATATTTTCAGTGGTTGTATAGTAAAATTACATATCATTCAGAACCAGTCTTATAGGCTTAAAGCTTTTGGCACTCGTCATTGCAAATTGCAAATTTCACTACATGATAAAACCCTACATTTAGAAAATTTAAATCAGAAATTCATTTTCAGGATAAATGTTTTTTCCTCACATTATTAAAGTTCCCCTGTAATGCCCTCTGCTGGTCCATCGTTAAACAGATTCACTGGCACTATTAATAAATGACACGAAAAGGTACAAGTTAATTATTTATTTACAGGGCAGGTACACAAAAAAATATAAATGTTAACGTCAATGCTGCTTACATAATTCAATGGGTGCTGACCAAAAGAGATCAGGGTTCAAAGTCAATAACCATTTATACAATGAGCAGCAGAAAGTAATTACAACGGGCAATTTCATTCACAGAATAGTTCAACACAGCCTCCGCGTCGGAAAAGAGGAGCTAAATATGAACACCCCTTAAACAGAGAAGCTTGCAAAAGGATGAAGGTCAGCTTACCTCCTCACACATCAAGCAATAATTTCGGTGTTTATTTATGAGGATTCGCAAAGGGTGCATTTTCAATGCCAGAGGAAATGTTGCAGTTTGCAACATTGGTGAAGGGTTGCTGAATCCAGTAGCTGTGTTAGGACCCACCTTTACAGGTCACTGAAAACAAAACACGAGAGATCATTTACACCAGTATAACAAGAACTTCACAGCTTCAAAAATAATACAAATAAGAAATATTACAATGTATCTGTTTACAGTGAATGGACACCTCACAACCCCCTTGTACATAGTTTTACATACTTACTTTTCGTGGGTTCTCAAGCACTCAAGCCTCCACACCGGACTCCGAAGGCTTACCACTAAAACATGCAAAGAAGTAGTTTCTTTTTTATTTAATACAAATGGCTGTACTGTAATGGAGTTACTGGTATGAGCCATTGGTGATGGTAAGTGGGTTGCGAGAGGAGGATATGAAAAATGCAAATACCAATGGAAATAGGACAAATATATCCCACAAGTATATAAATTAAATATTTGCTAGTTTGGCTTGATACATCTTACAAAAAAAACAAAGGACTTTGGAAAGTGGGAATGCGGGGCAAAGTAAAAGATGGTGCTTTCCACAGACGGAGCTGTATCATCAGTCATTGTCCTAGAAAAGATGGCTGGGTTACCATATTTTCCCTGGACAAACCAATGCCCATTTGGATGTTGGTGGTTGTGGTGGGGCTGTGCAAATGTCTCTTGAACACATGAACAGAACCGTTCTTGGGTCCAACATACTGTCATGTTTTAAAGGTGAGACCTTCAGAGAAAGGAGGGAAGACGAAGGAGGATGAGAAGAGAAGGTATACAAGATTCTGAAGGCGGCAGAGGTACTGAGTGCAGTCAGTCGAAGCAGTTTGTGCCGAGTCAGAAGCTGGGTTCCATTGGTAGCTGGAGTAGTAGTCGTTAATAGTGGTGGTAGTACTAGGATGTCGGATTGCTTCTGAGTGAACAGGGCTTGGTCCGCCAGGTTACTCTGCGGGGGGCTCATCGAGGAGCCAGACAATGGAGATCAGCAGGCAGACCACCAGACTCCATCTAGAGGAAACACAGAACAGGGAGCAGGAATCAGAGGTCACTGCCACACAAGTTACATCATGAAAAAAAAATTTAACGAAGGAAACGGCAGAATGTGTAATAGAAGGACTGAATGATTGGTGCCAGTGATAAATATGTTTGGAACATTTTTTTTGTATTTTTATGAGCAATGTCAAAATCATTTAGGATACACATTTAAACCATCGCATTGGGAAAAAGTGCTTCAACAACACCATGTTGAAGGGGGCATGCTCTATGTGGCTTACAGCCATGAGACAAGAAAAGTGCTTAAAAGAATAACATTATGAAACAGATTAAACAAAATTAATGAGTATGATTAATGGCAAAGTTTGGAAGCAGCTGCAGACATGATACACATGATCCAGTGATGGGATAACCACTCAGGCTGCAGCACAAGGAGGCCTTTAAGAAAAAACTCCTTCTACGCTAGACACCTTCTACGCAGGGTTTTTCTGAGAATGGCAGACACGCAGTGGTATTTGATGAAGCCAGTCCCAAATGTATTAATATGGATATCACTATTAAAATGATGTAGTCTGTATGATAAGAAAGCACATGGAATAAGGGCTTGGTTTGAATACTATTTTAAATTCAAGAACCCTAAAATGCCCATGGTATGCTGAAAGATATAGTGGTCTGCATTTAGTCTCTGGCTGTGAAGAAATCCCTTTGTAGAGTGGTTGAGACAATGAACTACATCCCACTTTCTTAATAAAAAAATTGCTCTTAGCCACGACAGAATCTTTGTAACCCATAATAATAACACTTAAGATTAAGGAGAATGTGTAAGAGTCTAGGTCCTATGTTCTGCATGTTTTCCACGTTTTCCGCATGGTTGAAGTACATAGAAAAAGTCCAGGCTGCAAACTTCAGCTTTGGGGGTACAATGAAGACAAGAGAGTACCTACTGTGACCTCTCAATCGAAGTCAGTTTACCAGGGATCACTGCAACACACTTAGACATAATATTGCGTTATCCAAATAAGACCGACTGCATGAAAAGGTTTACAAAGGGACCTATTCATATTAGTGCTGCTGTAGTTGTCGTAGTTGTGTGGTTATGCCTACCAGAGAGTAAAACTGACTTCGACATCACTGCAAAACAGAAATAAATAAATAACCCTAAGCATTGGCCTTGAAAGGGAGCATTATGGTTTTGAGCCAAACAAAGATGGAATGCCAATCTATTTGGTCGAGTAGGTGTGCCAGGTTTGGAAGAAGAAAATAAATGTGATGTTGGGAAACAGTTCAAAACTGCCACAGCATCTGAGGACTACACCATCTGATTTTTATACGTTACAATGTGCTTAGTGAGTGTTTGTAGTTATGGGAGGAGAAACTGTGGACATAGTGGTGCAAATACTCTTTAACGTGTTTACATGTAAAGGAAACAGAACGTTTTCTCTAGGCCCATGTCCAGTACATTTTTATCAAAATTCCCTTCTCTGACACATGGTCACAGGAACACAGGGCATGATAATAAGGGCAGATTCATTATGTCAGTAATCTTATTTCAAATGAAATGAACTGTTAATAAAAAATATGTTTGTGTATAAAATTGTAGCGAAGCCTTTTAACAGTTCTTAATGAAGTTCTTTTTTATCTAGCAAGTTATGAAATAATTTTGTTGTATTTTTTAATCGCCTCAGGGCAACATTGTGCAGTAAGGGGAAGGGGTGCAAAAAGTGGAGGAAGCAAAGACCCATGTCTCCCTAATCAGGATGTCTGCTTGGACAAGCCTCACCCTGGGTGATAGTGTGTGAGAGAAGGGAACGTGGAGGGTTCCTGGGTGCACAAGAACACCAAAAGTGACACACAGAGGAAGAAAAAAACATTAGGTGAAATCATCTGTGAAGGTTGGGGATGTGGGTATAGGCATGGGAAGGTACATTTCTCTGGGTGTGGGCCTGCCATCTCGATAGAGCCGTCAAACAAACACTGCAAGCAACAAGGCACAAGCGCAGAGATGATTTAACGGACAATATTTTAATCCTGTGTAAGCAACGAGGGAGTTGGATTCTTTGGGTCTGATGCACTTCAATGCATTATCCCCCCCAGTTCTCAAGAGGTGTGCACTCTCCTGCGGAAAACAGTATCCGATTGTTCAGTGAAACATAGTCCGGTTGAATGCAGCTTTAAAAAAAAAAAGAACAGCCAAATAAATGTACTATCTAGTAGATGTTATGTTCTTGCTTCTTATTCACAAACCAATTGTCTGGTGACGGACTAATTACTAATAGTGACTAATAGTGTTAACTTTGTTCCTCTGCTCAGAGAACGTCTCAGAAGAAATAGACGGTAGGCTGCAGGTGAGACATGCTGGAGCACAAGAATCTGATGCAGCCCTGTGTGGAACTGGGGTTAGGACGCATGCATCTCTGGTGCTTCAGAACAAAACTCACCGAGATGTGCCGCCTTCACACAAGGACGTGGCGAGCCTCTACTTGGTAGCGTGATGCTCGTAGGGAATGCTATTCTGAGGTTTGGGGAAGGGAGAGAGAAGGCCCAATATGTCAGGTCAGAACCCACATGCTGCACCAACCACGCACCTAGAAAAATCTGGTTGACTTGTAGCATATCTCATCTTTCAAGAGACATGATGTTCGCTGTAACAACTTAATAGAGATCTTTTTTTCCTCCTCCTCCGACTCCTGAATGAAAAACTACACATCAATCTTTTGTAAATCCTGATGACATAAAACTCTTATACCTGTGAGGTGGACATGCGGGAATTGTCCTGTCGTCCCGTTAAGTCGGAGGATGACACGTTGACAGGAGCCCCACGGTGCAGTCGCATGCTGACTTTCCGCTCACGTTCCATACCAGACACTTGTCGAGGGGATGTGTTTGCTGGAGGTCAGAGACCAAAAACAAAGAAGCACTCTAAGCATGATCTACTTTGGGGGAACGGATAGGAAGACAGAATTTATATATAATTCCCCAAGGGGCAGTCAGACTGCAATAACATCTTCAATCATTTACCTATTCATTAGTTTTTTAAATATTCAAATACAGTACAATTGATAACTGAAACCAGCATACTTGTGGAGAGTGATTTTGATACTCCCAACCTTACACACTCCATAGAACTACACTATTTTCATAGTGATGAAGCCAACATTCAACACACGTATCAAATGGTTCTACGAACTGAGAATCACTTATTACTTCTCACAGAGGGTTTAACAGCATTTAAATATGGTGTAGAGAGGTGCTGGAGCAGGTAGTGGTGAACTGACCTGTGTGTGACGTGGGTGTCAGTGGGGCAGCTGGGGCTCCATCCTGGGTTCCTCGTGGTCTTCCCGATACAGCAGGTATTCCTCTGGCCCCAGGGTTCCTGCCATGCCTCAGCCTGTCCTCCCGGTCACGCCGCTCTCTCTCTGCATCCTCTGCTGCACGATTGGCTCCCTGCGTACAACAGCAACAATCAAAGAAAGCACTAATAGACCAACGATTTCTTTTGTGTACCTTCATGCTCACATTTGGCGGTGTGTATAGTCATACAAACCAACACTGAGCACAAAACGTAGCAGATGCTGATGGGGAATATTATACTTAATCATTTCGTATAACACAAAATATCCTCTTGTCCTTACGATGCTGCAAAAGTCAGGAATCATTAGTTATTTCAATTAATCCTGAGGAGGACATGAATGTCAGTTAAGGGAAATTAATTCAGTTGTTATCATGTCTCGGCTAATTCGCCAGATGTAAACCTCATAACGGTGTTACAGCAAAGGTCAGAGGATCTTCAAATCAATCACCGTACAAAGTAAGATGTCTCAGAATATGTTTTTCCACAACAAATGAAAGCTTTGATCTACTGATGGCGGGGGTGAAGAAAACCTACCAGAAATATATTTTTACCTTGGGAAAAAAAGAGCACAGATGGACAAAAAATAGATGCCACATGCATAGAGCAAATTAACAAAAAAATCTAATCATCTGTGACAGAGCAAGAGATACATGTAGAACAGCGCAGCTATGAATCACTGCCAAACCGGTTGATATAATGACAGTAATAATAAGATATCAGGGGTTTAAACACAATATAGCTCAGACATTATTATTAGTACTCACAAACTTAAGCATGTTCCAGTCAAATACATAGTCATAAGAGAAGCCTTGTCTGTGAAACAAGTTCCGGAAGAGCTGCCGTAGGTACGAGTAGTCTGGCTTGTCATCGAAGCGCAGGGAGCGACAAAAGTTCAGGTAGGTCGCAAACTCAGCTGTGACAAAGGGGAAAAAGACATTTCTCAGTCGGAATAACTGTTCCTAATAATGTAATAATATTGAGTTATGAAAACCTTAAGAGGTTGAAACTCACAAGGATATCCCTTGCAAAGCACCTCAATGGGTGTGGACATTTTCTTTTCGCTTATCCGTTCGTACTTCTGTCTCTTGGTGGCAGCCTTGAGGCCCTGCCAAGGCAGCGAGCCCAGATTGAAATACATGAGAACATAGCCCAAAGACTCCAGGTCATCACGCCGTGACTGCTCTGTATATGGAAACACACAAACGAAAATTGGTCATTACTGCAAGACAAAGACAGAAATGCGGCTTCAAATTCACTGTTTAAACAAAGTTATTGTCTAATAAGTCTGTTGTACCAATTCCAAGGTGTGTGTTGATTGAGGCATAGCGTGCAGTGCCAGTCAGATTCTTGTTCTCGCGGTAGGGGATATGCTGGTGTGTGCGGGCATCGCGATATTTTTTCGCAAGTCCAAAGTCGATTATGTAAACCAGGTTGCCCTTTTTGCCCAATCCCATAAGGAAGTTATCAGGCTTTACATCTCTGTGAATGAAGTTCTTGGAGTGAATGTATTCAATACGACTGATCTGTAGTGGAGAACACAGAAAGAAAAGGATATAAGATCAGTACATGTTTTCATGGGAGCATTGGCCAAATCCAGATTAACTAACTAAACTTGTTAGCCATTATGAAAATCATTATAAACCATTGGTCTGTCATTACTCGCGCTTCTATTAATGTGTTTTCTACACATTATGTTAAATTCAAAACTATAAACATTTCAATGTTCTGTTTTTATTATTTTTGATAACTTCACTCAGATATACAGTATGTCCTGTTGCTGCAGAGATGTCGTAACACACCATCATCTCAAATATATACTTCAAGTATAAATTTGAATATATATATATATAATTAAATGTTCCCCTACTGTGGCTCAACCTGCATATTTATATCACAGAGGTGATTGACACTGTGTGAAAGTGGGGGCCAAATGAGTCAAAAGTTCAAATGTGATACATATTGTTATTTTACACGAACGGTGGAAAGCCACCAGATGATTCAGGGCATGAGGGTTGTGCTGGACATGGTACAGGGTCTCAGGGGTCACAATATTAAATAAGTGTACTATATAGTGATTGAATTGGTAGTAATAAGTGGTAGAAACATAAATCAGGATTTTGGGGTTTCTGACTTTTTTTGTAGAGCTAAACATGCACTGGGTCAAATTGACCCGGGAATATTATTTGTGTTCCAGAAAACAAATATAACAGGAGGGTTAAGTTGCTTGGATTCATTGTAAAAAGGTGAAAGATGGGTGTGGTAAGGACACATTAGTGAAAAGTTCAAGAATGTGTCTAAAGTAAGTAAGCAGTCTGACCATTTGATCAGCAAGCAGCAAGACTGTCTTGAGGCTGAACTTGCGAGAACAAAAGTTGAAGAGATCCTCCAGGCTGGGGCCCAGCAGCTCCATCACCATCACATTGTAGTCGCCTTCTGCTCCACACCACTTTATTGTTGGAATCCCCACTGCAGAAACATGGAAGTAAAAGGCAATTATATTACTTAATTACATTATGCAGCTTTTTCACACACACAAAATGGATTCAGTGTACTAGTAAATCCACAGTCGTGAGCTGAATAAATGGTGCAGTCAGTCACTCTCTTTGATAATTTTTCAAATGAAGGAAGTAGACAGAGGTTAATGTAAGTGAGAAACGGGAACGTTAATCACCCATGTTAAGCAGGTTGAAAAATCTAGATATAAGCTGTAATTTGCTGGTGTAAAATGAAAGGGAAGAAAGCAGTGCAAGAAAAGCAACAGAACAGATCATGTATGAACGGAAGGGGTGGGGTTGATGAGAAAACAAGATTCCAGTATGTGAGAAATCACCTCCTCCTTGCATCATCTTGTAGATCTTGCTCTCGATGTGGAGCTGGGGGTGTTTGGTCTTCACGCATTCCAACTTAATGGCAACCTCCTCACCCACTGAAATATCCGTGCCTGGAAAAGGACAAATTGTAATACATATGGGTACTTATATTACACGTTCAGCCAAAATCCATCTAAATGCCAAAGTCCTGAAATATTTAGATCTATAATTTACCTTGAGGAATATGAAAAACTGTTTCTAAGATCTTACTGCTGGACCACATCCCAAAGTTTCCTTTTCTATTAAAAGATTTACACTATAGACTGCCATAAATAATATTTACTTTATTGCTACCTCAATAATACAGCCTCACAGTCAAACGTGTGTATTCCAAGATAAATAATAAGAATGAAAGTTAATAATAATGCATGGGTATGAATATTTGCATATTCATATATTTAACTTTCTGGATCATCATAATCTACCTTTAAATTAGAGATAGATTAATGTTCCTGTGCAGATCTTGTATTAACATCTGTCTCAAGTGATTTGATCTGGAAGTGAAATTATGTGAATATTTCGTAGCATAATTATAATGACCAAAAATGATCACGATTAGCAGCATTATCATGGTATTGTTAGAATCTGCAGAAAATGTTTAAAAGTATGGATACACTAGCTGAAGTCATTACCCCAAATGTATCAATAATATATTTATTATTGTATATATTTAGATACTGCCTGCCTAAAGTGTAATAAGTTACAATATTGGTATATGCATTGGTATCAGATAGGTACTTGGTATAGGCTGGTACGCAAAGCTGAGAGAGATGGAAATACCAAGTCTGAACAAAGCTGAATACACAACAACTACAAGTACATGACTACATTAACATAACATCACTTATGAGGTAATCAGGAGGGAAAACAAACAACCAAACCTTTGAAAGCAATTTTTGTAGTATAATATCAAATCTATGAGTCATACATGGGTCGTATGTACTTGGAAAACAGCTACTTTTAATAACCCCCATTTTCAAGTCAACATCTCCTCCATGCTGGCCACTAGTGATGTTTATACTGTTGTTCCTTATAAATAAAAACTATTGTAATCTAGTTGATTTCTTTCCAGTTTGACAGTTTGAGCTAACCAAATCCAGCTGCTGAATATGGCAGTCAAACGTTGAAACAGTCTGTGTGTCTGTGCCGTATCAAAGTGGATAGTCAAAAACGTATAGCCTGCAGTAAAAATACCCTGTCAAAGTCAAATTGTTCAAATTAGCTATGTAGAGGGTTGATATGCAGTCAAACTTGGTAGAATTGTATGGCTGTAGTTCCTTGAGGTTGGTTACACTACAGAAATTGTATAAATATGGTATAAATGTTGTCTTAAGTGAGTTGTACCAGTTTCCTCAGCCTGCAAAACAAAACTATTGTCAACATGACAACTCAACAGCAATTGTCATGCTGTAAATAAGTGATAACTGCTGTTCAGTTCTGGGCTACAATGGCAACCACCACAGTTAATTTTAATTTTGTGAGTAGCAAAATACATTTTTCTTCTGCTGTTGTCTAATAAAATGTGCTCCGCATGTCGCTGCGTCTATTTAAATGGCACAGAGGACCCTTAGTGTACAAAGTCAACATCAAGGGCTGAACAAAAAAAGAAGACTACAAAGACCAGTAGTCAAAACACAACCGTTACAATTAAAGGCTCTCTCTATTCTTTGAGATTATCAATGTAGCAATGAACATGGATTGGTGAGATTCACAACTGTCCACAATTTCTCTTGTACTTGGGAGTATGTTGGGTTGTATTTTTCAAAATTGAAACTTGGTCAGAATGCTCCAATATATAAAGTGTTACCTCCGAAGATATCCCTGATCTCGTTAGCTCTCTTATGGAGCAGTAGTTCCTCTGCATTACAATAAGTGGGGAACTGCACAAGTGTCGTGGCATGCTGTCCTATCTGATGGACAAACATGGAAAATATTAGTATAAATTGTATGCCAAAGACTTTCAGGTTGTGAGCATTAACGTCATCCCATATAATAACAAGCCAGTTATTTGGGACAAGGGTGACTGCTGTTTTATGTGTATGACAGATCACCTGGGCCAGCGGTAGTTTAGACTTTTCACCGGTTTAATAGAATATTGTGTCAGTTAAACAGGAGCTTTGGCTACACCTAACAGTAGTTAGCAAGACAGAGGTTAAGTAAAGTCACAGCTAGCTTAGCTGTGACGTAAACTGATATTCATAGAGTGACATGAAGATGTTGCCATTTGGATAATGATATCCCTTCGTTTTAATGAGTACGTGGTTGGGGGAATGTTGGAATATTAGCAAGATACATTGTACTCACCTAAATAAATGTCCCCGAAAGATCCACTTCCGATTTTCCTGCCCAGTCTGTATCGGTTCCCAACTCTTAGCTCCATTTCCGTTATAAACTGAGGCTGCGTCTGCCGTGGTTTGGTTAGCACTTGATCCTGTAGTGTTCACTTTTTTATCTTTTAGTTGACGATACCTCGGTAGATATTCCACCTTCTTTGACCGCTTCACAAACCCCTGAATTCACAGTCTCGTTCCCCCCGAGAATCCCGGCTCCCTCTGTGACAATCCAAGTTTCACCATTCCTTTTTTATCCTTCCCAGGACCGGAGAGCTATAATGTCGATATAATCCGGTAGAGTGAAATGCGTAGTTTATGTTCTGGATAGCAGCGGGTCCATTACGACCCAAAACATTAGGATGGAGACGGATTATTCCAACAGATACCGCCCCGATCCGTGCGCTGCGCCGCTCCACTGTGGTAATCGCTCCTCCACCGTGAAAGCCGATTTTCGCTGCTGACGTCACTTCCCCTTCACAACAACAGGCAAATCTGTAAATGTTATACGTTCCATGTATGGCTGAGTGCCGAGCCAAAACTCTGTCATTTATAAATCTTACACATTCATTTACACACTATTATATGCTAGAGGAAACCTACATAATTCAGATGGTGCATTTCAACGATTTCTCAACACCACTATTTAGAAAACAAGATTTACACCTGTTATACATTAGAAAGTTTACCTGGTAGAAGTAGTAGATATTAAGACAGGATCTTTATATGGTAATATTATTGTGCACATTTTGAGGGTTGGAAAGAATAAAATTAGACCACATGAAGAAACACAAACTGACAACTTATCATAACATAACTTACCACAATTTGAAGTCCACCGATGCCTTAACTCTTGAGTGCTTGGTGTTTTTCTGATGTCAGTTTGGTGTCAGCAGCAAGTCTCATGCACAAATATGTTATCACACACAAACACCCAGCCTCCCACAAAGGATCATGGACCTGCTGACTCCTGTGCTCCACCAAGCAACCCGTCCACTTCCACAGTGGGTATGTGAATGTAGTGGACCATGGCTGACTCTAAGATGAATGCAACAGTTAGTGTGTGTAGTTTTGAACATTTCCTTTTGTGAATGAAACAGGAGAAATTGACATCAGTGTAAATCGTATCAAATATGAAGAAACCACACAGACCCATTTTTTTTATATAATAAGACAGGAGTTCCAACACACTGTTCCTGGCTTTGAGCATGTCATCTTCAAGGAAAAATTTGCCTTTCTGATATTAATGCACTATGATCCAGTCCACTATGACATTTGAATTGAATTGACACGTGACAGTTTTGTGTTTCATTCCAAAATGTGTAATACACAGTATCTATTGTTGATTTTGGTTTCATTTCAAAACTCCATCTCACCATGTCCCACTGTATCTGTCCTCTTTGTAAACATAACATTGGGACAAATGACAAGGGAATAAATGATCACTGCCTCGTTGTAGTGCCATGTAATGTTTTCCATTCATACCTAATATATAGTAGAGCCCCCAACATTTATTTTGAGGAAATAAAATGTGTAGCAATTAACTTATGCTAAATTAACTTAATTTCATCCATCTAATAGAATATATTAAGACTATTTTGTTTTCTTTACCTGTTTTAGACTCTCTTACAATGTGACGCACACAACAAGGAAGAAACCAATAGGTAGAAACAGGATTTTATCCCCATGGTCACGTTAGTTTAGCTTCAGCTCTGTAGCCACACCCACTGATCTGAATTTATATTTTTTGATTGGCTGCAAATGGCCCTGTCACGCAGCCTTTTTTCTTATTGGTTCTCTGTGGGCCAGTAAAACTAGAGGGGAGGCAACTCACATGGCAGACCATTTGTTCTACAGATTGAGTAACAGGCTCACACATGCACTCCAATGCTGTACACATAATATACAGGTTGAACTCACATCCTGTGGGAATGACTGTGAGTGCACAGGTTAAGACAGCCACTTATTGTTCACAATCCCAGAATTTGTGCAAAACCAGCAAAGTCTCGGATGTACATCTTTACGCATAGTTTACTGGTAAAAAATATTTTGCATTTTTTCCGAGAAACATTATTCTATGTAAGGGGTAATGGAGGAATGTTACTAATAATGACATATTCACGACATGCAGAACGACATTATTAAAAAAAATAAATCCTAAATCCATTATTATTATCCGTTATTATCTTGCACACTTCCTGCTTAAATGTTTTAATATGCACATGTTTATACTTTGTATGTGTATGCTATTTTTTTTAATAAAGTAAGTGTATATGAATGTCACGGACATCGGGATGTGCTAAAGAAAGAAATAGCATACACATGGAAAGTATAAACATGTTCATATTACATTTATGCAGGAAATGTGTAGGATAATAATGGATTTAGAAAAATAGGTCCAAAGCCATTGGTAACAAAGGGTTGAGGCTATGAGAGACTTGAGAGCATAAGACCAGTGATGTCTTAATCTGATCAAACTAAATGTGACATCTAGTGGATCTCTTGAGATACTGCAGTGAATACGTTTCAAATCAAATCAAATTAACTTTATTTATATGGTCCACATTCAAAAATAACAATTTGCCTTATAGGGCATCCTCTGCCAAAACAAAACTTTTAACAGGGAGAAAAAAGGCAGAGAGATCCATAAGTGAGGAATCCCTCTCCCAAGATGGACAGACCTGCAATAGAGGCAGAATGAGAGAGAGAGAAATTCAAATTAAATCAAAATGTGTATCCCTAGCAACCCGCAAGCAATGGAAATGAACATAAAGTGAAGCAATAACTATTCTGTTGACACAGTAAATCATTTTATAAATACAACTATACTCCCATTCAAAACAAGAAACATTATCATTGTCATAAAAAAAAATCCACTCAATCATAGCTCTCATCAAAACTGTTCTCACAACTTTTCAATAGTTGTAAGCAGAGAACAAGTTGCTGCGCAACACTTCAAGTAGAGTGATGACATGAAAGGTCATAGAGAGAGAAAGTAACAATATCCGAATTACAATGATTTGAAGGGTCTTGGGAATAGATGTGTCAAATAATTTCGAGAGCCCCCTAGAGAATTTTATCGAAGAAGCCCTCACTCTAAATTTCACCTAGATGTATGGAATTTTGTAAGCACCTCTAACAGTTCAACACTTATCCTGGAGCCTCAAAGAGCCATACCCTAATCTCATGTAAAACATATTAATACTGTGTATAAGCTTGTTACTTGTAGGTATTATAACGCTCAGTCAGAACCACTGAATTGTGTTCTTATAAAATAATAAATAGTCTGAAATTAAATATGTCTTTCCTTAAGGCATTATGAAAGGGTCTAAACGTTTTACTAAATGCTACAGTGTGGAAAATAGCCAGTGACATTGTAACCTAAACACCACATGATGGCAGACTTGACTGTATTTTTCTTTGATTGAGTCCCATGCAAGAATATTAGATTAATAATTTACATGACTCAACCAATCCACGGGTAAATTATAAATCAAAAATAAAAATACCTAAAAATAATCAAACTCTTTCACAATTAACAAGACTATCTTGTAGTACTGTGTGTGAGAATAACAGCCACTTTGCTTAACAACATACTAAATGCAAATCGCGACATCAAAAAGGCAGTCCACGATGAGGGTTCTGGTCTTATTTCTCCTGCATGTTTGTCCAGACATCTTATGTATTATTATTATATTGAACCCGGGCAGCGGCACTGAATGCGCCAAATCCTAGCCACTAGTCCATCAGGGAGACTCATGTAATCAATTTGATGGCAAATATCGTAAAGAAACAGTAATTCACCTCTGGCAAACTGGCTGATTGTTTGAATTTAACATTTTAAAAACTGCTTCTCTAATTCAGTGACCTGCCCATTTTTACAAACAAGCAACTAGTGTCACAATACCCTTCCCTGATTAAGATAAGTTGTCCCTTGGGGGACCAACTGCTTGACATTCTCCCCATCAGGGAGCCACGTTTTAATATTCATCGGACACTATGAAATGCAAAGTGTTCTCTGATGGTATCTGATGCTGTTGTAACACAAAGGAAGATATTGCGTTTGTAACCATTTGAAAAGCAACTTCCCTGACCGGGAATCGAACCCAGGCCCCAGCAAAGAAAGCCCCAAATCCTAGCCACTTGATCACCAGGGAAACACATGTAATAAATTCGATGTCAAAAACCGTAAAGCAACAATAATTCACCTCTGGCAAACTGGCTGATTGTTTGAATTTAACATTTTAAAACCTGCTTCTTTAATTCAGTGACCTGCCTATTCTTATAAATGAACAAGTTAAGTCGCAATACCCTTCCCTGATTAAGATAAGTTGTCCCTTGGAGGACCAACTGCTTGATATACCACCATCAGGTAGCCACGTTTTAATATTCATCGGACACTATGAAATGCAAAGTGTTGACCGACTGGTAATATTGGAGAATTTGATTCAGCTAAACCAGCCGGATTTACAGTGTTCTGGAATGTTTGACTTCGGTTGAGAGAATTCTATAACAAGACAAGTGGGACATGCTTTAGTTTGGATTAGGTTATGGTATCTGATGCTGTTGTAGCACAAAGGAAGATATTGCGTTTGTAACCATTTGAAAAGCAAGTACCCTGACCGGGATCGAACCTGGGCTGCGGCGGTGAAATCACCGAATCCTAGCCAATAGACCACCAGGGAGACGCATGCAATGAATTTGATGTCAAAAACCATAAAGCAACAGTAATTCACCTCTGGCAAACTGGCTGATTGTTTGAATTTAACATTTTAAAACCTGCTTCTTTAATTCAGTGACCTGCCTATTCTTATAAATGAACAGCTTAAGTCGCAATACCCTTCCCTGATTAGGATTAGTTGTCCCTTGGAGGACCAACTGCTTGACATTCCACCATCAGGGAGCCACGTTTTAATATTCATCGGACACTATGAAATGCAAAGTGTTCTCTGACTGGTAGTATTGGAGAATTTGATTTAGCTAAAGCAGCCGGATTTGGAGTTTTGATTTAACTAAAAGAGCAGGATTTGTACTTTTGCTGGAATGTTTGACTTTGGTTGACAACGTTCCATTTCAAGACAAGAGGGACACGGTTGAGTTTTGATTAGGTTACGGTATCCGATGATCTTGTAACACAAAGGAAGACATTGTTCCTGGAAGTATGTGAAAGTGTAAAAACTAACTTCCCTGACCGGGAATCGAACCCGGGCCGCGGCGGTGAGAGCGCCAAATCCTAGCCACTAGACCATAAGGGGGTGAAGTATGCTGGAAGTCAAAAAGTGTAGAGTAACAGTAATTCACCTCTGGCAAAGGACCAACTGCTTGACATTCCACCATGAGGGAGCCACGTTTTAATATTCATCGGACACTATGAAATGCAAAGTGTTTACCGACTGGTAATATTGGAGAATCTGATTTAGCTAAAGCAGCTGGATTTGGAGTGTTCTGGAATGTTTGACTTCGGATGAGAGAATTCCATTACAAGACAAGTGGAACCTGCTTAAGCTTGGATTGGATTGTGTTGTAGCACAAAGGAAGATATTGCGTTTGTAACCATTTGAAAAGCAAATTCCCTGACCGGGAGAAAAGCAAGTTCCCTGAACGGGAATCGAACCCGGGCCGCGGCGGTGAAAGCGCCAAATCCTAGCCACTAGACCATCAGGGAGTGGGGTGAAGTGTGCTGGAAGTCAAAAAGTGTAGAGGAACAGTAATTCA
>JAFBJU010001469.1:0-53544 GCA_016785305.1 Colistium nudipinnis
CCCTAACCCTAACCCTAACCCTAACCCTAACCCTAACCCTAACCCTAGACCAGAGAGCAACATCCTTTGGCCAGGACTCAGCCATTCATCTACATCTGAAGGACAGTGGACACTCATTTGAGGACAAAAACGTTCACATTCTGGTCAGAGAAGACAGATGGTTTGAAAGGAGTAAAATAAGCCATTTTCGCTAGAACAGAGAAACCATCACTTAAGACACCATCTCTCAGCCGCTTACAATGCTGTCCTTCACTCTCTCCCTAGGAAGGTAAACAAGAACAACAATTCAAAGGATATCTCAGGTGAAACCAACGACCCTCATTTACATCTACACTCGGGCGATACCCATAACGTGGATCTGGGCCAGATGGCCAACGACCTGCAAGTTTGACACAATGGTCCTCTAATTAGGTACTCATCCTCTTATTAACTATTCATCTCGCAGATGATAAATACCTGAACTTTTTCAGCAGCTAGTTAGAACTGAAGAAGCCTTTCGGATGAGAGGTTAAACGTCTTCAAGAAATCTTCAACCAGTCCAGTTGCCTACTTTGAATCGCACTTGATATCCAGTCCAGTTTAAAGCAAATACAAGCAGCAGAAGTATTTCAACACATACTGCTGCAATATTTGCTTCTTAAAGAATATGATATTGAGATTTTTTTCACTACACAAAATCTTTATTTACTGATTACTTTCCAACAATTCCATATCTTTCTGTCGTGAGACAGTTTTGTGTCTAAACATTTGACAACACAAATGATCATACAAACTCGTTTTCCCCTTATGATCTGCTGAAAACGTTAATTAGACACAAAGATAAAACCTGGAGGATTTTCATTTTACGAGGAGTGTCTTCTGTTGGGTTAAGTTAGGTTAGGTAAGGTTAGATTACTATTAGGTTTAAGTGGAAATTATCTACATAATTATTACACTATTTGAAATACAGATTCAAAACGCAAAATACACACACACACACACACACACACAAACACAGCATGGCAGTGTGCTGCTCTGATTCTGTAAAGGCTTAACCCTTTACTGATTTCAGGACCTGTGTCTCAGCCTCTCTCAGTCCAGGAGGTTTCCCAGTGTTTTGACTTCCTGTTCCTGGACGAGGGGACAGGAAGCTGGATCAGGAAACCGTCAGAGTCTTTGAACTGCTGCTGTATGGATTTGCCCATAATCCTCCCCTGGTGCATTTCAACCGTCTGCCAGGTCGTCTGATGCATAAAGAAACCACACTGCAGAAAACACAGAGATCACCATCAGAAACCTTGAGCAGGTAAAGAGGTAAACAGTTCCAAAGATAAACAGATCAACAAGTAAATGGGTTCAACTGGTGAATGGGTGAAGAGGTCATTGTCTATAGTGATCAGAAGAAACCAGTGAGTAACAGTGAAGAAACAGGAAGATTTATTGTGTCCAGACTCGGAGCTCCTTGATGAGCCTCATATAAGCTTGTACAGCTCTCTGATGCTGAACGCGCACTGAACAGCAGGGGGCGTCAAAACAAGACTTATCTAACCAAGAGGGGGGAATATGTTTATCAGTTTACCTTCCAGAGCAGCAGGCAGATCAGAGCCAAGAGGAGCACACCAGCCAAGATGGAAACCACCACCAGCCATAAGGGGGCGCTGGAGTCCACCTGCTGCCCCATGTCTGGATAAATGTGGACCTCCATCTGCAGAAGAAGATTTGAATCAGAGGTCAGCACAGGAAATGAAAATCCGGGTGACCAGAAAAAAATCATTTCTTTCTCAGACTTGAAAAACATCATCGGGAAGATTTACAGGAAGGACACATGTACCTGGACGCTGTGAGGCTCCATGTGGACGGTGGATTTGTGAGTCTGCACCTTCAGAGTCACTCCTCCTCTGACCAACACACTCCTGGCATCACTAAAGTCCTAAAAACACAACGATGCCCCAAACTTGAAGTCTGAACTGAATTCACTCCAGTAGAAGAACGTATGTCTGCTTTATAGCGTCATCGTAGGATGAAAAGTCAGATCATTACAATCTCAAAAAAGTACAGAATAAAACAAAGTTTAAGGACAGACATGATGAAACATGGTCTCTGACTTTAAAAAGTAACATGTTCATTAGGACACGTTTAAAGTTTGTACCTCGACCATGGTGCTGTTCCACAGTCTGGCTGTGACAGTCAGTGTCGCCGATTTGTTCATGTTGGTCAACGGACACACAAACTTCACACACTCTGCTCCACGTCCACAATCCTGTAATCACACACACATCTGCAGTTGTTCCCTCTACTCTCAAGTCTAGAACCTATTCAGGGTTAGTAAGTAGATGCCAAAATGTTAGGGTTAGGGTTAAAATGTTAAAAATGGAGGTCACTATTTTATTTTATTTTTTAATATTATTTTGTAGACTGTAAAGGTTTAGTAGAGGTAGAAAAGCTATTTTTTAGAAAGAACCTGTGTTTGTACCAGAGTGTAAGACTTTGTCTTCAGTCTCTGCAGGTAATGGACAGGTGGCCCCTCCAGACTCCTCCTCCTCCTCCTCTTCTCCCTCTTTGAGAGCTGAGCAAACAAGAACAAAATATCCTCACTGAAAGTATCAAGTACGATTCAAAGTGGGAACTGGACTGGTTGAAGATTTAAGACGTTTCACTTCACCTCATCCCAGAGGCTTCCAACCAGAGGGTTGCCAGTTCAAGGCCCAACTGAGGCGGTCTCCCTCTGGCAGGATGCACAAACCCCCGCCACTAACAAAAGAGACGCCACCTCCAGTGCCCTTGAGCAAGGCACTAACCCCATCTGCTGCCCGGACGCTTAGCTGTCCACTGCTCTGTGGCCTTGCATGCGCCATAGATGGGTAAAATGCATGTGCATGTTTGTGTGGGACGATGCTCAATTCTAATTCTACTTTGAATCGCTCTTGATATTACCATGACCCAGAGGACTGAGAACCTTCACAGACATCATCCCTGACAGTTGTTGAGGTCACAAAGCATGCATCTTATTTTGAAAGGAGTGTGTATGTCTCCTGTTGTCGTGTTTACCGTGAGGTTGAGCGGGTTCACGATGTCAGGCGGATTACAGTGAGACTCTGAGGTGCCATGCACTTGGATCTCTGTGAGGTACAGCAGCCACTTCCCATTGGACGCTACCATTGGCCAGTCAAACTCCACCTCCAGGTTGCCTAGGCGACCAAGCGGTTTCCCGTGGATGTGAACCTGTGAGAGAAGTTGTCAGGTTACAGCTGATCTGAAGCGTCATCACGGATCAGACTGATTTTAGATGAACCTGGAAGGTGAAGATCAGCAGACTCCCGACATCCTCCGTCTCCTTCATGGCTGACTCTCCAGTCACATGACCACTGAAAGAGGCAGGGCCAGGTGAGCCCATTCTATCAGGACACAATGAACAGGTGAAAGGTCAAAGGTCAGCATTGAATCGTTCGTACCATAAACTGCAGCTGACACTTACAGAGTGAATGACGTTTGCAGAGAATACTCCAACAACAAGGAGACGAGCAGCGGAGACAGACGAGACTGGTCACTGAGCCTGAGGACACATTCAAACTGTGATTGATGGACATGTCCATGTCTCGCCTCCTCCATCCAGGCTCCACCCCTTACCTGAGGATGCTGGAGGTGTCAACGTGTCTGACCCAGTGAAACTCAGGACAATGTCCACACACAGTTTAAACAGCTATAGTGTGTGTGTGTGTGTGGGTGTGTGTGTGGGCGTGCGCATATCGTACGTGGACAGCTGCAGCAGAGCCTGAATCTCTCTGGTTTCCACACTGATGTGAGACGCCTGAAATATGATGGACACTTGAACCTGAAACAGAGAGAGATGAAGGGCAGAAGCACAGACAGCAGCAGAGTAAACACAATAATAATAATAATAATAATAATAATAAGGAACCTGCTGGTTGCTCTTCAACGGGTTACCAAGCTCACACAGGAGGACAGAGTCCTCCACCAAACACTCGACAGCTGCCGTGGCATGGCCCTGAAACACAAACATTCACTGAGACTCTGAACCATCTCACCGACACAATCAAGACACTTCTTCTTCTCCTTTTTCTCCACCTTCGATCGAACTCCTGAGTAAACGAGTGATGGAGGGATGCTGACGTTCAACACGGTGCTGTGAGCGTCCTCTGCTGGGCGTCCTGGAGATGGCACGTTGCTGACTTTCACTTCCAAAAACAACCTGTTGATGCTGGAGTGTAACACTGGAAAGCTGACAACACCACACAACATTAGGATGGGGATCTCCCGTGACGCGTACTGGGCTCTGTGTCTACGTTGGCTTACATGCTGAAAGGTTTCTGGTTTTCATCGGTGAACTGTGCCGTCATCTGCAGGTTACTGTGGCAGCGATGATCAGAACCACAGGCCTTCAGGATATGGATCTGAGAGGGGAACGCGTTTTGCGGTCAGAGTGTGTTTATATATATTGATTGATGCGAGACTTGGATGGAGTGGGTCCTGACTTCGGGTTCCGACCTGGCTTCTGATGGGTCGTGCGGTGCGGCTTAGGACCGGGAGGCTTTTCAGGTCCTGTAATGCAATTCTCTTTTTGGGAAGCTCCGCGTACAGAGAAGCATTGAGGGAGAACACCAGCGGTTGCATTTTGTTTCTGATCGGGCTCTGAAGAAAATAAATAAGGTGCATTAACAGTTCAGGATGAAAATGGGGAAAAAAAATCTTCCAACTAGAGACACATTTCTTATTGTCTTCAGTATTAGCTGCTGTAGCATTGGCACGTATTCCCCTCAGGTGTTCTTTGTGGATTGAAATGATATCTTTGTTTAACGTGCCTGACTCACCAACAGTCCGACTCTAAGGGTTTCACATTGTTGTTTTGCTATTGACAGGTAACCGGAGTAGATGCTGTGTCTGTTGTCAGAGAAACGGAGGCGGGATTTGACACTGGTTATGTCGGCCGCTATAGTGAAGTGAACAGCTGGAAGATAAAGAACACGTTTCTATGGTAGGAAAAGTGTGTTAATGCAAAATTGCATATTTCAAATAATCGATATGCAAATGTCAAATGTTTCATTTAGTTCGGAACTCACTAGTGTTTTATATATGAATTTCAAAAGATACAATTTCATATTTGGAAGAATTAATACTTTGGGTGTGTGTGTGTCTTCCATTTCAGACAAGGTCACAGTATGATGTCAGTAAATATGTGTGTGCTCTCAGTTAATTGTTCTATCTGATTAACGCAGTGTGTGCACGCGCTGCATCACGCACGCACGCACACGCACGTTTCCTAAAAACCTACCAACACACTCACACACTACTCACTGATGTTGTCTCGGCCGTTCTTCTCTCCAGTGCTGAAGATGTAGGAGAAACACACCTCCACCTGAATACTGACACACACACACACACACACGATCACACACTGAATTAGTCTGTTAACTCATTAGCTCATTAGCAGACATAAGCTTTGATTCTCACCAGAAGTCGCAGCTGTTCAGATCAACAACGTCTGGAGAGATTCTGAGTTTTTTGTTGAGGTGGAGAACCGGACGAGTTCTACGAAAGATCAATCAATCAATCAATCTATCAAACAGTGTCAGAATCACAGGGGGAGGAGTCCTCTGACCATATGAACTGAAGGGGATTATTCTTACCTCAAAACATAAATGCATCGAAGGGAAATGCAGTATACTATATCCTTTATTTGAAAGTAAGTGGATGGTTAGAGAGTATATGATTGGCTGAATGTACCTGAGCAGAGCGACAGTGTCGTCCAGAGAACCAACCAGCAGGTCAGGATATTTGTTGCCATCAACATCCACACCTGCGGACAGAGAGTAGCCGAAGGTCCTGAACCGAGGAGAGATACTGCTGCCCCGGATCACCTGCAAAGAGACATGTATGCGTCATCAGCATCCCCCCGCCCCCAAGTCATCAGAACCCGTTTATCAGGACCCGCTTGCAGCATGTGAGGTAAAGTCTGCAGAATTAAGGAAATACATTACATCAATTAGGGGTCCTGACAAATATAGAAAGACAAAGGTGCGTGAAACCTGGCTGGGTTGTGTAGAGACACCATCTTTGCTCCCACTCCAGATCATCACACTTCCTGTATCATGGAACGGAGCTCCGACAGCAAAGTCTGAAACACCAGTCGACACTCTGATTGAATAATGATTATTGATTGATTGGTTTTATTGATCGAAATGAAAGCATTCAATCCACAGCCATACTTATTATTATTCCTTTCAAGACACATTTAGTTTGTTTAATACGTACAAATTCAATTCCATTCATTTTTTTGTACTGTAAATTTCACTTTTTTCCGGCTGAGTAGCTATCCCATTCATACTGTACATTTAAACCGCGTAAGGTGTTCTTTGTTGTTCTCAATACTTGCGCTGCTTATATTACTCTCATTACACACAGCCCCTCTTCCACTCAGGTCACCGTATATATTGTTTCTTCAGTATTTCTTTTCCACTCTTGCACAGTTTACGTTGTTCTGAACCTGTGTCGTTTATGTTTGTATACTTTTTACTTTGCTGCTGCTGCCACAATGCAAATTTGTGGGACAATAAAGGATTATCTTATCTTATCTTTATTTTGTGATGAAAATAAGTACCTGTATCGGCAGATATCCAATATAAAATGACTCCGATTGGCTGGGAACCACAAATAATGACAAATGATTAATAAAGACCAGCACTCACCCTGAAAACCATCTTGGTTCAGGTCTCCAGCGGCAGCGACGGTCATACCGAAGGCCGACCGGCCCGGGCCTCTCAGAACCGCACTGGGTCTGGACCCCAACCTTCCACCTGAGTTCATGTAGACATAAACGGATCCTCCGGCCTCCCGATCCCGACTAAAGAAGAACGGAGCTCCCACCAGCAGATCGTCCCACCTTCAACAAACAAACTCCTTCAACAATAAAGGCCCTGATAAAAGTTTAAATTGTACCTACATATTTGAATATGATAATATTACTCTACTTGCACCAGACAGCCTTCAGATTCTGAAGATTTTCTTAAACAATGTTGTGTGGGTGGCAGGAACGTGTTGTTACCCGTCGTTGTTGAGGTCGGCCGTGGCCACGGCGTTACCGAAGTAGGATCCTGTCTGCTCCCCACGGAGGATCTGATGAACCTTCAGTTCATTGGAGCGTTTCACCAACAACAGCACAGAACCACGAACATCTTCTTTACCGTCTTTAGGAGCTCCTGCCGACAGATACAGAAAATACGTCAGAGCGTCACCTGGACCATTTCTACACATGGGCAGATCTGTCCATCACCTGTTACTATGGTTTCATCCTCCTCGAAGAGAAGACAACGAGTCTGAGTGACTGAATATCCTGAAACACAGACACACACACACTGTGACAGGCTGTTTGTAGTTTGTGTTCACATCCAGTCCTTCAATTCAATTGTTTTACTGCAAATCCAAACAGATGCTATCTCATTTAATCAAAAATGATAATAGTCTTAGTGATAAAGATATTTGTATAGTGTTGGTCGTTGTGGGTCTAGATCCCACGACTGCCATGGATTTATTTTTAAAATGTTTATTACTATCCTGATTTAGGAATCTTTGTTATGACTGACATTAGAAACGCTGACATCCACAGGAAGTGATGTCACACTTCTGTGTTCAGGTGTGTGGATCTCTGAAGGATAGATTTTAAGGGACAGTTCACCAATATAAATGTTTCTGCGCTTCATGTTGGGGAGGGAGCTGCGCTGGGTGTCAAACTGGTCGTCTGGGTTCATCCAGGACACATGGACATTTCCTAAAAGCACACCCACACACACCCTGATAAAAAAAACTACACGCGTAGATATTGCAGATTCAAGGAACAACACAGAGCAGAATGGTACCTTGCCATTCGAAGCTTCCCGGTGATCCGACGATGACTTCGGTCTCGGTGATGGAGGCAGAAATCCCCATGTTACACATGACCTCGGCTCTCACATCACCCAGGTGACTAAACACACACACATTGAGTCATGTGACCTGTGAAGGGAATCTCGTTGGTCTTGCGTCATGTGACCTACCTGCAGGACTGGTCTGGATTTTGCCAGTGCATGTCGGTGTCGTTGTACTTCAGGTCGTTTCCACGGAGATAACATCGACCAATCATCTGTCTGATCTCTAATGGTCCGTAGAGTTTCACAAAGCGATGAGCGCATGCCTGAAGGACGCGGACGTACGGGTTAGGGTTAGGGTTAACCCTAACCCTAACCCTAACCCTCATATAAAAAGAGACTCACCATGACCCTCCCACCAGGCCGGCCCTGACTGGCCACTGAGACACCCAGCCACATGTCCTCAATCAGGTCCTCCGCCAGGTTGACATCTGGAACGGTGACATGAAAAATCTACTCGGATTGGATTGCCGTTGTCATGGTTACCACATGCTGTATCGCCCACACAGGAGGAAGTCTTATCATTGTCAGACAAAGACAGATAAGATCAGCCCTGAGACCTCTTCATGAAGAAATGAAATGAAACCAAATCCAATTAACCTGTGTCCTGGAACACGTCTCACCAGGATCTATGAGCTTCATCCTGCTGCACTCCCATTGGTCCACGGTGATCGGGCAGCTGTACACGCCGCCCGTCCGATTGGCTGGAACATTGGGCTCTGCTTTGTCCCTGGGGGCTCCGACCAATAACCTGTCGGAATGAGGCGGGAGAGCGTGAACTGACGTGATCCAGTTCATGAGGTGAATAGACCTGGAACTCAAGGAAAGACTAAACGTCCTTGAAACCAGGAGCTTTAATTCAAGGTCACACTCAGAGGAGAATGAATGAGAGACGTCTGAGTCTCAAGGACATTCAGCAGTCTCACGCACGCCCCCGCACACAATGACAGACAGAGGACAGATTTTTGTGTGTGTGTATTTCTCAGATCCATCTTTCAGCTCATGTGTGTTACTATGGTGATGACATCACAGAAACCGGAGAGAGCACACCGACCTTCCACAGGAGTTAGTGTGTCTGTGTGTGTGTGTGGGAAGGGGGGGGCTCCATTAGCTGCCCATCCAATTAGAGAACATAAAGAGACAGTTGTCATGGCGACCATGGAGAATGACAGCCTGGTGACCTCAGAGTGGCTTTACGGCACCTCCCGAGAATATACAATTCTCCTGGAATGTCTAGGAGATCCACGTTCATATGAAAGCATCCGCACAACCTCCTGCAGGAACCGGAGGACCCACAGAGTCCAGAGACTTCTCTGCAGGGCAGAGGTCATCAACCTTTTTAAAAACAGAGCGACTTCAAGGGGAATGAGTCACATGAAGAGCAAATACCCTCTTTCAGATAAAGTTGTATATGTTCATCGTACATTTTAGTTTTTAAAACTTGACGTAACTTTATCATCTTCAAATCGACATCAATCCAAATGCGATCGATTCAAAAAGAACCAGACAACGACTCACATGTACCCGTCTGTCCTCAGGTCTTGGTGCAGAGCCACCGACAGCCCAAACAAACTCCCGTCTCCGCCTGTCTTCAGCAGCGGGAACGACGTGTCCAGGTTAAATGCAACACACACACCTATCCACACAGTCAGCAGCGCACACACACCTGTAGCCATGGAGACACACACCTGAGAAGACAACGACGTCCGACAGGTCGCATTGATCAGATGATCAATAATAACTTTTCTATGGATGTGTTAACCCACAATAACAACAATGATAATTGATAATCCGTCAACTTAAGAGTTAGATGGAAGAGAAAGATTTCCAACCTGTTTCTGGACAAACGGTTTGATTCTTTCTCTCCCCGTCGGACAGATGCTCAGCGTCTCCTCCTCCTCCTCCTCTCTCTCTCTCTCTCTCTCTCTCTCTCTCTCATTCCTAGTCTTCCGTCATGCTTGCTCACCCAGAAATTAAATCATGTCTGTTGGTGACACACACACACACACACACACACACACACACACACACACAGAGACACGCCATAAATGAAATCGGGCGTGTGAGGACATCTTGATTGTGTGTCTGTCTCTCTGCGCACACACACACATTTAAAGCTGCTCTTGAGGTTATTTCAGGGTGAGTTAGGTTGTAATAACCGGTGCTGTGTCCCAGTTGTTGATTCCGGTGGTTTTAGCCCCACCTCCTAATTCAACTGGTTAATGAACACAAAACATTTTGAATGAATTAAGCAAAAAAATGATTTGTGGCTGAACACGAAAAGCTTCTTCCAAAAGCTGAGAGGACACCTAGCAGACAAATCCTGACGCGTTGAATAAAACAACACAATACAAGGAGTCACATTTACAGCAGTGTTTTACTCATCTGGAACAAAGTCCACTCCACGGCAACGCTACAAAAACTGTTGTCCAATAGAACTAATCTGGAATAAAAACATACACTTGGTTCCGATTCTCTCGTCTTTGCGTTAGGTGAAATGTTCCCACATCCTGAAGGTCATCTTCAGCTTGACCTCAGCTATAACAACAGCTCATTGGCTAACAAATGTTAGCGCATGGCTTCATGGAACAAACAGCAGATTAAATGTAAAAGAAGCAAAGCACAGGTGACACTGAAGCTCAGTTTAGAGTGGGTTGATGTGGGTCAGGTGCTGCATGTGTGATTAAAGAACTAATCCACTCGGTCCACGACCTTTGATCTAGGGTTCTTCAGGTTCCTTCGCCTTGAAGTCCTGCCACAGATACTCGGGGGACAGGATCTTTGTGGGCTTGTTGATCATCCTCAAAGTTTTCTTGGCAGGTTTTGGTGAGCTGGTGCACTTCCTGTAGAAGGACTCCAAACGCCCCCCCACAGTAGTAGAAATCATCGTCCTCTGGAGCTACGTAGGCTTTGGAGAATGGCCGCCGCTCATATGGAAAGACCCTGCGGTCATCTTTGAAGTAACCTGCAGATAGGAGGAGTCTGTCAAAAAAAGGATCCTTGACGAACATTAAGTTGAGATATGAGCTGTGTGGTCCAAGGAGCTAAATCTGAGATGGAAAGAAGAAGGAGTCCGTCCCTTCAGCGAGAATCCTTCCACCTTAGAATAGAGCTCCAACATATCAGTAACGTGAAACCGAGAGGAGAAAGGATTCTCCGCTGACCTGGAAGGATCACAGTGATCAGCCCGCCCAAAGACTCCGCCCCCCAGCGGCCGTGGAACTTGGAGTCCACGTCCAGACTGAAGATGTAGTCGGTTTTGTGAGCAGGTTCTTCCTCGATCAGTTTCTGGATCAGCTCCATCCTGCGGGCAGAGATCTCCTGCCAACGTTTGGCGCTGGGCACCGCACGCACCGCCAGCTGGAGGAGGAGGAGCAGTTTTTAGAAACTCGCTGGATGTGGTCGCTCCATACGATATCATTTATTGTCACAATATTTTTCACCTGTCTTCCTACTTTACCTGTCTGCCAGCAGACATTTGGATCTTGGGCACTTTGTCTGGCTGATCGGTGAAGACAAACATGTGAACATTGAAACCGACAAAGAAGTGGCGCTCCGAGGTCTCCGAAAGTCTTGGAGGAACCTGATGTACCTGCGGAGAAGAGGAGCGGAGGTCAGAGGTCAAAGCAGATGCAATGGATTCATGGCAGAGTGGAGAGCAGACATACTTTCCCACAGCGAAGACGGTAGCGGTGACGCTGATGTTCTTTGCTTTGTAGATGCCGTCCAGGAGAACCGGGTCAAACGATCCCTCCCAGACTACAGGCGCCAACCAGGGCGTCACAGACACGACGTCGGTGCGACTGTGATAAAAAGACACAAAACGGTGTCATCAACAAACTTAAAAAAAAAAACATCAACACTCACAAACAATGAGGGACACTCACCCATGTGCGATGCTGCACGGCAAACTGCAAAACAAACAGGTTCCTGATCAGACAGTGTGAGGTGATAAACGGCGGAATTCCATCAACCAGTCAGAAGGTACGTTGGACTGTTCCTCTGAATCTGCTGAAGATCACCAGCCGGCATGAGCTTCATCTGGTAGTGAGAACGTTCTGATGATGCAAATTAGTGTACTTACTGCTCAGGAGCTACCTGGTCATAACTGATGATGCTTGTAATGGGGGGGGGGGGGGGGCTACCCCCACACGGGGGGGGGTCTACACACACACACGCACACAAAGACAGATATCACAAGATCTGTGTGTAACATGCTCTCAGATTTAACTCTGGGACAAAGGGACAGAGACACTGACCATGCCTTGGTTTACTAACATTAAAAATTAAACCCTGTGTAAAATACAATAAGGCAGACCTGTTGTATTTTGTGTTGGAAATATTTGGAGAATAAACAATTTAGAAAAAGCTTGAATCTTGTATCTTGAATGATGAGCAAAGGAAAAGTGATAAAAAACCCTGATGTATATTGCGACATAATTTTTTCCCCAATATGCTGTACCAACACAAATAACAATGTTAGATACATAATAAAGTCCCTTATAAAAGAAAAATCAGTCATCATAGTAATAAACACATATAGGTGTGTGTGTGTTACCTGCAGGTCTTGTAGGTGTACAGCACTCAACAGGTTTGAAAAGAAACACACTGTTAGTCATTGATAATCAATAATAGATGATGTCAATTCATAGATTCATATTTTCACATTTGAGTGTTGAACTCTGCTGGAGCCTCTGCACACATTCTTCCTTAGACACATGTTTTTTTTTATTGATTTTATTACCTGCAACTTAGTTTCTGTTCATATTTTGTACCTTATAAAGAATAGGGTTAGGGTTAGGGTCTGGGACCTGAGTTTGTAATTCCGTTCCGCCTCATGTCACCATGTGATGAGATGACAGTAAAGAATCCACAAATCATTTTGTGTTCTGCCAACACTCGGTCAACCTGTCAAATTTGCAGAAGCAGAAACACGATAGGGATTTCCTTCAACATACAACCATGAGCTGGAAAATAGTCAGAGAAATGCCAGCACCCAAAAGAGAGATGAAGTGAAACTAAATGAAGGCAGCTGAAGCTAAAAACAAACAGACGTGATCCTCCATCGTTCATCAAGATCTGAGGGACAGTGTGAAAAAGGAAGTCCGCGCTTCATTCAGGAAGCTGCCGTTGAGCTGAGTGCAGCTCATGAAACATATCTAAAATGAGACAAAATGATCTTATGGACCATATATGGATGTTAGCATCAGGCTGGGAAAAAATATCCTTCCTCCAAAATGCTGCAGCACCACTCTTGAGGCACTCACCCCAGCAGGAGAGCCAGCAGTAGAGTCCCAGTCACCGTTTTAGAGTTCAACAAATTCATCCCACAGTTGGATCAGTCCAGTAAAAGCGGATCGATCCTGGACGCGTCAGATCGTAGAGGCAGATCTGCTGTGGAAGTGTGGGCGGGGGGATCACACAGGAAGCCTTGTCTCCATTTACACACAGAGACGTCCAAAACACACACACACACACACACACACACACACACACACACACACACACACACACACACACACACACACACACACACACACACACACACACACAACACACACACACACACACACACACACACACACACACACACACACACACACACAGTCTCAGATTTAGACATACGCAGCCAATTTCAAATGTATTGCTATAGCACCAAATCCTCATATAAATGACAGCCAGGCACTTTGGAGCTTATGTCATTCAAAAAAACACAAATCTCCCAATGAATTAAATAATATGTATACGTAGATAAGTCCTTTAAACAGGAAGAACCGTTACTCGTTACGTTTATTTGCAAACTCTTAGTTATCAGCCAGAAAAGTAAACAACAAAAAAACACAGCTACAAGTTCAACATAAATATAGAGGCGTCATATTTCTGTATTAAGTTATATTTACGGACACATTTTAAACGTCTAAACGCACTTCTATTGTCATAAATTTCCCATTAGTCTGTTGCTGTAATCAGTGGTTATTCCAACTTACATCGCCAGGTTGGCTGGAGCTTGGGGTTGATGACGTCACTACTCTCGTGCGTTGTAACGCGGAGATCTCTTCCGCTGCAGCGGGAACACACCTTTACTGAAAGAGTCTCAGTCACTTCCGCATCTGGCGCTGAACTCACAGACGTCGCATTGGCCTGTGGATTGTACGTCAGTGTCGCCTCCATATTGGTCCGGGCCACACAGTCACGATGCTCATAGGACTTAACTGGAACGAAGATGTCTGCCCCAGTACAGAATCATGTTTAACGACGACTTCATCTCACTGTATACTACTGTTAAACCCGTTTCTGTGTATCTTGAAGAAACACTGCTGTTGACGAGTCAGTCTGCCCGGACCAACATGGTGGACACGTTAACCTATCACAGCCACCGCCGCATACTATGGAGTCCGATTTAGGTCAAAATTCGAGCGCGCGAAAAACAATACGCAGACAATGACCAATGGTTATCGCATAGTTTAACCAAAAGCTCAAATCTGCGCGTGCACCTGCAGTCTGAGACGCACTGCACCCATTAATGCAAATGTCCTCACCTCTGCTCTAAAAACCAAAGCCCTCCATCTGCGCGCGCGCAGAGCATGGTTGACACGCTGAAGGAGTCGAAGGATTTCTCGGTGTAATGTCCAATCATGGAGCCGCGCAGCTGTGCACTATCTGCGCGTCTGGAAGCACGTTCACCGCTCGTCAGTCGTATATTTTGCACGCACGTATTTTGACCCAAATCTGATTCCATACTTGCACGTGCGCGTGAACCCCAGCTGTTCATCTTCACTCACGGGATTTCCCCCAAAAAACTTTATGTGCAACAGAGATTTGAGACAATATCTTGCGCGTGTTAGTAGACATCCGCAATTCAAATAAGTGCTTCTTTAATTATTGAACAGTATCAGCAGCAGTGAAGCGCTGAACTGATACATATTTCATTTCCTTTGATGGTGCAGCAGGAAGTCCCCACCTGGTGGCGGATTGGACTCACTGCACCCTGTAAACGGTTTCATGTTCTGTGCTCCGCATACTTACTGTTGAGTGGATGTTATTACCTCTCCGTATGTATTATTATTGTCCAGCCAGTTGTTTTTGTCAATAAACTTGATAAATAACTAGTGTGTTTAAATATTGAATGTATCAGTATTTGTGTTACTATGACTTCCATTTTTTCCTGCGATGTAGTGTTTCCTCATGACGCAACAATCAGGAAGTGAATGTGAGGCCTGAACGTGAAGAGTGTGAGGTCATCAATGTATCATGCATAAGTGATTCAGCCTTCATAGTCGAAGTTCAACTCGTCATCCTTAAAGGCTGTGGCCTATGAAAATGAGACTTTTCATTCCGGTCGAACTGAAATTGTTCAGGTGAAAACGAAAGTGAAGGGACTTCCACAGCCAATGTTTTCACATGAAAACACAACCAGTCTGAAGGTCTTTCACATGTTTATTGTTTGTATTAAATCATTTAATCTTAGTCTGACTTAAAAATCCCCCAGTTTTCATTTTTCAGGCCTGGAACTGCCTTCTTCACATTTCATTTAAAAAACGCAGACTTTTAGTTGGAAATCAGAACAGTATTTCAAAGGAAATTGAAAGTTTTTTGAACCGGTCCCAACTAAGAGGATTTGGACTTCAGGCCCAGTTGGGTCGGATCTCGGCGTAGTTCTTGATGATTCCAGAGAACCTGATGATGTGGATTTCAGGTTCCTTCGCTTTGAAGTCCTGCCACAGATACTCGGGGGACAGGATCTTTGTGGGCTTGTTGATCCACCAGTACCTGAAAACACAGAAGAGTTGGAAGGGGTCAACCCTAACCCTAACCCAGGGTCAGCACCGGGACCCGGTGGTTGCTCTACCTGTTCAGGTGACTCTCCTCCTGCCACGCTGCCTCGATGCCTCTTTTGGCGTCATCCTCAAAGTTTTCTTGGCAGGCTTTGGTGAGCTGGTGCACTTCCTGCGGGATGCCTCCAAACATGGCTGCACCGTAGTAGAAGTCTCCCTCTCCAGGCGCAATGTAGGCAGTGGAAACCGGACGCCGTTCGTAGGGCAGCACGTCCCGGCCGGTTGTGTAGTAACCTTTAGACACAGGTCCAAAGGTGAGAGTCGTGTTAGTGTGGAATCTACGTGGCTTCTACACTAAAACAAGGCAAACGCTCGAAAGAGGAAATGGAGTAAATATGTTCAATCCAGTGTTTGCCAAGATATGTTTGCCTGACCCTTTTCAATGTTTGACACTCCAACCCATTGTCGCTCAACCTTTGCCAGCTTCCTATTCTCCAGAGTTGAACTTCCTGTCTTTAGGGTTTGGGTTGATATATATATATACTGTATATGTCCCTTATTATGATCATACCTATGTTATTACCTTACGTACTGCGTTGTCTGCTGTGAGCTTTTCTCTTTGCAGACATTTGCTCGAGAAATGTTTTTCTGTTGAGGAGATTTGCTGGATTTCCTGTGAAGCCTGAACCGGGAGATCACCCGCCTTTCTTTTTTGTGTCTGAAATGATTCTGGTGGTTTCTTAGGCCCCAGAGTGTTCGGTGTTTGTGGAAGTGGGATATCTACAACTTCATGAATGTCTTCTCTTTCCATGGAGAAGAAGTCAAAGGATTCCTCTGTGTCCAACACTTCACCTGAATGACCTAGTTCCATTCTCACAGAAGCCTTTTTCCAACAATCTGGATCATCGAGAGAGCTCACACCTCTCTGAGTCTTCCACTTCCTGGTCTACGGACCTTCTCCTCTATTCTTCCTCCACCAATAACATATTCAAGCACACGGAACCCTTTAACCTACATATAATGGTCCTCAGAACTAGGGAAATCAGCCCTTCATCAGATTTTGGGGAGAGGGGGCTGACCTGGATGGATCACAGCGATCAGTCCACCTAAAGTTTCCGTCCCCCAGCGGCCGTGGAACTTGGAGTCCACGTCCAAAGAGAAGATGTAGTCGGTTGTGTCATGAAGCTCTTCCTCAATCAGTTTCTGGATCACATTCATCCTGCTAGAAGTCACGTCCTGCCAGCGGGTGGCGCTGGGCACCGGACGCACCGTCAGCTGGAGGAGGAGGAGGAGGAGGAGCAGTTTTTTTAGAAACCCAGCGGTAGATGATCTAAACTCAGCTTGTTGGTTTTCTTTCATCCGTCCTTTACCTTTCTGCCAGCTCCAATTTCCACTTTTGGTACCTTATCAATTTGATCAGTGAAGACAAACATATGCACATTAAAACCAACAAAGAAGTGCTGCTCCGAGGTCTCCAGGAAGTCTTGGAGGAACCTGATGTACCTGCGGAGAAGAGGAGCGGAGGTCAGAGGTCAAAGCAGATGCGATGGATTCATGGCAGAGTGGAGAGCAGGCATACTTTCCCACAGCGAAGACGGTAGCGGTGACGCTGATGTTCTTTGCTTTGTAGATGCCGTCCAGGAGAACCGGGTCAAACGATCCCTCCCAGACTACAGGCGCCAACCAGGGCGTCACAGACACGACGTCTTTACGACTAAGAAGAACCCATGTCATTAAGAAACATAAGAAACACTGGCCAACAGATAAAAAAGGATGGATATTTACCCGTAAATGATGCTGGGCTGTTTGTACAGTAAACTGAAACAAAAAAAAAATATCAAACCTTAGAGCCTTGTTTGGGTTTCAGGGTCTTTCATTTACAGCAAGAACCTTCTCTCTGGGCTCTCCAGTTATTTCATAAGAACTTGTAAAGTCAGAACAACAGGGAGCTCCGAACAGGATGTGTAGTGTCACCTTCCCACCACCAGGATGAAGGTGAGTCCACTTACTGGTCAGGACACTCCAGGTGGACTTCGTGGCCAAAGTTAATCATTTTCTCAGAGGATCTGCATATCACACACATAATAATAAAGACATGGGCGTTTCAGTTTGAAATTACATTCAAAATGAAGGTCAATGTGCAGCATACAAGTACAAAGCCAATGAAACGCAGAGGCATCCAACCAGAAGTGCAAGAGTGAATGAATATAATATCTGCGGCTTATGAATATACAATAAGTTGTGGTTAAGGTTTAGCAATTTAACAGATAGGAAGAAGAAGAAGAACAAGTTTATTTGTCCCAAACATGCAAATGCACAACACACGCGATGGGGAAATTCACCAGGCGGCGTCTGTAAGTTGGACTGGTCTGTTCCGGGCTCGTCCAAGTATTTATATATTAAAAACGGATAAAGTCTAAATGAGTTCATTGAGTGGCTCGTAGCGTGAGACGTCCCCACGGTGAGACACTGTCCATCACAGACAGCAGAGCTTTCACAGAATATGTGTACTACAGCCAATCAGGAAAGGGCTTACTCACGTGCTCAGGGATGAACCTGCATTCTCCTCAAAGGGATCAAAGCCTCTGTAAACACACACATGACCAGAGAAAAATCGATCAATAATCAATCTGATGCTTCAGTCTCTTCTCATGGTCACGTCTCACGAGACATTTCACTGTTCATCGTCTGCATCATCGTGATCATCATCATCATCATCATCGCGTGCGTGTGTGTCACCTGCAGGTCCTGTAGGTGTACAGCACTCTGGGTGAAAACAAAAACACAGGGATCAGCCCAGAAGTATTTGTACCATAGTTACACAAGTATCAATACATCATGAACAGTATTTGGATCATTCCACCATTGGAGGACAACATTTGGATTCACATTTCCTGTCATTTTGTGTCAGAAAAGGGTTCATAAACGGCCATCAAAAGATTGGAACGGTCCAGCTCAGGCATCCGAGGGACACTTTTTGCCCAAGCCTGTTACGACGACTCATGAAGCCGAAAAAGCATGTTTCAAAAAAATGATCATTTCGATCAAATCTCGACACATTCCCACTCAATACACTCGTTGTCCTTTCAGATAAGGTTTGTTTCTTGAACAATCGGTCTTGCTCAACAATTTTCAAATATTTGCTCAAATGAGCTGTGCATGTAATCCCTCCAACTATTAACAGGGGCATAAAAGAGAAAATCTTGAAAGGTTATTTTTCAAAGAAATGATACTCGGTGAAATTAGAGTCACTCGAACACATGATAACACTTAAAACATGTGGCTTATGCAATAGATAAACGTTTCATTTTACTTTTGATAATAGATATTACCTTACATTTATATATGTATTTTTTTTTAAGTTCATTTATGGAGCTGGGACTGTGTAGAAATGTTCTGTTGTCTTGCACACTGACTTTGTTTGACAATAAATGTGACTTTGACCGAAAAAAGGCAACTGAACGCAGGAATAGACGCCATCTGTGCAATTTAATGCTACTTTCAAGTTCAAGGTGTAAACTTAGATCGATGGCTAAAGAAAGGCAACCTTGAAAGGAATTGGCGTAATTCCAATCCTGTGACTAACAGGGTTGGCGAGAGTGTCTCTCTCTCTCTCTCTCTCTCTCTCTCTCAATAACAAAAAAAAGAAGAAGAATACAGGAGAGGCTTTGGCAGTCAGCATTGGCACGCCAATAAAGTGTGCCGTGTTGTGGGCTTCCTCTAGCATGCTAAACAGGTTTCAGTCACAGGGTTGTGAGCATGTTGAGCGACACACCTTCAGTGGAACATTGTTTGACTACAAATAGAGAAAAAAAACAAGCAAACAATGATATCTGACATGCAAGTGGATCAGGAAAAACGGAGGGACAAGACAAGAACAATGCCGTTTCCGGGGGGGTGCTCCATTAATATTTTGAATCATATTTTCTAACCACCGTTTCTACAACGACCGTTTCTACAACGACCGTTTCTACAACGACCGTTTCTACAACGATATTTGCATTTCCTTCCAGGAGAATATATTTAAGACAGCAAAGTGCCTGTTTTAGTATCTTGGCGAACGGATTGTTAGAAATTTTAGTTGGTGGGACAGAAAACCTGGAATCTTCCCTTCATACTTGAAAATGCTTCAAGACTCACAGAGGTAAAAGTATTATAGAAACAGAAGTATCAGCCCGACAGCACCTGTAGCACTAGCACTTGAGTATTTGTGGTACTTTTGCTTCATCCGTACTCACCCCAGCAGAAGAGCCAACAGTAGAATCACCGTCACAGCTTTAATGTTCAACAGATTCATCTTGGGTCGGATCTTCTGTCCCGTCAGGAGGTTTCTTGTGGAGCGAGTCATGATCCGGATCCAGGTATACCTGTCGAGAGGAGGAGCTTCGATACGGTGCGCACACTGCTACAATGCAAACTGTCAAGTATACAAATGAAGCAGCTGTCCATGATGCATCCTAAACCAACCAACGTCTGTGAAACACAAGAAGAAGAATAAGATATAAGATGTTATCTCTCGTGCGAAGAATCATTGATTCATTGATTCACTTCTGACATCAGGAAATGTAAACATTCCAAAAAATGTTAGATGATGCAGCTTTCCACTCAACCGGAAGAATCCGCCGCATGAGCGGAGTATAAAAGAAACCCCTGTCGGATAAAACACCCGATTCGGTATCAATCCGCCATCAAATGAACAGAAATCCCCGGGGAAAATAACCCGAGTGTGAAATGATTTTATGTGCACGAGAATAATGGCGCTCCGAGTCAGGTCCGCGGAGCAACCTGTTCTCCGGCGGGATTTGTGGCTCCTTATAACCCGCAAGGTTAATCCAGGTCGATTCTTGACCCGGAGTTTCGGCCAATCGTTTTCACACTTTCCGAGTTTTTAAAACAGGAGCCGAGTGCCAATCGTGAAGAAGGACATAAAAAAGTACATTAGCCTTATGTTCATTGACAAAGGATTCTTTGAATTCACACATCCACACGTTGCTTCATAGTTTGGATCAACAAGCCAAACAAAGAAAAACTGAAATCTGAGATGGGAGCCACTGCCCACATCTCCTGATTTGGGCAAACAGGTTCCACCCGTGAAAAAATAGCTCAACGCTGCTATATGGTGTGATGGGTGCAGCCGGAGCCCAGTGCGTGCGTGTGCGGGTGCACGGGATTCTCCGTCATAGAGAAAACTCTGCGAGGTTTCCTTCCTGTTTCAGGTTTCCTACTATTTTCTCTTCTCGCTAAACGTAAAGTTCAACTTCCTGTCGTCCGTCTCTTCACTTCTTGTTCTCTGGAAACATCGACGAGTGAAGATTTGGTGGTTAAACCACATCCGGAGCCGAGTCTGAGGCACAACAAATAGTTTGATTTGATTCCTACAGAAAAGGGCAACGATTTAAGACACCACTGCTCATTAAACAATAGCAACTTTAAAACAAATATGAGGAAGTCCATAACCCATCAAATGTTGAACATTCCAACCAAAATCATCTGCTGTGTATCATGTTCAATAAACTCTTCCATTTCTGGATTTTTCTCATATTTGTGTTTTTAGTCCACAGATAGCTCACTTATTCATTCCTCTTTATGATTGAGTACATTAGCTGTGAAAGATGATTCCATTTATCCCTAAATCGTCACCATGTTTTTTCTATGTCCTTGTAAATAGCGGATCAAATTTGAACGTGGAAAGAAAATGGACATTTTGCTCTGTTGTTCAGAGGTTGAGGACAGAGGGGGCCCAACGCGATGCAGCTTTTGAACTCGGAGGCAGATGGGATGCCAATGAACACACGGCAGCGTTCTCCAGTAGCGAGCTGGACCTGGCCAAGGTGCTGGAAATGGAGCGGAGCATGGTCATTGGCTTTGGACAAAAGGCCAAGGCAGCGAAGAAATGTCGAGAAAATCCCCGCACTACACACTGAGAGCGTTGTGAGGAGAGATTTTTTTCAATCAGCCAATGGGGAATTCCACGAATCACTCTATGGACAAACCAGAGGAGACACTTTCTAACAATCCTCATGCTAATTTCGACAAGCTGATTGTGTGGTTAGCGGGGGTACGAAAAAGGAAATTTTGTTGCACTTTTCTTCAAAGCTTTTTCAAAGTTTCACTTTCCAAGATGAAGCTTTATTTAAAGAGTGACGCTTGTCAGAAGCTCAACCACCAACCTGAGGGAGAACCAGATCCCCACAGACCAGGACCTCCACCACTAGGACCACCAACACACAGGTGATTGATTCTCTCCGCATCGCTTGTTTCCCAGGCCTGTTGGCGAGAAAATAACGTTTTTTCTCTCACAGAAATGTTTCAAAACAAAACTTTTGATGAGGATATTATGAAAATATGCCAATGCAGAAAAAAACAAAAAAATCTCAACAGGGTTAACAGATGAACTTGTTTCAAGAATGTAAAAATCCAATTTAATAATGAAATGTGCTGACTTTGTTTGATTATTAATTCCATAAAAAAGACCATGTTGATCCACCAACGTGGGCCTGATGGACAGATCGGACACGTGTGGCCAAAATATTTATTCGCTTCGGTCTGAACAAAGGATTTCATCAGCAGATCTGAATCTCTTTCAGAACCTCATATCATCCTGTGTGTGAGGCAACATACCTCAACAGGTTTGTGTGCATGCATGTCATGGGTGCACGTGGACACACCCATCACAGCATGAACAGACAATGAGCTATACAGCTTTTTCCCATCCTTTGGGTTAGGGTTAGGGTCTGGTGTCAACCAGGTCACTTACATAACCGTAAAAAGAGTCCAGTCAAGAAGAGCAGATGTTTTTTTTTAATGAAGCTTCTGACCAACAGAAAGAGGTTCATTGGAATTGAAGACGTCCACAATGTGGAGATGATTGAAAAGAGGATTTCCATTCCCTTGCACTCAAATCCCTCCAACTCCCTTTGTTGGCAACATTTCTGCATCACCATCGTCTGCTCATCCTCAGACCAACTGGCCAACTCTGGTCCTCGGTGTACAGAGCTTTAATATTAGATATGTATGAACTGCTGGATGGGAAGGAGGACTCTATTGATCCAGGTGTCCCCAAACTTCGTGTTCTGCTGCTGACTCGGCTGCGTCGCAGAAGCACCTCGCTGAGGCCGAGGAACTGGCAAAGCAATGCGAGTGTGGAGGAAGTGGGAGCTAATAACGGTGGTAGAGATTTAGGTTTCATTTCTTGGCTCAGAGTGGAAGAACCTGAAGACTCAGAATGATGCTGAGTCCTGATCTGAGTCCAGGACCCACTGTGACTCACTGACACCACGAGGCCGCATCTTTCTCGCTTTCGGTCCGTTTTCATTCAACTTTTCATTAAAGTCAAGTTTCCAGAGTGCAAGACGAACGGAAACACCCATCTTTGAAAGCAGTTTGAATTTCCAGCCGGTCTCTGACACACCGAGTGTCTGACCGCTGTGAACAGGAAACAAGTTCATCAGAAATATTATGACAAATGGCAAGCGTTGCCCATGACGCGTCAGCGCTGCAGATACATATTGAGGTCTCCCATTTGTCTGCTAATGAAGCCTCCGATTTCTCCGGCTGCAGGTCAGAGCTCATCTTTGCCATCACCCACTTCTTTCACCGTATTCTTTGGGGGGGGGGGGTCTTTTTTCATAAATACTACTCAACCATTCCAGCCACTGATGTGAGGCAGAAAATGGCTGATTGGTGTTGACAGCAGTTTGAAGAGCGGTGAACCAAACGATGTCCTCGGATCCTTAATTCAAAGTGAGCTCTGTCTCTGCACCTCAGGACCAGAGTCAACTAAAGACCAGGATCACCAGGATAACTCCAAACCAGGACGATGCCCCCTCCAGTCCTCCTCTTCCTTCTGCAGCTGTTCAGCCTCCAGCTGACGGTGGTTGCCGTGCCGACCTGCAAGATGCAGGCCAACTTGGTCCAGCACACGCACAACCTGCTCAGAGATCTGGTGAGACCAAGCCCCTTCACCTGTCCTAATAAGCATCCGCAGCCGGCTCTGACCTGTTCCCTGTCTGACCTGTAGGGGGCGCCTTTTCCAGTACAATGCCTGCAGTACAATGTCAACATCTCCTTCCCAGATTTGGCCGCCACAGCTGGTCATGCTCATGTAAGAGGATCTCAGCCAATCATAGAGCTGGATGTTTTTTGTTTTTTTTTTCAAACCATTACATTTCTGACGATGACATCCGATTGGTTCCCTGCAGTGTCGGAGGGCATTATGGGTAGTGTACGAGTCACTGCGAGGGATGCAGCTGATGATGGAGAATGACTCACCTGTTGGAGTGGGCGGAATCACCTGGGACGAAGGGAAACTCCACACCTTCCAGAACCTACAGGACCGTCTGTTGGAAGAAGGAAGCTGTGTGAGTAGGATGCGAGGGTCCTCAGGGATGCGTATCGGGCCCCTTCATTCTTTCATTCACTCACTCATGTGTTCACCCACCTCTCTGCAGCAGTCGAAAATCAAAGGTCCAGATGTTTTCTCCTCTTACTTCAGCAACGTAACAGCTGTTGTGCAGCAGAAGGTAAATAGTTTTCTCATGAACTTATTTCTTATTATTATTATTAAGAAAATCTTCTCATTTGAGGATTATTTGTGTCGTGTCTCTTCATAGTTTTATGTTGGGTCTATGTCCAGCTTCTTTTCATTATTACTCCATTTTAGTTTCATGTTCACTAAACTCCAACTAAACATGAAATATCTTTCTAGGAATTGTCAAAGTGAGCTCCAAATGTTTTTTTTTTCATTAAGTAACATATATCAGGGGTAAATGTGAAGACTATATTGAATGTGCATAATGATTGGACAGTGTGCACCAATCATAGCCAAGGGGGTGTCTCTGTGTGTCACTCAGGACAGTGCTGCCTGTGGTTGGTTGGCTCTGAGGAGGGACGTTCTCTGGGTCCTAAAGACCTCCCTGCGAAAACACCACAGCTGTTTCACATGATCGATCATCAATATCCGTCAATATTTTATTTATCTATTTATTTATTTATTCATGATGAGAAAAATGTTGAATATTTATCTTGCGTTCTAATTTTTATTTAAATGTTTGAGCCTTAATAAAAAATAAAAGCATCAGAAAAAAAAGAATGTTCCTTTAACCGCACGCACACGCACATACATGTACGCACACACAGGCACACACAGGCACACACACGCACTCACTCACACACGCGCACACACACTATATTATTTATACTATAATTGGCAGTTGGCATCAATCAATCAGCCTTGGACACAATAAGACTCCAAACGACACATATTTACCCAGAATGCATGGCGGTTGAAGCCAGTTCCTGCCCTTCACTCATCAGTGGGTGGAGCCTCAGGAGCTTCCTGTTGGTTCGGGTTAAGCTTAAACCTGCGGACTCCCAAGTCAAAACATCACAGTAGAAGTCAGGATGGATTTCTGAAATATTCTTCAGATTAGGAAAACATCTGGATCTGGATTTCGGGCCTGATGGGTTGTGCGGCACAGGGCCGGTTTCACAAAACAAACTTACCGGGTGCGGCAGAGATGGTGGACTCTGGCAAGTTTCTGGGCACGACCACCAAGTGGGAGACCCCCTCAACAAAAGTCATCCAGAGGCGGTTTGTTCACAGCAGGTTTCAAATAGTAGAGAGTAAAATACTGTAAAACGATACTTGGCCACAATCAGCTAGTTCAGTAAAGTATGGATATTAACAGCCGTAACTATGGTAAGCATGGTGTCATGTCAGTACCAATTATGAAACTTTCCTGAGTAGAACTGGATTACATTACCTGTGTGTGCGAAAGAATTGTATTTATGAAATGAATATATTCGAAAAATAAATAAACAGAATTCTAACGAATCCAAAAATAGAAGTTCAGATCTTCTGCATCTGTTGGATATAATCCTGGAACCGGACTGAATGCTCATTTGGGGTTTTACAGTGCAGTGATGGAGAAGGTAACCATGGTAACAGCCACTTCCTCTCCTCACACGCAGCCCCCCCCCTCCCACACACACACAGGCAGGCAGGCAGCAGGGTGGAGCAGCAGACGGAGGATAGCAGCTGCATCGGAGGTAAGTCGGCCCAGACCTGTCTCTCTCTCTCTCCGTCTGGCTATCTCCCCGTCTCTATCTCTTTGTCTCCTTTTCTCTCTCTCTCTCTCTGTGTCTCTCTTTCTGTCTGTCTGTCTGTCCATCTCTCTCTCCCCGTCTCTCTGTCTGTCGGATGATGGACTCACACTCCACCTCCCGTCAGCTGGTGGGAGCTTCAGTCCAGCAGGTGGTGATGTCCCATCTGCTGATCACAGGTGACAAGTGAACCCCATGTGAGGGTATCGTGACCTTCAGGTGAAGAAGGAGGAGAAGAAGAAGAGAGGAGCTGAGGAAGAGGATGAGTCACACCTTCCTCCTCCCAAGAACAGGAGGTCCCTGTTGAGAAAACAAACGCTCCCACAAGGAGGAGGAAAAGGAAACAGCACGGAGTGGAAAAGCAAATGCTCCTCTGACCAGTCGCTTTACTTCACCTCCTCCTTCTCCTCTTCTTGCACCTCCTTCTTCTTCTTCACCTCCTCCTTGTCATATTTCTGGACGTTAAAGGGACATTTCTCATGTTAAATTTTTCTTGATGGAAGTGACATGAAACTTGACTGAATACACACACACGTACACGCACACGCACACGCACGCACGCGCACGCACGCAAACACACGGCCCCACCCCACCCCACCCACCCGCCCACGCACGCACGCACGCACGCACGCACGCACGCACGCACGCACGCACGCACGCACGCACGCACGCACGCACGCACGCACGCACGCACGCACGCACGCACGCACGCACGCACGCACGCACGCACGCACGCACGCACGCACGCACGCACGCACGCACGCACGCACGCACGCACGCACGCACGCACGCACGCACGCACGCACGCACGCACGCACGCACGCACGCACGCACCCCCCCCCCCCCCCCCCCCCCCCCCCCCCCCACAACCCAACCCACACGCCCGCCCACGCACGCACGCACGCACACACCCCCCCTCACCCCACCCCACCCACACACACACGCACACACACACGCCCCCACCCATGCACACACACACACATTGGAGAGACACGCCCACTGTCTAACCTTTGACCTCCAACATCTCTATTGAAAATCTTCTGTGTCTCCAACAGAACCATCCTGTGCGAAGGAACCTGCTGAAGAAAGAGTGAAGGTAATTAACGTGCAGTGAGGGACACAGAGACAGCCCAGTGCATTGTGGGGGATCTCCCCACTCTTCTCCCCGCTCTAACGCTAACCTTTTTCAAAGAGTGAAGATTTAATTCTGCTCTTAATTCAAGGAGCACAAACTCAATGATTCCAAAGATCATCATCAACATCATTTCATTTTGAAGGGGTTGACATTGGGGGTTCATTGATGGTCTTTAAATTCAGCCTTTGGTTTCTACAGATGAAACATTGATGGAGGATTTATGCAAATGAGGAGGAAAATATGAAGAATAAATAGAGTAACTTGTGAACGTTTCAGGCCTCCAGGAGCACTATGGCAACCCGGATGATCTCAGCTAAGAGTTCAGGTGTGACCCGTCACCAGTTCAATCAGTAACACCAGTTTCACAACTGTGACTCAGTCAACCGTGTGTGTGTGTGTGTGTGTGTGTGTGTGTGTGTGTGTGTCAGAGTCGGTCGATGGCACGTGTAGTCCAGGAAGTCGTTCTCCTGCCAGCCGATCATCTACTCCAAACAGAGATGTGAAGAAGGTGAGAACATCTGATAGTCATTGTGTTCAATTCAAAACCTGTCATACAAATTTGTGCTTAAGCCCCTCTTAATATTTTCTGATTCTATTCATTTCATATCTTATTATTGTTTGACTGACTTGTAATTGTTCTAATATTTGTGTGCGACAATAAAAGCTTCTGCTTCTTATGATTCTGGAGAGCAATGTAGTACTTGTGTTCTCCTGCAGGTGGCAGTGGTGCGCGCGCCTCCCAGGTCTCCAGGCTCTGCACGTGGACGGACACCACCTCTGCCTTCCCACCCCATGCCTGACCTGAGCAATGTAAGGTCAAAGGTCGGATCCACGGAGAACCTGAAACACACTCCCGGTGGGGGCAAGGTAACAAGTGTGTTTCAATACACACAACTACACAATAAAAACAAACCCACACAAGAAGAACCGAAGAAGCCTTGAAGGTGAAACGTCTTCAAGAAATCTTCCACCAGTCCAGGTCCCCCCTTTGAATGGCTCTTGATATTACCAGGACCCGGAGGACCGAGAACCTTCACAGACAGACCCACACAAGGGTTTTACATTATTGGCTTAAGACAATGGATGGAAGACGAGAGATAATGGAGGGAATTGAAGGACACCGCCTGTTGTAAAACCTTGAAAAGAACACACACACTCACCCGTCTCTCTCTGCAGGCTCCAATTGTCTACAAGAAAATGGATGTGAGTAATGTGGCGTCCAAGTGCGGCTCCAAAGAAAACCTCCACCACAAACCAGGTAAATCTCCCACACTGAGACCACCAGTTCTTCCTGGAGAAAAAATGGATGCTCAGGCCAGTTGCCATGACGACCAAAGCCGGCTCGAGGAAAATGAGACCAGCTAGGTAGCCTTAGCATGACATTTGAATTAGCTAATGTCCACATTTCATCATGTTGTACATGAGACATCATCCATCACACGGAATCACAGCAGAACGAGAAGGTGTGATGTTTATCTTCAGATTGAAGGGAGCATTGGTCTCCATAATAACAACAATGACTTGATGCTAATGTTAGCTTGCTGAGAGAACGTACATTAGCATTCTCTAGAAATCACTTACTTCCTGTTCTTGTGACGTGTGACAGGTGGAGGGAAGGTGGAGATTAAATCCGAGAAGGTGGATTTTAAAGCGGTTCCATCTAAAGTTGGTTCTCTGGGGAACATCACTCACGTACCAGGAGGGGGGAAAAAAAAGGTATGAGAACCCCAACACACAACAATTTCTGCCAGCAACCATACGAATAGAGAAGGAATTGTACCCAGATATACGTCTGTGAAGAAGTGCACACAAAAAAAAATGCATTCATTTCAGGTAGTGACATTTTCTGTAGGTCTACTTTTATAAACGTGTTTTTCTCCGATTTTAAACACGCACATGCAGATTTTCTTATTCCGTTTCAAATGTTCCTGATATAATCCCTTTTAAATTCATGCACATTTCCCCACTGTGGGACAATAAAGGATTATCTTATCTTAAATGATTCTATATATATATTGTATATATATGGAATCCACAGATTGAAAGTCAGAAACTGACCTTCAGAGAACAAGCCAAAGCTCGAACAGACCACGGTGCCGATATCATTGTCCAGTCTGAATCCTCTCCTCGTCGCCATAGCAACACTTCCTCCCCTGGCAGCCTTAACGCGGCAGAAGCTCCGCCCCTCGACACTCTGGCCGACCAGGTGAGTTTTTACCTGTGTAGACAAAGAAGCTAAAATCGACACACGTGAACCAATAGCTTCCTCTTCCCACCAGGTGTCCGCCTCCTTTGCCAAACAAGGCCTGTGACTGTAGACTCCGCCCCCTGCTGTTACCAAGGAAACCACTCCATCCTCTTTCTCACCCAGGAGACATTTCATCTACCCTCAACATTGACCTGAAATCTGACCTCCGTTACATTACGCTGAGTCAAGGTGACTGTTATTGATGTGTTAAGGTGTATTTTGTCTCAAGTGTTCACCAACAGGAAATGGAGCAGACCCGGACTAGTCACCATTAAAAATACCCAGAATGCCGTTTGATATCAAGTGCCAAAATGATACAGTGGAGTCGAAATTGCCAGGTGCTTTGTACCAATAAAGTTTCCCTTGGATCCCTTTGCTAACCCCAAACGCCCATGTGTGCAGGTCATTCACGTTTTTTTAAGCCCAACTTGACATACGAGTGCCAATACCTCGACGTGTGCAGAATTGAACAGCAGCCTGTGGTCACAAACGCGCCAGGAACACGCCAGGAACCCCTGCAACACAACACAGGAGGTTTATTGGTTAATGGGTTGGCTGGATCAGTCAGTGCAGAGGTGAACAATAAGTAGTGAACAAAAAGCCAAAGATTAAGTTTACATATTTTTATTGATTTATTTCCATAATGATAAAAAGAAAATAAAAAACAGCTGTGATGTCGGAGGACAAGCATGATGACTCGAAGGGAGGAGGAGGCGGGACGAAGGGAGGCAGCAGTCCGTTTCAGCCAATTGGGGCAGGAGACCATCGGCGGTGGAGCTCAACTCAAGAGCGCTCTGTCTTCAATGGCAGGAAGGGGCGGGGCTTGGCTCCAGCAGGAGACGGGGTTATATGAAGGGGTGTGGTTAAAGGACGTCATCACTCTCAGCTGTGTGTAGCTGCGTGTCGTCCGCGTCCGTCATCACGCTGCTGTCCTGACTGTCGTCCACCTCCGCTGCTGACAGGAGACAGACAGGTAGCGAGAGACAGTTGGACAGGTGGAGAGAGAGAGAGAGAAAGAGAGACGGGGGGAGGGGGAGAGAGAGAGAGAGAGAGAGAGAGAGAGAGAGCGACAGGTAAATGGGATTCTCCTCAATGACATAATTACACAACTGATGAAAACATCAATCACTGATCAATCACCGACACATTGATCGGCACCTTCGTCCTCGGGCAGGTATCTCTTGTCGATGGCTTCTTTGATCTGGTTGTTGGCTCCTTTGGGATCCAGATCCATGGCCCAGCTGAAGTTCATCAGAGCCAGGTGAGTCTGACCCAGCTTCTTATAAACCTGAAGAGAGACGCAAAGGCTGACTCGCGGCTCGGAAAGACAACATTTAACTTCCTGTGACATCATCACACAGCTTCCTGTTACCTTTCCTATCAGGAAGTACACCAGAGACTCTTTGGGAACGATCTGTTTCAACTCCTCCAGCTCTTGAAGAGCCGCCTGCAGAGAGACACACGGACGGGAGACAGACAGGTGAGAGAAGCATTGCTGAGCCTCTACAGGTGTAATTTGTAAACATGTTCACTCAAATTCCATTTGGTTTCCATGGTTACTAGGCAGCAACACGCGGACACTACATTCAAAATGGGACTGATCACGGTGGGATTCTTTAGAGCCCTCAAGTAAATGATCCCTATTGGTCATGTGGAACTGAATATGAACCCACATTGATTATGGATCGGGGTCCTTTACCTTGTATTTGTCGTTGGCAAACAGTATGGAGGCTCTGTGGAATTTACAGAGTGGGTTTTTGGGGTCGATTCCGATGGCTCTGTTGAGAGTTTCTAAAGCTGCATCCGACTTTTTCAACGCGTGCTGCACCTACACACCAACGCGCACACACAGTCATTAATACACGCATCTCGCGCGCACACACACACACACACGCGCACAAGAGTGTTTTTAAATGTTAGCGCACCACTCCGATGTGGCAGAGCAGCACTGAGCTCTGAGGGTTGATACTCAGGGCTTTCTTAAAGTGGATTTCTGCCAAGTTGAACTTCTCCTGTTTGTAGTAAATCATCCCCAGACCATACCTGAACACACACACACACACACACACACACCAGTTACACAATCTCGTATATTCTTTGTGTCATCACAGTGTGTTTACATGATGCTGTAAAACGGTGTAAGAACAGGATCCTGATGGCAGTTGGTCAGTGTCACATCTTTAAATCATGCTCCTGACTCTCCACTAAAGCCTAAGTCTCTTCTTCTGTTGTTTATTGCAACAACTTCAAATATGTGGAGTCCACATTTTGGACTTTCACTGTACCTGGGTGGTATTTTAACTAACCCACTCACTCACCAACTAACTTACTCACTCTTCAACTCACTAACTGACAAACTACCTCAGTGTCACCAAGAGGCTGTTTGACAGGTCACAGCTCCCATGTGTCGGTCACCACGGTTACCATACCATGCGTTGTAGTGTCGGTTGTTGACTCTGATGGCGTTACGGAAGCAGGCCAGCGCTCGGTCCAACTCCTCCGTCAGAACAAACTCGTGACCTAACAGAGTGTAGGCGTAGGCAAAGCTGGGGTCCACCTGTGAGACACGCATGTTAGAAAGACTTGGCGGAGCCCACCTTGGACGGCAACCGCGGCAACCGCGCTCACCTGGATGGCCCTCTGGAAGAACTTGATGGCGATGTCGTGTTCCCTCTGCAGACTGAAACAGTTTCCGGCAACACACCAGGCCTGCAGAGAGATATACAGTATATAGAAAAATATCAAACTTTTTACTCCAGAGATTATTTGGAACCACTGCTTCAACAGGTGGTAACGGTGGGGGTCTGTCTCACCTCAGGACAGTTCTTGTCCATGTCGGTCAGGTCTTTGGACAGAGCAGACAGAGCCACGTCCTTCTGAAGATGCCACAGGGTGGTGGAATAAATCTCCATGCCCTCCACTCGGTACGACTCGATCCTGCGCACCTCGTTAAACAGCCGCTCCGCCTGAAACAGGCGCCATCGTCACATCCTGTGCGTGTGTGTGACCTGCGTGTGACCTGCGTGTGACCTGCGTTACCTGCGTGTACTCGGCCAGCTCAAAGTAGGCCCTGCCGATGTGAGTGAGGACCCAGCCGGTGTTGTAGTGTTGTGGGGGGAGGGAGCTCAGGATGTTGATGGCTTCTCTGCAGTTGTAGGAGCAAAGTGCCTGGTAGCCCCGTCCAAGCTCCCTTAACAACGCCATCACACTGTCTGCGAACACACACACACACACACACACACCATATTTAACAACTGGCTGTTGGATGTAGTCACGGGATGGAGACGTCCGGGTGGGATCATCACAGCATCTGATGGTGCTACGGGACGAGGACACGTAGGTAGGGTTAGTTGTACATGTGTGAGGTGGTATCACCTGCTGCCGCTCTCTGGTACTGGGGGGTCTTGGTGTCTGGTAGACTCAGACTTGGATCCAGTCTCAGGATGTCCAGACTCTCGTTCAGGTTGCTGCTGTTTGCCGTCTTGGCCGATTTACATTTCGTTTTCCGATTGGGGATCTTTGTAGGAAACTTCATCTTTAACTTCTTACTGTTCTCCTGCAGAGACAGAGGGGCTGTTAGCATGTGCAGCTGCGTGTTGTAGCAGGTTGACCGAACCCATCAGGAGCAGCACCTTGGCAGTGGAGCTGGCGCTCGTAAACAGTCTGGAGCTTCTTCTGGGCTGAACGTTGGGAGGACCAGACATACTGGGACTGAGGACCTGAGGGGAGCCGCTGAGAGAGACGGACAGGAAACACTCAACTGATCACCTGCTGGTTTCTGATTGGACCAGGGACACCAATTGGACGTCATAGTAACCTGGTATGAGGAGCGGAGGTCTGAGATTGGTTGAAGGGGATGGGGAGAACATCTCGGCTGTTACCGCTCTGACTGAAGACAGACTTTGACTGACTGATCCTGGAAACAGACTGAAGCACAGACACGTGATGAGTGGGATCCGGATCAAGAGAAACAACCATAAAGGGTGGCTTGAGAGAGAGAGAGAGAAGTCAAACCCAGAGTCAACAATGGACATGTGATTTAGGTCTCCAGTAAACTCCTCCCATCCAACTTAACAATCCAGAGAACTTGTGAAGGTTCCTGGCGCGACCTGGTCACAGCACACCTTCTCTATCACCAATCACAAATCAGTTAACGACGGAGCCGCTTCAGCTGGTATCCAGGTCAATCACCATGGCAACTCAACCACCATCCTGCTCTGGAGCAGCTTACGCTGACGCTCAAGAAACAAACGGACTCGTCATCCAAAGGTTTTATGGACGAGCGAGCGGTTTTACCGTTCCTCACGTTTGCATTTTAAAACAAGACACAGAGGACATACGTGCATCTGTTTGGGTGTTGATAAGGCGGCTTACCTTCTTTCATGCAATTGTTTGTTCACAGATCCTATAAACAATGTATTTTGAATCCACCCGATATGAAAACCCAGACTTAACCGAGCCTATTTGAAGGTGTCCGTACCATCAAGGTTCAGATCGTGAAAGCACACATGACGCATGTGTTGGTACCTTCTTGCTGGGAGCTGTAGTTTGTGTTTCCATGGTAGCTGAATAGTTTTGGAGATATGTGGGGTCTCCAGGGCTGGGCTCCAGGGGAAGGATTCCAAAACTACAAACCAAAACACACACACACACACACACTCAGTTTACCAGCAGGCTTCCCACAATGAAAGAGTGGACCCGGTACTCACTGATGTGAGACTTTACATCAATGAAAGACAGCAAGACACAGCGTCTTCTGGACCGTGAGGAGATTACTCTATGAACATTAGAAACACGTCCTATAGAAACGGAATTTCCTTTCATGGGGAAGGATTTCACCGTGACACCGAGGGCCAGTAAACACGCAGAAGAAACATTCCTGCAGTTAATGCCCATGTAGAAGTTCTCCTGAGGAACCTCACCTGGGCGTCAGTGGACTGAGGGCAGCAGGTCCTCCAAGTAAACTCCTCCCACTCTTGGGCTTGTTCTGTTTAGCCAATAGGGAGCCAGCTGACGCCATGGAAACAGTGTTACCCAGTAGAGAGCCAGTCTCGGGGGAGATGAGGGAGGAGTCAATGTACGAGACCGACAAATCAGAAGTCAACTTTCCATTCGATGATTCTAGGTTCAAACGATTTAGCTCCTGGAAAGAAAAAAAACATCATCGTGGGTTCCAATATGCAAGACACCGAGAAATAACATCCTGGGGTGCGTTTGTGTTATGTACCAGCGTGTCCTGGGGCGTCTCCATCAGGGCGGTGTCTAGACGGTGGGAGGGGTTGTGGGCGGGGCTAACCGATGGCGGTGGGGGGGCTAGAGAGGAGTTCTGCAGGGAGGACAACCTGAAGACCTGATCTGGATCTGGTTTCTCTCCTGAAAACACAAACAGCATCATACGTCAACGTGGCACATGGTCAAATGGTCATGGCCGGCCGTGTTGAGGATTCCGTTACCTAGGTGACAGAGGTTCTGGAAAGGCGACCAAAGGAACGGATTGAGACTGGAACTTCTCTGAAAGCACTCGGCACCTTTAGCGACACGATCGGTCTTGCTGCTCAGAGAGAGGTGGAGACGGGTCTGAGCAGGAGGTCTCACATCATCAACTTACAGGCTACCAATGGGTCAAGTGTTTTTTTTACCAGTAAATATGTCCCAGTAAAGACAGAGTGAAGGAAGCCGAGTCTCCAAACTCTGTGATGATGTCATCTTGACTCTTCTGCTTGTTCAGCACTCCACCAATCAGGACCTGTTCTCCTTCAGCCAGCCTGGGAGACGGGGGTCATTACTCACATTTGTAATGGGAACCGGTTCCAGTAAAATACAGTTTATGAACAATTTTTTGCTTTCTTAATTGAAATGTATGGAAATCGCACTTTTTTTTTTAGCAAACATGTGCAGGGATAGAAAAGTATCCTGATGAACACCTCGGTAATAGCACACAAGGCCACACTTTCTGTCCTATAGGTCAGAGGGTCAATGTTGAAAGTAGTGACGTGGTGCCATTTGGAAGCAATACTGCCAGATGGCGTGGCCGTCATTTTTTGTGGATTTGCATGATGTGGAAAAACACATTTGTGACGTAGCTTTGAGTTCCAACCTCATAAATATCTGGTGTCGACCCAGCAAAGCTTGGAGGCTGACATGCAGCTTGCATCCCAAATACAAAAAAAAAAAAAGCCTAAATGTGGATTTGTGTTTGGGTGCTCTATGGTCAAATGTGAACCAGAATATTCACATTTGTTGTGGAAAGTTCACATCTTGTTCAGCTCATGAACAAATTGAGTTGGACTGACATCAAGTGAAGGGGAAGAGTGGTTGGTTTAGTGTGTGTGTGTGCGTGTGCGTGTTCTTACTTGCTGAGTTCAACGCAGCATTTTGCCAACAAGAATCGAACCTGCGGTGTGGAGCAGCTGTGGGCCTTCAGCAGCCGGTACGCTTTGTATGGCTTCCCAGAGCGGTAATAACATGTAGCCAACAGGTAGAGAGCCTCCTCTGACCTCACTGACACAGACAGACAGGTAGACAGACAGGTCAACAACTAGCCAACGGGAGACACACTTCAGGTACACACGTTTTTACCTTCAGCATAGAGTCTCTCAGCCAGGAAAACAGCATCCAGGTAGGCGTAGTGGTTCAGAGCCTGCCACACTGCAGCCTGGACACAGAGGCAGGCATCCCCCCCGGGGTCGTTAACATTCATTGATAAGATAAGATAATCCTTTATTGTCCCACAGTGGGGACATTTGTAGTGTTAGTTGTATTATGTTTGTATACGTTTTACCTACCCAACAGGTTTAGAGCAAATTAAAGTGAGACTGTGCACGAGTAGAACAAAGTACTGTGGATTGCAATTTATATACAGTGACCTGAGATACGAGATTGAAGAAAAACTTGATGGATACAGACCGGCTCATTTTACACCGTTTCTACACAGCAACTTGCATTTCACAGGAAACAATAATTAACGGTGCGTGTCATCAAAAACAAACGCAGGGTCACCTGTGATCACCTTGTAACCTACAGCCAGCTGGTTGCCTGGTTACCGGCTACCTAGGTTAGCAGAGACTCTACTAACCTGCATGGTTATTCTTCTCCTGTGACGTGCGTTGACAGGACAGATATAGTTTACGTACGCACGCACACATACCTTCTCTAACCTTCTTCTCTCGGTTAAAGACAACCAGATTGTATTGAATCGCTTCTGGCGATGACGTCAGAATCTTTTCTGTGACCAAACATTCCTCGTTACATGATTAACGTGCCCTGTGTGGTAAACGATGTCAACATGGCAGCCAATCAGCTGATGAATACGGTTCGCGTGAACCGGCTGGTGCCTGTTAGCTTAGCAGCATCCAGCTAACTAGCTGTTCGCTTCTTTAGCCTGGCGGCTGCGAGCCGTTTGCCGTTCTAACCACGAGCCCAATAAACAACAGTTGTTCACCCGACACTTGAAAGGGAATGTTGTGTAGAAGCCGCTCAGCTGAAGCCTTAGACACCTAGTTAGCCGGCTAAGGAAACTCTGCTCTTAGCATTTAGCATTAGCAACGCTGGCGATACAGTTTGTAACTGTTTCGTATGGTTCTTCGGTATCAGCCAAAAACAAACGCTGCTAATCAAACCGATACACAATCCGTACTGTCCCATCGTCAATTCGGCCAACAGCAACTCCAGCAGGCGGCTTTCTTCGCGGCGTCTTAGAAACTTTAATAAGTGTTAGCGTTCACTTTAGCTCAGAGACCAAGCTGATCCAGGAAGGTTGTTCTTCTTCTGATTAAAACACATATTACCGATTGATCTTCGCCGATCGATCAATGGAGCGAGGAGCCACACGTGATCGGAACCCTTGTGCCTTTTCTGGAGATGTTTAAAGCTGCATGGATGGAAACCTGAGTGGAAGTTTTTTTTTAAATGGGGTCTGGTGTGAACGATGTGAGCACAAAAATCTATCCGATATTAGATACGCAACTGGCGCAGTGTTCCGGTCCTGAACCGAGCGAACCGCGGCCGAGCAGACACCCCTTGTACAGGTCGCTTTATAACCAATAAAAGAGCGAAGAAACGCTCCGAGCCGCCGGCTGGAGGCTGGAGGCCTGCGGCGGGGACACAGCTCTCACAGCGCGGACTGGACCGGCCGCCGAGGCCGGGACAGAGAGTCGTGACAACGCGCTGAAGGTTGGGTTCTACCTGGACCGGTTCCTGCAGCACCGTCATCCCGCTCACAGACACCGTCAGCCCGGTTGTGTCTCTGGGTTCCCTCGTTTCTCTCGTGTCTCCTGGAGGAGCCGCAGCCGAAAATTTGAACACACTGACCGTTAGCGGCCGAATTCAGCCGAACATGACCGAGGCTGGTAGAAGGCTTGGCGGAGGCGAACGACCTTCCACGGAAAGAGCCGAAGAGGCTGCGTCCCCTGGTGGCGTCACTGGGAACTTCTTCTGTTTTTCCACACGGTTTCGTGAGGTTTAAATCATAATCAAAATATACACAGCGAGGCCTCAAGTGATTGAACACAATTTATTTCACAGAGAAACCGTGTGATGTCACGATGACATCATCTTCAGTTTGGAGGCCGACAAGGGGGCGGGGCTACAGGGTGCAGTTCGCCTCTGGAGAAAGGCGACATTTGGCCACCGTCAGGTAGGTCTCCACCTGTGCCCACAGACAGCGTCATCATTACGTCATCAATAGTTGGTCATCACCCCCCTCCACACACACACACACACACACACACGCCCCGCCCCCTACCTTGTGCATGTCCTTCTTGAAACAGGCCAGAAGCTCGTAGGTCCGTCTGAGCGAGCCATCGGTTCCGAGGTTCTGGTGGTAGGATCCATAAGGAGTCAGGAGGGCGGAGCTGTCCGAGAATAGCTCTGCCCCGTCCTGATTGGCCTGAAGGATCAGGTGGGCAGTCAGTGTTCTGATTGGTTAGATCAGGTATAGCAGAGATTGATGTGTGTTTTCACCTCCATCAGCATCTGGATTCCAGTCTTCAGTTCAGACAGCTTATGTGAAATCTGGATGGTTGGTTCCCAGGTGAGGAAACGGCTGGAGAACTCCCAGGACTCCACCAATCGATAGGAGATCGATAACAGCTTCAGCACCTGCAATCAATATCAGCAGCCACCTGAGGATGTGAACTTCTTGTTCTTGCCCTTTATGAACACAAACATCTCCTTTGCCAGGAGGCATGGTCAGTCCCTCATCGGTCTGCACTTCCGATTTGCTGGTGTTTCCCTGAACACATTTTTTAACACAACCAGAGGCGTCACAATGGGGCAGGCAAACTAGGCAACGGCCTTGGGGCCCCGAGCTCGAAGGGGGCCCCCAAAGAAAGCTCCTTACATTGGTCCACAGCCACGACAACCCTGAAAGCCCTTTAAGTGACTTGCCATGAGGGGGCACTGCAATGACACATCCAGGAACCGCTTTTTGGGGGCCCCGTGGTACTTGAGCGCTGTCAAAAGCTTTGTTTTTTGAATTTTAACTTTTTTTTTGCCTGGGGCCCCCAGAGGATCTTGAAGCGTCCCTGAACACAACCTCACACGCAATTTTAATGTACAACTTGTGTAATTGACGATAAAAGCTCAAATCTCCAATGTCAGCCTACTCACAGAGCTCCGTTGAGTCTCATGTTTGTCAATGGGGCTGATGATGTAATCAGAGTTGCAGAAATCCTGCAAGATTTTGTTGAGTTGCCGTTGATCCTCAGCCTGCAGAGAGTTCTCCTAGACACAGAGATGCACACGCAGGAACCGACATGGCACGCACACACACACAGAGTGAGGACACTTTCCTCCAATTTGACAAATTGATTTTGGACTTCAGGTGTTGGATGGCTGAGTGTATGGAAGTCCCTTGTTGGCCTCCTACTTACAAAGTCAGAGAGGTATTTCTGAGCGAGCAGGTGGAGGTGCTGCACTCGGCCCACGGCGATGGAGAAGTGACGCTGGCTGTCTAAGATTGGCTGAGACGAGACGCACAACGACAGCACAGACAACAGAAAGACGGCTGACGGAGAAACAAGGATGAATGGTGAAATGTTGCTTTCTCCATGCATGACTCGGCTGTGACACAGGAAAGCGGCTCCAATACATGCACATTCATTCAACATGTTACACCTGTGAAGCAGAACATTGAATGAAATGACACAAACGCATTATAGGCTTCCACAAAACCGTCTCACCTCTGTCCATGGTCGGTCAGGTTCAGTCCTGGTTCTGGTTCCGTTGAATCAGCTTTTCCGTGGGATGTGATCTCTCCGCTCAGGCATTTTGGTTTTATAGCGGAACACTTGCTGCTTATATTCATCAACAGAAACATGAAACGAACAAACAAGCTCCTTGATAATAATATTCATAGAACAGAAAATCTGACATGAAAGCGTGAAGTGAGCAAAAAGTTCAAAAATAATTTGTTATCTCATTTTGTATGTATGCAAACTGTGGCTGATTAGTTGGACATTAGTTATACACGTATTCCTTGGATTTACTGTTATTTGGCGTTTCATTTTGAGTCCTTTTCTGTTCCTGCCCCAAATGCTATTATTACTTGGCAATAAAGGCAACTCTGATTCTGATTCTGATGATATAAAATACATCCTGTTTATATGTCTTTCATGTTACAATATCAAATTCATTCTCCCAGAGAGAATTGTGAACTGTCATTTCAATTAAGAAAAGTGATTATTATTATTGTGATCTTGAACAAATAAGCATGGCAGTTTGCTGCAGAATTGACAGTGAATGGAGAATTGAGAAGCAGATATCAATTGGAGACAACGTTTCAAAAGTAACAGAAGTTACTCAATCAAATTGTGTCACTTTTACAACAACTGCTCCGACAGTTATGTGAATTAATATACAATGTATACTTTATTTTCTGGATTTTTTTTTCAGAGCTCTAGTTTATTTTATTTTGGTATCTTTTATTGATGCCTGCTGGAACGCTGGGAGTACATCATTTTATACTAAAACAATAAACAGCATACTTTGTACGCTGTTCATTGTGAAGGCATTCCTTATCTGTCACTTCTCATCCTCAAGAGCTTTACCTGGTCAATTTTGAGAGGAAGAATCTGTACATCTACATGACCAATAAATGAACAATGTGGTGAAAACACACGCCAACTATCTGAACATCACAACGCGGAAACAAAATAATCTCAAATGAAACACGACGGTCAAAGTGGACAAATGACTCAAGGTGACGGCAATGGTCATGAAATAGAATCAGACAAACAGGAAAATGACGTAAAAACGATGGGACAGGAGACAAAGTCAGATGTGTGATGTTTGTGTCCTTTGAGTTTTGAATTTATTCAAAGGCGTCACTGATCTGAGGTCAAACATGTTACAGTTACATCACAGGAAAGTGAATAAATGCAACAAGGCCTGCCATAGAGAGGACCTGTGAACACGCCCAGGATGATGAGAACCACAACAACAAGGATCTCAAATGTCAGGATGTGTTTGAACACCAGATAACCTCCACCTTCCAACTGGTTTCCCACTGGTCCGGTTACACCAGTTTCTGAAGTCCAGCTACCAATGTGTTGAACATGGACACATTTGTATTTGCCATTTGCAAACATGCACATTTCCCCACTGTGGGACAATAAAGGATGATCTTATCTTATGGACACATGCAGAGGTGGAAAAGAGTTTTCATTCACCGAGAACATGGCCTCTGAGCCTGAAATGTTTCCACTGTAGCGGATCTGACCCCTCTCTACGGTCAAGGTGGGGTGCCAGTCAGAGTCTGGTCTGACAAGTAATGCCACCGAACACGGCAATTCATCAACATATGCTAGAAAGCACAGAAGTACATGAGCACAGGACCAGTCCAAGTTTGATTCAAAGGTTACGGACGCTACGAGTCTGGAGACGAGCAAAGGAGACGAAGACGAATGAAGACAGAAAGTGTCAAAAGTTTCGTATTATTAACTCTATTTCCTGTTCTCAGCTTGTTCTGATTGGACAAATGAATGGTCGGACCTGTCAATCACATTCTTCTTCTTATGAACATTTTCTTCACATTATGGATGCTCATATTTCCATCTGTCCACTCGATGAATGTCTGTGTGGATGGGAGCTCATGGACAGGTTCCACTGAAGGCGAACGTATATTTATCTTCACTCTTTCACTCACACTGCAGAACAACACGTGGAGGTGGAAAAGCATAAAGGAGAATAAAATAGAAACACGTAGTAAATGTTTCCGTCAGTCATCAGGGAAAACATAATGGACAACATGTGGAAAACAAAACAGTTGGTTTTAGTTGAATCAAACCATGAAAAACTTTCTGAATAAAGAGTTCAATCAGAGTTCAGATCTATGATTACTGTTATTTTGAATGTCTTGTGATTGGTCATCGCAAATGTCCATCGAAAGACGTATTAAGGTTATTAAGAACCAGACTTAGCTATATATACAATTTCTTCTGGTCTGAGAGAAGTCAACAACCACACACACACACACACACACACACACACACCCCTGAACACTGCAAGAACATGAATGATCCTAAAGACCTGAATATGTAATTCAACGACAGAGTGAAATCTGTTCCAAATGAATGTTCTGTAAAGGCAGCATTAAACAGAATCAATGTATTGACCTGATGAATGAGTTATTGCTACTCTGATGTGTAGCTTTTGAAGCAAAGCTAAGCTAAGCTAAGCTCCGCCATCAGAAAACGCTCCACAGGAGGGAAACTGACATCAGGGAGAATCACACAACAGACTCCTTCAGGTTCTCAGAGGAGCTGATTGGAGGAGCCGAGTGCAGGAGAAACTCATTCTGAAGCTCCACCTGGACGCCAGGATGAGGCTTCTCCCCTGAGACACCCCAACTAGCCCCAGGTGTGTCCCGAGCATCATCACACAGCTGACTGATCCCTTTGAAGACAATTCCCTTTTCCTGGATGGACACGTCACGGTCTGGACATCCCCGGTTCCTCTCACGATATTTGGAGGATGCCAATCTTACCATCCGTCGCACGAGGTGTTTCCTGTAAACTCGCTGGATCACCGTCACTGCCACCTCTTCCTGTTTCCTGCGCAGAGTGCTGCTGATTGGTTCATACGACACCTACAAGTCAAAAAAGATATCTTAGGTACAGCTTCCTCTTGCCTGGAACAAGGATTCCCAAAATGGATCCCCAGTGTTTTGTCCATGAGCTTCCTTCATCAGCCTAAACGTGTGGTCAAAGAGACGTTCATGCCTAAAGTTTAGAATGCCTCCTGTAATTCAAACAGAAAAACTAAACACGACATGATATAGGTAAGCCTCGAACATTGCACCTTAGAGGGGTTGTTGGCCATGAATTTCTCCTCCATGCTGGCTTTGAGAGTATCCATGGCTCCTGAATCACCTAGCACCTGGAACGTGCGATAATAAGGACAATCATAATCCCAATTTCACAAAATAACACGGGAAAATGTAAAGCAGGACACAACGTCTACCTGTGCAGTGAGGGCAAGCAGGATGTCCAAACAGTGGATCTTGTCCCCAGGAACCAGAGGCAGATCCATGTGGATCAGTTGGATTGTGTTGGGTTTGGGAATCCTCAGGGGGTCCCGCAGAGTGTCGCAGAAGTGCGACAGCTCACTGTGGCAAAGGGGGACGTTTTTGAGCTACACGTCAGTCAGAACAACCCGACTGTGAGAACGGAGGACTCACCTGTATTGTATAAACTGTGAGGCCTTGGGGTCAAACTTCTCCCACGTTTCATAAAACATCTCAAAATCATCCTCACACAACGGGTCGGCGCTCTCCTCTGTGGCCACATTGAAATTCTCCAAAATAATTGCAATGTACATGTTGACCACCACCAGGAAGGACATGATGATGTAGGTGGTGAAGAAGACGATGCCCACGGCCGGGCTGCCGCAGTTCCCTCGGACCATAGACCCCGGGTTCTCCATGTTTGGGTCGCAGTCCGGCACTGTGTTCATGATGGGACTCAGCAAACCGTCCCATCCGGCAGACGTGGTGATCATGAACAAGCAGATCATGCTGTTCCCAAAGTTCTCAAAGTTAAACATATCGTCAATCATGGCCTCCTTCTTCACATAGGCAAAGTTTGACATCCCAAAGATGGAGAAGATGAACATGATCAGGAAGAGGAGAAGGCCAATATTGAAGAGGGCAGGTAGTGACATCATCAGGGCAAACAGCAACGTGCGGATCCCCTTGGCACCTCGGATGAGACGAAGGATTCGACCAATGCGAGCCAATCGGATCACACGAAAGAGTGTGGGCGACACAAAATACTTCTGTATGATATCGGCGAGAAGTAAGCCTGAGAAAAAAAAACGTGGGAGGGAGGTGAAGAAAGAATCAAGGAACCATCTTTCTTCTTCTGGATGAAAGGTTCACGCTTGTTCCGTCAAAAATAGACAAAACGCAAAGACAGACTAAACTGAGGAAAAATAACGATTCCAGAGCTGAGCTTGAATAAAAAACATGCTATTGAATAGGGTGGTCCTCCGTAAAACCTTTTTCTTTTTTATTCTGTACTCTAACCCCACGAAGGGGGGGGGGGCTCATGGGCATGAGGTAGAGTCTCTCGGGTGGGTTTTCATCCAGCTTTCCTCGATATGGCCTCGACCTGGTTGGATAAGTGTCCGTCACTCGTCCACCTCTCGCCGACATCTGGTGGATGCTTGAGGAATTATCAAGTCGTTTTTTTTTCGTTGCAATATGCAGATCAATGACCGCTCTATGTACCTGCTCACAGCAATCTATCAATAGCATTTTAAGATGCTATGAGATATGTCATAGATTTGCATATTTAAGACGGTATAAATGGTACATTTGCATAGGCCTGCTGACAGTCGCCATGTCGTTCTAAGGGTGAAAAAGCTTCAAGAATATTTTGCCCCGAAAAGGTTTTTACATCATTTTGAAACTAACGAGCGGGTCAGAGCAAGATGTTTCAAAACTTAAGTTGTAAGGACCACCCTAGTTATGGAATGCAGAGATTTTGACCTCTGCAGACCAGACTCACCTATGATGGACAAGATCACCACCACAAAGTCAAAGATGTTCCAGCCAACAGCAAAGTAGTGCAGCCTGAGGGCCACGATCTTCAGGGAGCACTCGGTGGAGAAGATGACGATGAAGACGAGGTTGACCCAGTACAGGATGATTTCTTTCTCCTGGCTCTGCTCATCCGTCTCCACCATCATGGTCACCATGTTGAGGCAAATCAGGACCATGATGAAGATGTCGAAAAACTGTTTGGTCACCAGGTCGAAAACCAGAGCCTGGAATTTGTTCTGTGACAAAAACATATCATGTGGAGGAGTTAAACTCTAACCATTGACATGTGGCTTTCATAGAGTCCAGGAGGGATGAACTTCAGGGACCTCAGGTCGTGGTACTGGTTTCTGAGGTTTCTTGGAGCCCAGTTTCTTCATGGCATTATAATATTTCTTCTGCTCCTCTGTCATGAACAGATCTGTTCCTCCCAAGTAAAGAAGACAAGAGAAGGATTATCATCTGAAATTCAGTCACTGACCTGCCACCACTCAAATCTGAAACATATCTTGGCTTTCTGCTGGTTGAAGTTGTCGATGATGACTCCGATGAAGAGGTTCAGGGTGAAGAAGGAGCCGAAGATGATGAAACACACAAAGTACAGGTACATGTAGAGATTGTCTTCATACAAGGGCTGGGACTCCACCTACAGAGAAGGTCGATGTGGGATCAGGAGAAATGCCTGGCTCAGTGTGTTGAGCAGTATGAGAAGTGTCTCTCACCTCTCTGGAGTCCACCGCTGCGTACATGATGTCCATCCAGCCTTTGAACGTGGCCTGAGAGAGAGAAAAGCGTAACTGAAGAGTGAATGAGTGAAGTTCTCCTAGGGTTAGGGGGTTTACTGACCACTTGGAGCAGAGACAGGTATCCCATGCCCACGTTGTCAAAGTTGACCTTCAGGTTCTTCCAGCGGACGGGATGGGAGACATTTTGGTGGATGAGAGCAAAGCACTCCGTTTTGTTGTCCACCTCATGGAGGTCAAACCTTTCTTCTGTTGTCGTGTTGACACAGTGATAAAACTTTCCTGCAAACAGATTCACTCCCATGATGCTGAAGATCAGCCAGAAGATCAAACACACCAGCAGCACGTTGAAGATGGACGGGATGGCGCCGACCAGTGCGTTCACCACTACCTGCCGACAGACAGGAAGTGAGACCCCGAAATAAGTTGATTTATACAGGATGATGATGCACAAAACTATACTCAAATTAAAGTGCGTATGGAATACATTTTTACGATGCCCCATCACCTCTGACAGCTCATTCTAGTTTGGACCAGAGGATCTCACTCTCTATAATGTTTCTAGGGTTGAAGAAATCTGATGGTTTAGAAGGACTCGGAGTTGTGTTCTTTAAACACACACACAAACAGGTTGTTGTTTATTTGTGTGCGTCTGTGTCAGGGTGTAAAGTCTCACCCTCATGCCCTCAAAGCGGGACAAGGCCCTCAGGGGCCTCAGCGCTCTCAGAGTCCTCAGGGACTTTATGGCTCCCAGGTCAGAGTATCCCAGAAGATTCGCTGTGAGAGACACCAGAGACACCTGCAACACAACACAATGATGACAACACACCACAGGTAACACAATCGAGTTCTCAATAATGTCCCATTCTTACATCTACGATCAGAAAGTCCAGCCAGCACCAGGCGTTGGTGAAGTAGGTCTTGAATCCATAAGCGATCCACTTGAGAATCATCTCCACCACAAAGACATAAGTAAACACCTGGTCTGCAAACTCCAGAATCACTTTAATGACTCGACGCTGCTCCAGGTAAATGTCTTCAAACGCCTGAAAAAAGAAGAGCATCATTTAACCTGTATATGATTGGTTGATAATAGAAAAAAAATGTTATTTTACACTGGGCTCGTTTTTTGGTTTGCCTCCATTTCCCTGGTCACCTTTCCAGGGTTTTTATAAACCTTGAGAAAACGTTTCAGCTGATCTTCAGTTTTCTGGATCACCTCTGATCTATTGTCCTCCCTGTCAGCTCCTGGTCTCCAGTTAGTGGTCCAACTGAAATTGGCTTTTCCCAGTCTGCCATAATGGGACCAGGCCTCTCACATCACATGTCAACTGTCTATGTTGGAGTACTACTGGGAGCTAATTCCTCCTGAATGTCCAATGAGCTCCTGCCGCACTCAGGAAACTGGACTGTACAGCAGACATTGAACCGACCACTAGAGGTCACTGTGAACACATCACATATACTTGGTTGTTTCTTTGTTTCAGTAGCGGGGGTCGCCTCATACCAAACTTCGATTCCAGTAACTGTTTCAAAGTACTTGATGCCAGAAATTTGTAAAATTAGAAGCAGGGGAGCAGATGGGGTTAGTGCCTTGCTCAAGGGCACTAGAGGTGGGGTCTCTTTTGTTAGTGGCGGGGGTTGGTGAATCCTTCCAGAGGGAGACCACCTCGACTGGGCCTCCAACCGGCAACCCTCTGGTCCGATGCCTGTCTCCCTCACCACTAGGCCACCTCTCCCCAAATGATCGACGGAATGTGTTACAGAACTGATGTGTTAGTTTATGTCGAGTTGTTTATCCCCATATTTCGCTCTTTCACAGGATCAGTGAAATATCATCTCACTTCTGTTAGTAGTCAGATTGTTCACCGCAAACCATCCACGGGTTAGCAATCACATAACACACAATCCTAAGATGAGAGATTAGTCCCCAGACTTGATCTCACAGACCAAAAAACAACTAAATATATATATGCATATACCAAAAGTTCAAAAATGGATCGTGTGTCATCTCTCAATCAATATCATACTGACCAGAGCTCCGCTGCTCAAGAGGATCATGAAGATGATGAAGGTCTCAAAGTAGTTGTGCTCTACGATGAAGAAACTGGTTCTTCTCAAGTTAGACCAGATCTTCCCTCGGCCCTGAGACGTGTCCACGTTCAGGAGAGGACAGTGATGATAAATCCCTAGAATATATACATATAATATATACAAACAAACAGATTGCTTAAGGAGGAAGTCGAGTTTTTGTTTATTTGTTGACTGTTTCTTTCCATTGTGCACATTCAGACCCACTAAGATTTAAAAGATCTGTCAGGTTGCCAGCGATGTGACTAGAACAAAAGATAAAAGATGTCCGATAAAAGTTCTGACCTAAAACCTGTTATTATTTCAGTCAAACATTAAATCCCACAAAGAACAAACAGGTTGATGTGTGTGTGTGTGTGTGTGCGCGTGTGTGCGTGTGTGGGAGAGAGTTCTTACTATTGGTACAACAGTCTTCAGGTGTGCTCGAATCATGATCTTCGTCATCCTCATCCTCTTGGACTTCAGAGAGTTTCTTCACAGTACTGCAGACTGACGACTCATCACACTGAGCAAATAATAATAATAGACAATCTCACTATTCAATAAAACAATAAGGTAACCCTCAGCAGCGACATTATTGAGCATTACAAACATTTTCACAACATGAAGTCAGTGAATACACTGTGGCATCACAGTCAGAAGAGAACATCATAGAGTATGAGTTTACGTGGGAGTGGGTTTCCTTCTCCTCTTCATACTCCTCCTCCTCCTCCTCCTCCTCCTCCTCATCTTCACTTTCGGGTGTGTCAGACTCTGCCTCTGCGATGGGCACCCTCAGGAAGGTGATGTCGTGGTAATGGCTGTGTGGGTTGCTATGACTACAGCTGAGGATGTTTACGTCTGATAGCTGTTGGTCTGAGGTCAAAGGTAGCACCTCCTTTGTCATCGTGAGGTCTTCTGCAAAGAAAAGTATTTATGAATGAAACAATGAAACTATATTGTGTACAAACGCAACACAAAAATAACAGACCAATGTTATCATCCCAGACAAACACAGACAGCGCAACGGGGCAGGCCAACTACGCGATGGCCTAGGGCCCCCAAGCTAGAAGGGAACCGCCCGAACGGGTGTTTACATTGGTCCGCAGCAACGACTCTGTTCCCCAGAGTGTCTTGAAACACCCCTGCAGACAAACAATTGTCCCAAGGAGACTTTCATAGATGAGGTTACATTAAAGTAAAAAGGAAAGTCCTACCAGTGTGGTCTGGTTTTATGGGGTTCTTCTTTCCCAAAACAGTATAGACAAGCTCTAAGATCCAAGACTTGGTCCAGGCCAGGGCCCTGTTAATCCGGTTTATGGCAATCTGCAGGTTGTTTTCACCTTCATCTTCTGGAGCTGCCAAATTATCCCCGCTGAACGAGCTTAGCAACAGGGCAAGGAATAAGTTCAGGACCTGAAAGGACATTTTTAAAGTTTGGGAACAGTTTCAGAAAGTAAGAGATGGAACCGATTCAGGACCTGACACAATAAAAAGGTAAATGTTTCTGTACCAGAACTATATTTGAAATGACATATCAGTTAAATTCACACCAGAACCCCCTCCAACCGCTGATCCCAGACCTGAACATACTTAGAGCTGCACCGCACCAGGCTCAGGTCAGAAAACCTACCACAAGGTTTCCGATGACGAGGACCATCATGTAGACAATCAGACACATGACCTGACCCGAGACCTCCATGCAGTCCCACATGGTCTCAATCCACTCTCCACACAGGACCCTAAAAATGATGAGGAAGGCGTGGAAGAAGTCGTTCATGTGCCATCGAGGAAGCTGGCAGTCCTCTGCGATGCGACAGACGCAGTCTTTGTAGTTTTTCCCAAACAGCTGCATGCCAACAACAGCAAAGATGAAGACGATGATGGCCAGAACCAGAGTCAGGTTTCCAAGAGCCCCCACAGTGTTCCCAATGATCTTTATCAGCATGTTGAGGGTTGGCCACGACTTGGCCAGCTTAAAAACTCGCATCTGGACACGAGACAAGCAGCAAAACATGTGAGGAGGCGGTCCAGGACACGCCTAGTCAGGAAGCAGGAAGTCATACATCGTGACATCACACTGACCAATCGGAATGAGCGCAGCACAGACAGGCCCTGTACGTTAGCCAATCCCAGCTCCACCAGACTCATGGTGACGATGATGCTGTCGAAGATGTTCCAGCCCACCTGTAACCATGACAACAGGTCAAGCACATCAGCTGACATTGTCACCGTGACTGAGCTAGCAGCAAACAGGAGGTCTGACCTGGAAGTAGTAATATGGGTCCATGGCCAGAAGTTTGAGGACCATCTCAGCGGTGAAGATCCCTGTGAAGATCTATAGAGAAGAGCCCCAGTCAGGCTCCAGATGTTTTGGGTGCATGATGAAGGATTCTCACTGAGAGACTTCAAACATTCACCAGATTTCCGACGCTCAACAGTTCCTCAAACTCCTCCGTCATTGGATAATGCTCCATCGCCATAAAGACAGTGTTGAGAACAATGCAGATGGTGATGCTGAGGTCCACGAATGGGTCCATGACGATGGTGTAGAGCCAATGTTTGAGCCACCGCCAGCAACCACAACAGTTCCACTTCAGGAATATGTCGGCAAAGGTGGTCCAACATGGCGGACAGTTCCTCTGGTCATCTTCAAATTCTGAAAACACAAAACATGCACTGGCTGCAACTTAGTGACCTCTCGAGGGTTAGAACAGGTGAGACAGACAGACCGTTTGACTCCACCCCATTATCTCACCCTGATGTGTGTCGTACCTTCCATGCCGGTGTGTTCTTGTCCGTTCTGTCCGTCCTCGGGCATGTTCAGTTTGTGGAGTTCTGCTTCCTGGAACAACAACGAACAGTTAATGTTTCATATGTTTCAGCCTTCCACAGGCGTTGATCACCTCTTGTCTCTTCTTCAGAGCCTCCAGGATCTCCGCATACTCCTCCTCTTTCTGTCTGGCCTCTGCAATGGTGGCCTCATTCTGCTCGGCATAGGCCATGGCAACCACGGCCAGGATCAGGTTGATGAGGTAGAACGAGCCCAGGAAAATGACGAGCACAAAGAAGATCATGTAGGTTTTACCTGCAGCCCTCAAAGTCTGGAGAGAGAGAGACAGGAGGAGAACGGTGAGACAGGCCAGTGACCTAGTACCTCATCCACCCAACAAAACCCCCAAATCAATCAAACATCATGTCGTAGATAGAAAGAAGTCGTGGTTCGTCTCTTACAAGCTGGAACAGGTTTTCCCAGAAGTCCTGAGTCATGAGTCTGAACAGAGCCAGGAACGCCCAACCAAAGCTGTCATAGTTGGTGTATCCGTAGTTTGGATTCCTCCCTGCCTTCAGACATATGAAACCCTCCGGACAGACCCTGAACACATCACCAACATCATCATTATCATCGTCATCATCATCACCATCATCATCACCAACGTCATCATCATCATCATCGCCAACATCATCATCATCGCCATCATCAACATCATCATCGCCAGCATCTTCATCATCACCAAAATCATCATCATCATCATCATCATCATCATCATCATCATCATCAACATCATCATCGCCAACATCTTCATCATCACCAACATCATCATCATCATCACCAACATCATCATCATCATCATCATCGACAACATCATCATCAACATCGCCAACATCATCATCATCGCCAACATCTTCATCATCACCAAAATCATCATCATCATCGCCAACATCATCGCCAACATCATCATCATCATCATCACCAACGTCATCATCATCATCATCATCATCATCATCATCATCATCATCATCGCCAACATCATCATCATCATCACCAACGTCATCATCATCATCATCATCACCATCATCATCATCATCATCATTGCCAACATCATCATCATCATCACCAACGTCATCATCATAATCATAATCATCATCATCATCATCATCATCATCACCAACATCATCATCATCATCACCAAGGTCATCATCATAATCATCATCATCATCACCATCACCAACGTCATCATCATCATCACCATCATCATCGCCAACATCATCGCCAACATCATCATCATCATCATCACCAACGTCATCATCATCATCATCATCATCATCATCATCATCATCATCGCCAACATCATCATCGACAACATCATCATCAACATCGCCAACATCATCATCATCGCCAACATCTTCATCATCACCAAAATCATCATCATCATCGCCATCATCACCATCATCATCATCATCATCATCATCATCATCATCATCATCATCATCGCCAACATCATCATCATCATCACCAACGTCATCATCATCATCACCATCATCATCGCCAACATCATCATCATCATCAACATCACCAACATCATCATCATCATCGCCAACATCTTCATCATCACCAAAATCATCATCATCATCGCCATCATCATCACCAACGTCATCATCATCATCATCATCATCATCATCATCATCATCATCATTGCCAACATCATCATCATCATCACCAACGTCATCATCATCATCGCCAACATCATCATCATCATCACCAAGGTCATCATCATAATCATCATCATCATCACCATCATCATCATTGCCAACATCATCATCATCATCACCAACGTCATCATCATCATCATCATCACCATCATCATCACCAACGTCATCATCATAATCATCATCATCGCCAACATCATCATCATCATCATCACCAACGTCATCATCATAATCATAATCATCATCATCATCGCCAACATCATCATCATCATCACCAAGGTCATCATCATAATCATCATCATCATCACCATCATCATCGCCAACATCATCATCATAATCATCATCATCGCCAACATCATCATCATCATCATCACCAACGTCATCATCATCATCATCATCATCATCATCATCATCATCATCATCATCTCCATCACTATAGTCACGTATCTATATTGTAAGGTGAAGGTACCCGGCATCGGAGCTGTTTCCACACAGCAGAGGGTCCAGCTGACCTGGAGCGTAGTAATAGTTTTCTACAAAGAAACAAAGATGGCCGATGTCAGTTGATTGACAGGGGGAAAAAGGGTCAAATATCCAGTGGTGACGTCGTACCTGGGTTGTTGATGTGTCGGTAGAAATCAAAGTGACCGCTTCCTGTGTCGTTGCACTGGGTTTGGTTGCCGAGAGTGAGGTTGCCATGGTAACAGGTTTTGAGATCTGGCGTGTGGTTGCTCGGCAGCGGTGGAACCAGGACACACTTCTGCTTCAGGTTTCCCATGAAGAGCTGCAGACCAATCAGAGCAAAGACGCTGAGACAGAACACGGTCAGGATCATCACGTCTGCCAGCTTCTTCACGGCCTGGATGAGAGCTCCAACGATGGTCTTCAAACCTGAAGGTGAGGTGGGATTCAAAGTCACGGACAGAAAACCAAATCACTCCGTTTGAAGGGGAAGACCGAGGCGAGACCACTGACCAGGGATGACGGTGATGGTCTTCAGGGCTCGAAGAACTCTGAAGGTTCTCAACGCAGATACGTTTCCTAAGTCTACGAACTCTGTGAGATATCTGAAACAGAAAGTTCATCTTCAGGGTGATCGGCTGTGTTGTCGATTGGTCATTGAGGATTTGATCGAGTCACCCTTACGCCATGCTGATGACCATGAAGTCCAGCCAGTTCCAGGGGTCTCTGAGGAACGTGAAATCTCCAACACAGAATCCTCGGGACAGAACTTTGATTGTGGCTTCCAATGTGTAGATGCCCGTAAACGCGTATCTGCCCAAAAACAACACAATGAGTCACTGCTTCTCCTTGTCGGGTTCCCAGCTGCCGCCAGCCAATCACAGAGCGACATTCAAAGGCCATCCACCCATGGCAGAGTCTGAAGAAAAGTCTGATTTGCTTGCATCACCAAGAAGCTTCACAGATATTCATCGTAGACCTAATGAAGCTGTCATCAAGATCCCACCTGCAGACACCTTCTCAACATCTCCACTGTCTGTGAAGGTTCTCAGTCATCCAGGTCATGGTAATATCAAGTGCGATTCAGGTAGGCCACTGGACTGGTTGAAGATTTCTGGAAGACGCTTCACCTCTCATCCGAACTGAAGAAGCCTCTCGGATGAGAAACATCTTCAAGAAATCTTCAACCAGTCCAGTTGCCTTCTTGAATCCCACTTGATACAACATCTCCACTGGTTTCACACAGAGAGAACATGGAATGCCACACACAGACACACACAGACACACACAGACACACGCAGACACAGACACAGACACACACAGACACACACAGACACACGCAGACACAGACACACACACACACACACACACAGACACACACAGACACATGCAGACACAGACACAGACACACAGACACAGACACACATACAGACACATACAGACACAGACACAGACACAGACACACACAGACACACACAGACACACACAGACACACACAGACACACACATACAGACACACAGACATACAGACACACAGACACACACAGACACAGACACACACACACACACACACACAGA
>JAFBJU010001470.1:0-116155 GCA_016785305.1 Colistium nudipinnis
CCATTTCTCAGTGTAAAATTCATAGCCTTGTAAGGTTCACAAAGACGACGCCACACCATTTTCTGTGTGGCGAGTAATAGTTTTACATTTGAATCTGAACTAAATTGGAAAGATCTTGTGATTTATGTGCAGTAGAACCATGATTTGCTACGTGATCCTCTTCGTTCTGGCAACAAGGTCTCTGGGAAAAGGTAAAGTTCAATATAAAAGCATTTTGCTGCAGTTAACAGCATGGTGCGTGTGCGATAGTTCAGATAACATGTGAGAGAACAAAATATTAAATGTATGCTTCTCACAGAATATTATTATAAGATTTGGCAGCGCAAGAAAGACACACTCTGGAAATTACACCTTGGAAGAATTTAGTTCTGATGGTTCTATGCTGAAAACAGCTTATATTCATCTACAAATACTAGGTAAGCACGTAATTATAATACTATTTGCTTGTTAATAGAACAGCTTTGGAAGAAGACAATATTCAAACATTTAGAACCAATTATATATTTTAGATTAGATATGTGCCACAACAGAAGAAGTGTAAACTGTTTTTTGTTCTGGAATATTTCTGACCAATCAAACGCTGTCATGGAAAAACCAAGAAACCACAAAAACCTTATAGTTTATGGTGAAGTACAAAATGTATCGTATTAACTATTGTTTCATCATTGGAAATGATATCATGACGACGTTGTGGTCTTTTTGGTGTTCCCTAGATTTTTCCACTTTCTTCTCTGTAGCAACTGCTGTGAGAGCCGGTGCCGATGTGCTCTTTCTACTTTTGGCCTTGTTTCTTGGCATCAGACACCGTTGTCCCCCCCCCCCTGACCCGTGACTGTCAACGAGGGTAAGTCAACAAAGTCCTCACCTTTAAAGGACTTTAACGAAATGACATAAATTCAAAAAGAATTGCATAAATAGGATAAAACAAGAAGACATTGTGTCCTCTGTGGAATGTTTTTATTATTATTATTTTTTCGTCGTCTACACTGATGTAAAATGGAGCAGAAGGATCTTATTCATTTCCAACTACAGGCTTGCAGCTTTATTTTCAAGTATGGGAATGATACTTTGGTTTTCCACTATTGACTATGCCCACAGTACAAATAACCATATATATATATATATATATATATTTCATATATAAATTAACCATGATTTTGTGAATTGTGTCTGTGTTTTGCACTGTTTTTTTTATTCCAAGTACTCTGTCCTTTTTTAGGTATTTTTTTTCCCCCCAGACAGAAATTCATATATTTCGAAACATAATCCGAATGCTAACTTTTACGGTTCCCGTGTTACTGTTTAAAATAATCAATCTTTCACTTTCTATTAAACTTTACTTTCCAATGTACCGACTGGTTTACAATTTGTGGAGAATAAGTGATGGGTGACTTATGTCACCCATCACTACTGAGATGTGTATAAGAGACAGTATCAAACTGGCAATTCTAGCAACTGAAACACGTTCAACATTCAAATGTCAGTAGCTCTGTGCAAACAGTTCTCTAAAAAATCTAAAAATGAAAAAAAACATTTCAGTTGCCAACACTATGCAAAACTGAGACACAACTTTGATCAGAATTTTTTTTTCAGGTGTAGGATGTGCAGCAGTGAAAAAAACACTGTCTTCATCCTTAAATAGTGGACAACAGCACAATAACCACTTCCTTCATTATTCTTACAAGAGCATACACCAACCATTTCTCAGTGTAAAATTCATAGCCTTGTAAGGTTCACAAAGACGACACCACACCATTTTCTGGGTGGCGAGTAATAGTTTTACATTTGAATCTGAACTAAATTGGAAAGATCTTGTGATTTATGTGCAGTAGAACTATGATTTGCTACGTGATCCTCTTCGTTCTGGCAACAAGGTCTCTGGGAAAAGGTAAAGTTCAATATAAAAGCATGATGCGTGTGCACCATGCTTTTGTGAGAGCAAGACGGAGGGCTCCCCCCTCTGCCCGACGTCCCCGCTTTGAGAACATGTGGCGTGGGAATAATTGGGTTACAACTGCAGCAGTCCAAGGAGTTCTGGCCTTGCTTTAGAGAATGACTCCATTTACTTCTGTCTGAGTGCCTGCTGCCTCCGCAGCTGCAGCTTTTATCCTCCATTCAGGCCCAGGACTTTACGGCTATTGGCCTGGCACGCAGCCAGAAGAGACCCGGGGAACACAAGCCGAACATCAATATATTTGAACCCACATATTTGAACCCCCGGGTGCTGGAGGAACAATGTGTGAACTCGTGCACATTCTATACATATTAGGGGCCAGTGATCATCCATAACACATTTTATATATATATATATATTCAGGCTTCTTTTGAAACAATAATGGGCGCACTGGTTCACCTTCCTGCGGTGTTATTAATTTAGTTTTGTTTGCATGGCAACATCTTAAGGCCTGGCTTCCGATTGGTCCGTCGCACATCCCCGACCTAAGAGGTCAAGGTGCAGCAACTGCTGGCTGGATTCATGCTGCACTCCGCCAGCCAAATTTGTGGCAAAAACGTTCCTCTCGCAATCTGTCTTTCTTATCAGAAACTTCTCCACCAATCAGCGCGAGGCCCCACTGGCTGCCCGGCCCTCCTCTCGCTTTCTCACTTGGAACGCAGTAGCTGGAAATTTCTCCTCCGCTGGAAGTCAGATAAGGGAGGTCGAGGTCTGTGAACATTGCTGTTGATGTGGCGTTATATACTTTTGAGATGAAGAGAGGCCGACTTGGTCAGGGTCAAATCAGACAATGAAGGCGCTTATCTCACAACAATGGCTCCTTGATCAGTGAGACAGGTGAACACCCTAAAGCGCCGAGCCATGAGGCACTTAGAGGAGGAAATGCCTGCAATTACTTCATTCAATAAAAGGAATGACAAAAACAACGCCGGAGTCGCCACTGACCTTGAATGAAAATGAACCATTGATTGAGTAAAGCCTTTTTCAGTCCCCTACATTAACTTGGTCATTACCCGGCCCGAAATTACAACCAAGTAACAGAGCGAAATTAGCATTCGTGTCGGGGCAAAACCCAAGGAGTCCAACGAGGGAACCACTTTGATGCCCAAACAGAACCTGAAGGAGACGTATCATATGACATTGGCATACAAGCGGAAACAATGCAGCTCAGGCGACCAAATGGGATCTTGATTTTTAAACAACCCCACACAAGCTACAAATGTATGATCTGATAATATATGATTTGATCACATATTCATAAATATAGAAAAATAAACCACACATTCTCACCATCACACACACACAGCAACACATTTAAACTCCTGCCTATGTAGGCCGCGGAAAGGCCGAGCAACTGCTCATATTCCATCTACGGGAGCCACTGTGCCGAGCTGCCGTTCAGTTTCACGGTGGTGAGGTAACCGACATCAATACCATTGCCCCAGATTTGCTTTACTGCGCTTATTTGAAAAGTGGGAGATTAATGCCATTCAGTTTAGAGCACAAGTTAAACAAATGGCCTGGCAGCATTGCGATTCATAAAAATAAAAAAAAATCTACGCTTTTGTGTGGGCTGCGGTGGCGAGCGGTTTTATATTTTGGACACGATAAGCAGATGATTAAAGACAAGATTGGTCCTTAAGGATTTTGGGGCCTCTTCTCACTTGGTGGAGCTAGTTTGTCCTTTTCCAGGAAACCATTAGAATTGTGCTGGCCGTTGATGTTACACGGGACGGCCTGGGCTCAGTGTTGGCTCGATGCGATCGATCAGATCCACCAGCCGCTGCGTGGGTTCCAATAGCCGCATGCTTTGGTGGAGCCGTTTTCATGGCATGTTACCTCATTTTAGCCGACAAAGTGCTCAATTATAGCATAGACCAAGATAGTGGATTACTATGCTGTGGCTTATGATATTGTGGCATCCGTATTTCGGGTATTTAAGGCCTTTTTCAGTCTCATTATTGGCTTGGATCGTTTGGAGCGGAGAACGAGCTTTACTTTTTGATAAGCGAGCCAACACAGGGAACTCATTTTAGTTCCCCTTTTAACTTATTTTCTCCTAGCTGAGGCAAAGCTTTTCAGGAGGATTGTGGGAAAATGTGACATATTCCAATTACGCATTTTTCACTAATACTGGGGGCAAGGTCATCGGGAATTAGTGAGCCGCATGGTGTGTGTGTGTGTGTGAGGCGGTCCTGACATTACTGCTTTGTGTACATCTCTCCATTTGATGAGCTACTGCATATCAAAACCTCCATTAAGTGAAGGCCAGCACATTTAAAATGAATTACAAACAAGTATTTTAGACACACACTTCCATCATCTTGAGGAACTGAACTATACTACAGGATTTATATTTGCTAAATGGTTCTATAGGGTGTTATGGGTCGTGGCTTATAAAAAAAAATAAAATCCTCCATATTCATCCTTTGTCATTTCTGTATCTGTTTTGTTCATATGGTCGGAAAAAGCTGGGAAAGTTTGAATTGATTTTGGAAGTATTATTTACCCATTTTGATTTGTGTGTCAGTATGGCAAAAAGAAAGCGCGCACCCCAAAAACAGAACACCTGCAACAACATTTGAACCCGTTTGTGTGCATGACAAATGCAGGGAAGTATCAGGATTACAGTTCAAATAGCCCAAGATCACATTTCCACAAAACAGGTGGGTACATGGGAAATCAACAAAGACAAAAAAAAACAGGCAGAGCTCAAAAAACAGAAACAAGCAGGGTTCAAAGACTCACTATGAAAGGGCTGGTACACTGCACACAATGGAAGATGAAGAACTGACAACAGGAAACAGGAAAATCAGGGGTTTATATACTGAGGAAGGGGAGGAGCCTATTACACACGGGTGAAACGCAACAGGGAAAAGCAGGTAATCGCAGGGCAGGAAGTAAAGTGACCTGAAAGTAGATAAAGACAGGGGAGTACCAAAATAAAACAGGAAATAAAGAAAGAAAAGCGTGAAATGTGAAAACTTGACATGATGGTTTCTTTGAAATATCTGTTTTCTTTACATGAGTCGTGGCGAATGTCGCTTTCGCTTTATATCACACATTATGATTTATAGTCTGGCTTACGTAAGATATCGTCTTCCATTGGCACTGTAAAGTTGTTTGTTTGAATGATGAATCAGCTTTTCAGTTGAATGTGAGTTTTAAGAGCCAGGGTTTGACACTTGTTGAAGTTATTTCTTAACAGTATTTGTGCAGGGTCACCAGAGAAACAAGAGACAAACACAAAGAGCTGTACTTCCATTAAATATATGATTCGTATTGGGTTGGGACGGTCTCCGAAATAACATTAAGATGAGGCAACATTCAACTTCTGCCCTGGAACAAATCAATATTAATGTAATTCTCGTGGCAGGAAGCCTTCCAGCTCCTCAGAGCACCGCCTCGGTGGCTTTACTGCTTCATGTAAAAAAAAAACTGCAGTTTATTTATTATCCAGAAGTAACACACTGGGGTCACACAAACATTGGCGGGTATTGCTCTTTGTATTTATTTCAGATTATAGCAACATGAGGAAGCACTTTATTGTTAATTCATCACACTTCTTTGTGCTTGACAACACAATCTGGGCCATAGTGTTGCAGAGAGCCTACTTTTGTACACAAAGCAGATTGATGGCGTTTCCCCCGCAGCAAGTCTCCATTTAATGTGGTGAATCGCCACGTGAATCTTCACTCTTGAACGCACATGAAAGAAATTTTAAGCTCCACGTTTGAATCATAAGTCTGAAAGTGGAGATGACCTCATGTTTGCTGGTGACATGTTCAAGCTGCATGGGTTTTTATCCAGGCGGTCTTCAAAAAAAAATCCATCTGTGGATGGATTGAACATTATGTCATATTAACACAACTATAATTACACAATCCCTGTCATTAACACAGGGGCGGATAACTTGAAACTGACTGTGTGTGAGCGGATGGTGTTTGGTGTTCTCTTTCTACGGAACCACGGTGGGTTGTGATTTGGGGACCCTCCTGCTTCTGGTGTGAACCGATTTAGGAATAACGTTAATTGGAACATGATTTCAAACCCGTTCAGTTTCCTTCTGTGAGGTCTCATCATTGAATCTGCAGTTTTCAAATAAAACATGGACAAATCATCACCCTCTAAGAGTAATGTGGAAAACAACATATCAAGTAGTCATGTAGCAATATCACCACTTATTTAAAAGTGTATTTTTGGCCATTTGGCAAATGTGAGCCCAACATTGACCAGTGAGTGCTTGATTTTTTTTTTTTTTTGAGAAATAAATGAAGGCCTTTTTCACACATCGAAAAATTCCTGGCAAGGATGAAAATCACATGAGGGCGAGGGAGAGAGAGTATCTTGTGTGCACTGTCGGTCGCCCGACGCCAGCAGCTGCGGAACTTTGCCGTCGCCATGGTATCCGCTGAAACACGTAGCTGCTTCTAGTTACGGAGAGGGTGTATTTACAGGAGGGTGTGCGGGAAATGTGCGTGTGTGTTAGTTGTGTCATTAAAAATAAGACAGAGAGAAAGGAAGGTGACTCAACGGGGGCATAAAAGAGTTCAAGGGTAAGATTAGAAAGAAAAGACACGGAGACAAAAAAAAAAAAAGGACAAGGGATTTCTTTGAAATTGTCGACATCTGCCTGCTGTTTAGGTTGGCTTGTTTGCGATTGGTTTAAGCTTAACTGGTCTTTCCTGTTGCTTGGCCCTACAAGTTCAACCTTGCCAAAATGCCCCGCATAACAAGCCCCGACTAGACGCAGGCTTCATGTGAGCATCTTTGGCTCAGTGGAGGCTGCGGAGGTCCATTCAATGCATGCACTTCAGTTGTCTCTCTTTTACTTTTAAATTATACGAAACAATGTGCTTTCATCAAAGGAAAACTTTCTCCCAGTGATTGTTTTTTTTTTTTTTTTTTGAACTGTATTCAAAGTCTGCATTTCAAAAAGCATACTTTACAGAAGAAAAAAATAAATAAAATCCGTCCCCTGCTTTGATCTGTCATCACCGTCTCTTCGATTTACCTTCCACCGAGGCCGGAGTTTGGCGGCAGCACAAAACATGAGCCATGTGTTTGGATTTTATAATCCACATTTATGTACACAGACTTGAGAGAGCAGAGATGTGTTGCGTACGCCTGAAAACCAGTAGGCACTGTAGCAAGCTCTTTGTGTGGAGTGGTCGGCGGCCACTTTGGCTGTTTACACTCCACTACAAAACCCGACGTCGTCAGACGTCGCAAAGTAATGCAACAACTTTAACGATGTCAAGAGCAAATATTAACGTTACAATAAAATCCGTGCGCCGAAAGACTGATCCAAGTTCATCTTGAGGATCAAGTCACTCTGAAGAAATTCAAACAAACTTTTGGACACAAATGACAGTTTCGACAATAAACACATCTTTACAAAAGGGAACAATTCACTTATATGTTTCCTCTTTTTTCACTTTTATTCACCCCAGGCTCTGTGAACCCTTTTTCTCTGAGGGCATCAGTGCCATCCTCTCGGCACCAACCTCCCCTGGACCAACTGTCTCGGGATCAGAGATCAGTCTCTCCTCTAAAGGCCCATTTTAATGAGAATCAGAGCAGGCCTTCATCCGAATTTGCATCCCAAGGCCAACTAAAACAATATATACGCACAAAATCCGTCATCACAACCAAACACTCCATATTATTCCTTCTGAGAAGCGCCAGGATCATAAATCCAGGTTCCGTGTGTTGCTTGGTACAGTCTTTTGAGTTATGGTACATGTTTTCAATGTATATCGGCGGTGGAATGGCCAGAATGTTGCTCTGCTGTATGTACAGAGTCTTATACCCAGGAGTAGCCGGCACTCGTCCACCAAGACTCCACAAATCAAGGCTGTCACAGGAAACAGCTCGGTACCGTATGGAACCACGAGCCTGGAAGGAAGAGGAATGCTGCGTGAAGATGGAAGGAAGGTGCAAAGGTAAAAGGGGGCGAAAATGCACATCTGCTATTTGGTTGCCATCCAACACAAAGGAGGAAAAGTGATCTGAATATGACATTTACACTCAATCAATCGGACTGAAAAAAAAAGTCATTTTTTTTCCCGGATCTGATCTGATTTGTCCACATAAAATTCATTTTTTAACACAACACATAGATGTGTGTGGAAATAAATCAGATCACACAGGTCAGGTTCAGCATGGTTCATTTTGGAAAGCGCTTATTCAGTGCTGCTGTTGGACAACGGGCCGGTTGCGTGAGCGTTGGTGTTGATCAGCGCGCGCTCTGTTTCTGTGCAACTTGAAGTGTTTATCTTTAAAATGGACTAAATGTTTATAGACGTGAGCGAGGTTGAATTCTTTCCATGCGTGAGCCCGGGGGTTTTGTGTGCCTCCGTGTCCCCCCGCTGCCTCTGCTTTGCTTCCACTTCGCCGCGTGGGTCTGAGAGACGTTGGGATTTCAGGTCATTTCCCATTCACCTCACCGAGGTAAACGAAAGGCACACCCACGCCAGTGTTTCTCCAGGGTACACACCGCATGTCTGAGGTATTTCCCGGGAATAAGAAGGAAATGCACAGAAACAATAGGTGCAACTTGAACTGGTGCCCGTGGTGCCAGGTTCAAAGTCGAATTCCTCCATGAGCGGCCTGACTACGCGTCGTTCAATTTGGGACCGACAGCACAGGCGCGAGTGTGGCGACATGTGGGAAACATTTGCTAATGTCTCCCACATGCAGACGCGGATTACTAAATAAACCCCCCCCCCCCTCAGAAGAGCTACTATCCGTGGATCCAGACACTAGTGCTTTGTTCACTCCCTCCGGCGCTTTCTCTTTTCATCACGTTTGTCGATTTATCTCGGCCTGATTTCTCTCACACACTCACTGCGGATCTGGAGCCGGTTTATGACCGACGCCTTTCGATGGGGTCGCCTGTGACCCGTCTCTCCTCCTGGTTTTTGTCACCATCGTTGCCTTGAATCCGGGCCACGCGGTGTGCGTGTGTGTGTGTGTGTGTGCGCGCGCGTGTGTACGGTAGATTTACCGTTCTGCTTTTTCCCGCGCTGAAGCACAGGCAACATCCAGGAACGGGATCCGCATTGAACAACATCTACAGGGCTATAAAGCGCCGCTTAAAAGAGCGGGGACACTTCAGCACCACTTCCTGTCCAGACGCAGATCGTACTTCAGGACTCCAAGGTCCCCCATTTAAACTTGTGGCATACGAAATACAGCCATACGCATATGAATCGCGGATGAGAGCTCGTAAATCAAATGAATAAATGAGGGCTAATGTGACCCAGACCCTGCAGGGATAAACTTCAGATAAATGTCATCAGATGTCGAGAATAAGTGGATTGAAATCACTTCTCTCATACTTGTAAAAGTAAATCCCTTTTCCTTGTGTCCGCAGCGTTTATATTACCACCAGGTCTCCTCGTAATCTTGTTTACGAATGTGCAGTCCTACGTTGGTGGAGAAGAATGCACAACCATAACGTGGTAATATATTTCTCATTTTATTCCGATTCTAGAAAAAAAAAGAAGAAAAATAAGAATATCCCAAACAAAAACAAGTGTCGCTAGAACAATAAGTTAAACACAGGGAGAGGATACGTGTCAGAGGAAAATCATGTATAGACAAAGGCTAAGGAAAAAGCATGTGTGTGACATGTTATGTGTTAAAGCAATCATGAAGAAAACAAATATATACAATATAAGAAACAACGCGGCAGCATTCAAGGTCATTTTTTTCACATAATTTACATCATAACTTTCGAAGATGGCACACCAGTGGCTACACAACATCGGTGAGGTCCACAAAAGGATGGATATCGGCACTGCGACAAACAAAACAATTCTCCTTCTCATTTCAAAGTGTTAACGCCGTCTGGTTAGAAACTTGTTTTGTTTAGTTTTTTCAAATGAAGAATAAAACCACTGCTCTCCGCCCAGTCACAATCATAACGACATCTTTCTTTCTCCTTTGCGGAGAAAAAATGCCATCCCTTCATTGTTCTCTCACCCCATCCCCTCCCCCGAGAAAGAGTGTCGAAGACTTGGCTGTGACCAGAAATCTCAATTCCTGGTGAGATTAAGACGACACACACACACACACACTTAAAACTTCTGTTTTTCTCCATCTTCCAAACGAGTGGAGCTGTAAAGCCTCAGTGGAGCCAGTCCAAAAATCATAACGGAGTGAGTATTACTCCCACATGCTGAAGACTGCCGAGTCCTAATTTATGAGCATCTGAGAGCTTTCTGTGGCTCTATCTCCCGTCTCAAATGCACGGGACCATTTTGAAAGAGGCCACGAGGGGCAGGGAGCGCACTGGTGTTAGCCCGGTGTGTTTTGAATCCACACACCCTGTGAACTTTGCGCTCTCCCCAACTTATGAAGCCGAATTCTTCAGTGTGAGTTGACATTCCTCGCTCGGTCAGGTGCATGAGCCAGACGCTCCGTAGCCCCCCCTTTCCCACCCCCCCCCCATGTCCAAATTACTGTCTGGAAGTCTGAAAAATAAACTGAGCACATGTAAATTAGAAAGGAGAAAGTCCCTCCGCGACGGGAGTATAATGCGTGTCTGCAATGTAGTTAAAAAGACACATGAAGCTTTTAAACCATGAACCGTAACGTCAACAATCTATCACTTTACCTTAAGATGACTTTGCAAAATGCAGATTCGGAGTGCAGAGTGGAAACTGCTGGGCTAAAGGCAAGGTCCTCGGTGCACCACCGCAAACAAACCCGTCAGCGGGAAAAACCTCTCACAACGCGGCATACACATTAGTACTGTTGACGTTTCAGTGAGGGGTTGGTAAAGTAGATATATCGCTGGTGATAAACTGCAATGCGAAACGTTATAAAAACAGGCTGCTGGTGAAGTTGTTACACAGAGTGCATGAACATCTCCTTCCATTTCTTGCGTTGCCCTTTGTGCATCCGTCCTATCTCTTATGTATCGCGTGCCATAATCTGGTGATTTACTGCTCTGTGGTGTGGTGGATATGACCCTGGCATAAGGACATTGTATTGTGGATATGATAAGAACTGGTTGTCTATACCCGCGTTCAAATTTCAATGATCCGTTTTGAGGGGACACGGCATACAATGTCAGCTTGTTGGTGGGTTTTGGAGTTGGACCTTATTCCAATCATAGCCTAATTCTCAACATTTTTCAATATGCTCAATATACATATGCATATTTTAGGCCCGTCTGTGTAGAGATCGCTGATACTGGATATCTGAAAGATAGATTTCATAGGTTTCTCCTAAAGATAAAACTTATTTGTGTGTCCCAGTTATAAGAGAGTCGGACCGGCTCCAATCTCGGCCTCACACTATCTCCACCTTGGAGTTGGGGTACACCGCGACCACGTCGTAGCCCTCGGGGGGCTGGACGCGGGCCATTGCGTGGGTCTCACAGTACAGATTGTCCTCGATGAAAAAGTAGCCCCGCTGCTTGAGGTTGACGCCGCAGTCGTCGCACGTGAAGCACTCGGGGTGGTAGAGCTTGTCCCTGGCCTTCACGATGGTGCCGCTGGATGGAGACATGAAGGGAGACAGAGTGCGTGTCAATAGTGTCCGACATTTTTGTTAACATGAATATAATACTATATATGCAATAAAAACGTCTATATGCGGCGTCGGGGACAAGTAAAAAGAATAACAGCTGAACCTCGTGCATTTGCACTGATGAAAAGGATGAAAATGAATAAGCGCATGAAAATAAAAACGATGCAGCGACTGGGGAAGCTGCGAAAGGCCGCGTTCCTTAAAAGGCCGCAAGAGTTATCATCATTGCAGATGACATAACATAAAGCGCTTTAAAAGGAAGTTATTTATGACCGACTCCCCAGCTGTTGCTGGAACTTCCCATAATCTGCGCAAATCAGCATCTATCATACTTCATCGAAACCGTAAGCAGTGTATCTCCATACATGTCAGGTTTCGGGGGAAGTTCTCCAAACATGATTACGCTGTGTGTAACTGAATAGAGACCTGTTTATTCTGCTGGCTGGCCCCTGATCAACGCCGCTTTGTGCAGACGCACACTGATTTACTCGGTGACACAGTGACTGCGTTTGTGAAGGGGGGCGTCGTTCACTCACGATAAGATTTTCCTTTCTGGCCTGAGGATTCGGGCCAGCGATCGTTTTTTTTTTTGTTTTTTTTTTACTGCGTTCCCCCCCTAACCGCACCGCTCGCAGGATAAACTCTTGACACAGTGCTCTACACTTGTTTAAAAAGCTGTAAAAACGCTGCCAGGTCGGAACACCTTTTTCTTTTTTATGCCACGAAAGCTCCCACAATGCACCCTTGTCCACGGGTATAATAAGCCTATGACATCATTGATTACCTGCAGCTGCTTTTACAGAGGGGGGGGATTACCGGTGCATGAGGTTACTTATTCGGAAGAAAGGTGTGTGCGTGTGCATGTGCTTGATGTTTAGTGTACGTTTGTGTATATATGCACCTGTGTCCATGTGTGTAGGTGTGTATGAGGCATGGGAAAGGGTGTGGAGGATTAGTTTTGGTTTAATCATCACAATAATAAATGGGAATGGATTTTTCTGCTTGTTGGTGCAGGTCAACCTGCGCAAGTTAACCTTTCAGATTTCAGGGGAAGAAACACAGCTCAAGAGGCGTTGACGAAAACAACTGGGGTGAAATATGTATGTACTTTTTATATTTTTTTTATGATGATCGAAAAAGAAACCGAACAATACTTACACAATGCCATTACAGCAGCGTGTGCACTGGGGAAGCTTCTGCAGGCCAGACATGGGGCTCGGGATGGGGCTTCCCAGTTTGGGGATGGGAGATCTGACCGGAGACTTGATGCTTCTCATTCTCTCCGTCGGGGACACACCTGGATATAACAAAACAACCACATCAGTGGGGACATTCCTTAAGCTCAAAGCAGCAGAGGCCGTGGTAAAAAAAATATATCAAAAAAGCAGCTACTCTTAAGGTATGACTTCCATTTGCGTTGTTACAATCTCACACGTCGTGATAGCTTTTTTTTTTTTTTTTTTTTTTTTTGTTTATGCCCGACCGGAATGCACGACTAGGGGGAACTCAATAGTGGATACCTGGAACTACTTTGAGTGACACCAGGGAGCCTCAGTGGGGCACTGCAGTGGTGCCTTTCCTTTACCTATCACTGACACGAACCACAGACCGATGACCCTGGTCTCTTAGCAACGGCGCGCCTCGGACCGCGTGGGGTCTAGGAGCCAACATCAGCCGGTATTCCGGGGATAAATGTCTCCGTTACTTAATAATGCTCTCTGATGGAAAAGCTTATTTTGTGCACAGCTTAAGATACCTTTGTTTGTTGTTTTTTTTTTTACGGAGGAGAGATGACGAATAAAAGTCTCCAGAGTCAGGAATGAAACAAAGCAGGGTGACTGAGGTTTAGTCTCGCTTGTAGCCAACTGTGGGCCTGAATGCTTTTGCTGCCAAACGCACCATATTTTATTTTGACAGACGGTCACAAGCCGGCTGATTACACCACATATCTCGCCCCCCCCCAAGCTATATCCATGGCACAAAGTGTTTCCCACTCTGTGACTTAAATCAACCAGACACATTGAGAGAAAAAACAAAACAAACAGTTAAACACTCCCGTGAGCTCCCATCTGACTCAAACCTGTCAAGGGGCCGAGTTCGAAGCCGGAGGGAGTTTAAGGCAGCGCGAACCGCAATATCTACCAAAAATAAACATAATAATGTGCGTTTACACAGCTGCTGAGGGTAATCGTTGTATCGGCAACTTTTCAAGGAAGTCGGGAAAAAAAATTAAGTGGTGATTTGTTCTTGCCTGTATGAACAGTAGCTTTCAATTCACGTAAGAGTTTTGTTAAACAAGGGCTCCATGATCAGATGAAATTTGCTGGAAAGATGCATTTCTCATCTCTGGGCACACACGTGTAATTAGAGAGGAGGAAAAATGGCCATAAATTCAAAGAATTTGGCAATATTGCCCTTATTTAAGGCTTAACAATCATCAGGGACAATGGGTTAATATGAGGTAAAAACAATTTTAATTTTGTGCTTAGTGTGCAATAATAAAGCCCTTAGGATAAGGACTTTTGTTCTTTTTTCGTTTTTTTTAAGCAAACATTGAAGAATATAAATGAATATTTAAACTTAGTGCCTGCAGGCCTACAGCTGCAGCGTCAAAAGGAACAGTTCCCCCGTGCCATATGACGGCTGAAGCTCGAACACCCTCACCATTGGAATCACATGTTTAACAACCCCTGGACCAGAGATATTTTGCCAGGGCTTTCAATCTTTGGATCTTTTCGGGTCCGTCTGGGTCCCTGTGGAATAAGAACCCCGAACGGAACGTTCCCTCTCCTGACACTTGAAACGATTCCTCTAAAACTTCACATCCAGAGTTACATTTCTTCCTCGGCGGTGGATTGAGAGGGGAAAATTGCGGACCTGGCGTTAATCACCGTCCCTTTACCTGTCCCAGCTGCGCTCACGGCGGCATTCGGGCTGGTAAATCCATTTCACTCCCCCCTCCCATACGGCCCATGTGACGAGCAACAAAAAATATGAGAGCATTTTCGAGGTTGCATTTCAATATCCAGCAGAAGTGTCCAGCTTTGAAAGTGTAACATTTCCTTCTCGGCATTCCACAGATGCTGATGGATGCTTTAATTCACAGACGCTGTATTTTGACAAGGGGACCGGATCTCTCTCTCTCTCGCGCGCGTGCGCGCTGTCGAAACTGCGTATACTGTTTCGTGGCACATCACTCCCCAGCGCTGCGATAAGCTATCTGTTGGAGAAATACCCCCGGCAGCTGATAGAAAAAGTCCCTCTCCTGGAAATAAACAGCACAAATCTGTCATTCTTCAGCGTTTGGGGGAAGGTGTGAGGTTTCTCAGAGGCCACTGCCACTGACGTGTATTTCTTTTATCCAACTGTTAACACATAGTAACAGAAAGTCCTGAACACTGGTGCGGTAGGTCAAACCTTCTTTAATCTATATATCTTGCGTCACAGTAATCGATATTCACCCCAGCCCCCCCCCCCCCTTTTATCGAAATCCACGTCCAATCGTCGTGGGACCAGTGGAATTCTGGGTAAACTAACTGTTAACACATAGTAACAGAAAGTCCTGAACACTGGCGCGGTAGGTCAAACCTTCTTTAATCTATATATCTTGCGTCACAGTAATCGATATTCACCCCAGCCCCCCCCCCCCCTTTTATCGAAATCCACGTCCAATCGTCGTGGGACCAGTGGAATTCTGGGTAAACTGACACTCTTGTTTGTTTTAACTTAAAAAAAAAAAAAAAAAAACCCTGAAAGTCAACATGGCCTCTACAGGGGGACTCCTTCAAACCAGGGAGACCCACTACGGTGATTTAAAAGCCTGACAACAAGGCATGCGTGCAGACGCAGAACCCTGATGGTCCTTTAACCCGTGAGTGTCAAGATTTGTTTTGCTGTTCATTTCACACGGTTATACTTCTCTAATGTGCGATAATAATAATAAAAAATCAAAAGCAACAAGCAAAGGATGGGCTTTTCGCCACAGGATTTCACACTCTCACAGAGATTAGGTGACGGCGCAGCACATTAACGCGGAGACAGGTGGCTTTCAAAACCAGATCCCAAAGTAAACTTTGTCTGTCAATCAGCCTGTCAGCCTCCCGGGTGCAGCGCGACCACTGGCGGCAAATAAACACATTTTCCCTTTAATCTCCTCAATCCATCAGCAGGGCGAGTTATTCTCTGTCCCAACGGCCCCCTTTGTCCATCATTAGCATCGACACTCCCCCCTCTCCCGTTGCTTTGAGGCCAGTGTTGGGCTCCAAACGAAGCTGGAAACGGACTGGCGCTGCTCCAGGCCTCGCTGCAGGAGCCGTCAGCGTTTTTTTTTTTGTTTTTTTTTTGCCTTTCTTTCCTGTGCTGTGGACGACGCCGCCGGTTCTCACATCAAAGGCAGAGCCACAAGTGTGAGGAGGTATGGTGAGTAATGTTCTACACGGAAACAAAATCACTCAACACTTTCTTTTCACCAGCTTGCGAGAAACGGAGGCTTTTGAGTGGCAGTGTTACGCTTTGTTTGTTTACTGGCCAAAGATAAGGACTTGGAGAATGTTCCTTTAGACAAATAAGTATTCTGACAAATGTGTAATTCTTCCATCCATTAGCTTTAGTGCTTACTCTTTTGAAGATCCCGTTTGGGGACTGGAGCCGCTCTGGGTGAGATAATAGTTGAACTTTAACATCAGGGGTTGTAATACACGGCATATATCGTTGGAAATGCGAGGCACACGCGTGTGCCAACTTACTTCGTAAAATACTGGATGCATTTGCGATTCCTTAAGTGCCCTTATGTTCATGCACGCAAAGTAGGCCTCAAGTGGCGAGGCGCAGCATGCAGGCTGCCCGTTTTATGAAACGGGCCCCAGGAAGACGCATAAACCGCAAGTTGTTCTTGTTTTGTTGCACGAAAATATTCTAATTACTACCAAGTATTAGCCATCATTAGGTTCCTCAAACAAAAACATCTGCACCACCGCTAGCAACCTAAACCCACATCTGAGCGGGCATGTGAACTCTCAAAGTGATCCGAGTGAGAATTTGGAATTCACGAGGCAAAATAAGTACGGCGCAATTACATTCAAACCATTAATGACATGTATGGAAAATTGTGGCGACACAGCAGGAACACACGTTCACAGCTGGTCACGCTCCAGTGACGGTAGTAAGGACTTTTCTCGCGTACACAAACAATCACAGGGCATCCCGCGCTCACGGGTCATAGCCCCTCTTTTCTGAGGTATGCGCTATTTGTGCGGTGACACAACAACAACTTTGTATTCTAATGAGTTGTTGCGCCCCTTCTGCCCCGCTTTGGTGTCAAACAAGCAACCTGACAGGAATGCTGCGCTTGCCGGGTTTGCTCGTGGTCAGAGGGCAGACAGGAAAGCCATATTTCTCACTTTATCGTCCTTTGTGAACGTTGTTTTTGCAGTAAATTGCCTAACAAAAACTTTCCCTCCCCTGTTCATCCACGCTTGAGCTATTTAAAGTACTTCATCTTTTTTTTTTTTTTTCTTCCCCCCTCCGTCTCCTGCTTTGTCTCATTCTGCCTCTCTCTCCCTTTCACTCTCGCCTCCTCTCTAACCCTGTCCTCGCTGTCGGTGTCTTCCTATATAAGGAAAGCTATGCCAGTTGGACAGAGGATTCGAAAACAGTCAGAGGGAAGCTTGGCCAAATGTTCCTCTCATCTGCACAGGAGGGAAGTTTTAGGCAGAGATTTCCACCGCGTACATAGAGCATATATAAGACGGTGAAAAGTGGATGCATGGGTAGCGACATGCGTCATCTCTCCCCACGCAGCGAGAAAGAAAATCAGTGGGTGCAGAGTGACGACGAAATCCATCAAAATCAGTTCCGAACAATCGGACATATTGTCTAAAATCTGTTTTTGTGAATTTGAAGATTCTGAAGTTTCAGCCTATACTGTATATATATATATATATAGCAAATACCGGTATATACCAAAATGTTCCCTGTTCCCGCAAATATGCATTTGTTCATTGTGTGCAGCACAGGAGTCCTTACCTCCATCCTCAGCCTCCAGGATTCCCTGAAGATATTTGAAGGAGCCGGACTGCTTGGGTTCGGAGACGGGCTCCTCGTAGTCCTGCAGCATCTTGTACACAGCTGACTGCGGGTCGAAACCATTGTGGCCCACAGGGGATTGGGGAATGGGCGGCTCTGGGCTGAAGGAGACAATAGGAGGAGATAGGATACAGTATTATGGCAACGCAATCTCAATCATGAAAAGTGACAGTTGTCCAAAACATCAAGCCCGTTAGTAATCTGTCGAGACTTTCGGAGTTACAGGATTTTTTTCTCTTTCGGGAATTGGTGTGTGGTTTCCTGATGCGATGTTTGACAGAGGATGAAATGAAAGGAGCTGAAGTAGCCTAAACAGAAAAGACAAATAGAACAAATGACAGTTGCCAGACCACCAAAGAAAGAAAGAACGGTTCTTTTTCAGGCAGCTGAAAAAAAACTATGGAAGAAATACACTTTTTGTGAAACAGGCTGTGTGAATCTCAGATTCGCTTTTTCTTTCCAGCGACGGGGGGGGAAAAAAGCCCTGAGGTGTATGGTTTACACTCGCCATGTGATTCCACAGGCGTCAAGTCTTAATCACCCCAGCTCGGTGCGTCCGCCTGTTCGTCCGCCTGTTCGTCCATCCATCAACGTATTCCCAAAGCTCACAGCGTGGCTCACGTTCATTCGGTACATTCAAAGCTGTGGGGGATGCACAGGGCTGCGGACAGATGTGTCTGCAAGTCTGTCTCCATAACCCCACCTTCCAGCAGTCTGGAGGAAGTGCTGCATGTGTGTGTGTGTGTTGTGTGTGTGTGGGCTGAGTACAGATTAACAGTCCAGTTCGGGGGGGAAATCTGGACAGGACTGTTCTCCGGGAGACTAAACGCACACGTTTATTGTCCACTTGAGGGGACGCACAACAACAAATGTCTTTTCCAGAGCACAGGCGGCCATCTGCGCAGGTGTGTCAGGAGACAACCAAAGTGTCTGTTGCTGTGTGTGCGTCTGTTGTCGAGCGTCTTCATGGGACTCAGCACCCTTACACATGCATCTGTTGAGTATTGAAATTTACTGCAGGTGTATATAAAAAAAAAAAAAAAAAGAAGCAGTCACTGGGGACTATTGGCTCGTGTGATTTTCTCACAGTAATGGTGAGCACTGAGGACGGTCTGGAAAAAAACATGAGGGATATTTTAAAAGCTTACATGTTTTTTTTACCGCATAATAGGTTGTTTTGTTGAATAAAGCAAAAATAAGGACTAAATGAGTCCTTAAGCTTGACGTAGAGATGTGCTCTTGAACGTTACTCAATTCATGGGCTGAACGGAATCAATCAATACGACAACTTAACAACTTTGATCCTCACCTGTGTGTGGCGCTGAGGCTGAGGCCGCCCATCTTGCTTGGCAGATATCTGTCGCCGTTGCTGCCAGCGTAAAGTCCTGTCGGGTTGTTGTACTGAGTGTTCCCGGTGTTCCCGGTGTGCCCAGTGGTCCCGTTGTTCCCGTTGTTCCCAGTGTGGCCGCTGTGCCCGCTGTGGCCATTCCCATTTCCGTATCCATGGCTGTGGCCGTTGTTGGGTTTGGAGTGCCCGTTATTCATGTGAATGGGCTGAGGAGCCAGTGGGGACTGGGGCTCAGGGGTGTATGAAGGTTTACGGCTGTAACCGCCATATCCGCTGTTGATGGGACGGAAACTCTATAAAGACAAAGAGATAAAAAAAATAAAAAAATATATATATATTTAAAAAAATATAACTAAATAAGAGTATAAAAGGAAATTGCTAGATCTTGCATGGGTTAAAATGTGAAATCAGGATCGCAAGGCAGAGAAGAAGGCTGTTACATCAGAGGAAGACTTGTTCGGAGGAAGAAGGAATGTTTGAAGATTTACGACAGAATGCACTTTGGTTGGGGAAATGTTCGCACACAGAGGAGAGGAACACGAAAACAAATCCAGGGGTGCCATGACTGGAATACCACAATTCTCCCGAGGCGAAAAAAAGACTGGTTGTTCCCTAATGAGTCTTTGTGGGGGGTGAGGTTTGAGAGAAAAAGCCTTCCCCCCCCCCACCCCCCCACTTCATTTCTGTTCCCCTCTTTAACAGTGAGGCCTAATAGGTTGGAGCTTGCCATACTGTATATATATCCTGCAGATGTTTCTGTCATAACAAATTACCTTGTATGTCGTAAATATTGAAAAAATATTCATTTTCTTCCTGACAGTTTAAAGATGCTGACAGGTCAGACATAGTGAACAAGATCAGATTATCTTATCTTTCTGACATGTTGAAGTTCTCTCGCTGCTCTGCTTTATTTGCTTTTAGACGACTCTGTTGGACTAATGCAGGAGAGACGCACGGACGCCTACGTTTGCGCCACCGAAAACACAGCGAGTGTGTTTGGGCATCCTCAGGTCATTTGCAAAACCTCCGCAGTGACGTCACCCCGTCGGCATCCTCGAGCGATAATGCAAAGACATGCCAGCCTGGCACCTCTGTCTTAAGAGACTGAACTCTGCAGATAGCGCTTTTATTGCGTGGCCCGCGATGATGTCACCAGCTCTGTTTTGAAGTGCTTTGAATGCGCGAGATAAGCAGCGGTTCTGAACGATGACACATGGCTGCAGACTATAAACATTTCAGCCGAGACAAAGCTGCTTACATGTCAGGCAACGCAGCGGGATGAGAGCAGAGTCATTCTGGATCAGGCCTTAGGAACTGTAAGAGCCAATGGGGACTGTGTGTGTGTGTGTGTGTGTGTGTGTGTGGGTGTGTGTGTGTGTGTGTGTGTGTAGTATAAAGTGCTAGTCTAAAGTGCCTTGACCACAGGGGGTAGAGATTCTCAGCCTCTCCAGACAGGACCCCTGTCATTTCAACAGATGGGTCTGCTGCATGTCATCCTGTCCCCGGACCTCGTCTGGACCACGCACACGCGCGCGCGCACACACACACACACACACGCACACACACCGGACACCCATGCACAGATGTAATCGGCGCCTTCCAGCGCACTCTTCTGCATCTCTAACGTCAAGCCCACATTTGGAACTTTGAAATGTGTCCCGTCCCTGCCCGGCCTCCTGCAGTCAGGGGAGATGAGAGAGGACATTTTTGAAACAACCTCTTCCAACTCTTCCCTCAAACACTTGGGCAGCGAGGCAGGATGAATCGAGAAAGCCTCAGCTGGTTGTCGTGTGCGGTTAAAGAAGGCTGCCGAGTCAGCGCTGTAGTCAATCCTGAAAGCCAAACCCAGTTCACTCTGCAGCCTGGTTCTCACCACAGCACCAAACCCGCCAACCCAAATCCTGCCCGTCGGATTCCGCCCTATTTGAACAGCTGGTAGGCTTAATCGGACTTTTAATAAATAGTGCCTAAAATATCACATTTTGTCAAGCGAAGGAATGACATTGCGCTTTTGAAAAACAGCGACTTACGGTGGAGAGCGAGGGCAGCTGGAGATGTGGCCCTGCTCCTGATTTAGACATTTGAGCTCAGCTCCTGGAGCCGGGTCAGCTTTGCATTCTGGGATGCAAAACATGTTTTGCTTCTTTTTAACCCGAGACAGCAGTGTTAGTGATTATCTACTTCTCCCTGCTCCAAATACTGTCTTCTTCTTCCCACAGTTTCTTCTCTAGTTTCCAAATCCACAACTTCAGATTAGATTTTTGTTAAAGTATCCCTTTGAACCTAACAATCTTCGAACTCACTATCAATTCAGCTCACATCTTTCGATACCCCAGAACGGGGTCATAAAAAGCCACTTTTCATTTTTCATCGTTAGACAAAACTATTTCTAAAACCAACAATTGGTACACTAACCCTATCGCCATCCGGGAGGTTTATTCATTCTGTGTTTAGAGGACAAAGAAAGAGAAGTGGAGGAAAATCCCCGGGAGAGGATTAAGTTACACACTCCTGCAGTGGCATGACAGTAACACATTACATTTATGGCTCATAATCTGTACAAACATGCTCCGCGCAGGAGGACAGGTAATCGCACGTTATCGTGCCGTATACGGTGACACATTTAAAAGAGTAATAACAGACAGATATGCCCTGCATATGGTTTTGAGATCCAGTCTGAATGTTCTCATCAAACCAAAACAGGGAGAAATCCAACCCTTGAGAGACACTAACGAACAAATTCCCCCCAAAGTTCTGATGACTAAGACATTGTTAGCAAACGGTATCCCGCAAAGACAGGTGCAGCCTTTAAAAAAAAGATAAAAATAGGGATTTATTGTGTCGGTGCTGCACCTGAATGCCGACACTTTAGGGAGATTTCCCCGGTGTCAGCGGTAATTACACGTTGGCCCATTTTCACCCTCACACTCCCGCCTGAGAAAACGGGTCTACTTCTGTTTCTCCGCCTTCCCTACGTGTGTCTTTGCTCCTCGTAACACACTTTCCTCTCAGGCCGTACCTGCCTGTTGCCCAGATATTTGCCTCGGGTGGATGGCAGATTTATTAGGCCGCACATCTGGTGCTTGCCTTATAAAAATGCCGGCTTGGTAACGTTCAGGACCTGTGAGTGCTTTCGAGCTGCTCTCAAGGCAAGGTGGCTGGCTTTTTTTCTTTTCACTGTGAAAATCAGCTGTGAGACTCATTAAAAGGATTTATTTTTCCTTTCCATGTCTGGACTACATGCCTTATCACCTCAATTCTCCAGGCTACCTTATCTTGCTTTCCCAATGTAGTCAAAACTGTTTCAAATGAATACTGTTTAATATAAGCAGCTTTAATCGGTCTCCAAAAGAAACTCTGCATAACGAGACAGTAAAAAAAAAGGCCATCTGTGAGATCATCTATTTCCAAATTTTTCCCCCTGCAGAAGGGCTACTCGTTCACTTTCACTTTTTCCCCAAATCCCGACTGCATTCCTCTTGTCTCCATGAAATGAGGGAGGAAAAAAAAAAAAGACCGAAAAGTAAAGAGAGAAAGAAACGCAGAACGCCGTAATGAGAGTATTTATGAGAAGCAGCATTGTCCACTGCTGCGTGCTCATAAATATGGGTTGCCATCTGATTTCACTGACCTGTTTTACAATGGTAACCAAGCATGACTAATGGTTCGGGATCATCGAGCGTGCGCGAATGTACGTCTGTGTGTGCCAACGGGGGGGGGGGGGGGGGGGGGAACGGAAGACACAAAGAAAAGGGCAAATAAAGAGAGGGAGAATTAAACTGAGAGAAAAACCAGTTCCTCCATTCATCAACCTGACTAAAAAGTCACCCTGATTAATAAAGGCTTGAATGGGAGAGGACTTGCAGCACTTTCAGCCGCGCTGCCTCGGTCCCACAACTGCAGTTTGGTCAGAGAAGGGTGCACAGGCAGGAGGAGGAGGAGGAGGAGGGGCCGAGGAGGAAAAAAAAAAAAAAAAAAGGGGGAGGACCCTAATTGAAATCATATGCCTGTCTTGAGGGGCAGAGGAGGAAAAAAAAAAAAAAAAAGGGGGAGGACCCTAATTGAAATCATATGCCTGTCTTCAACTGAAGACCGGGACCTCGGGCTGCCGGCCTCACCGGAGACGCATACAAATAGAGGATAACACACGCGAGCACGCGCGCGCACGCACGGACACCACCTCCTTCTCTGCTAGTTTAATCCCTGCAGGACCTTGGAAATTAAGCTTTTCACATGGCGCTCTGCACCACTAACCAAACACAAACCAGCCCTTTACAGCTGGCCCCCGGGCCTGGGCCCTGGGTGCCTCACTGGGGGGGGAAAGAGTCTGACGGGCTGTGGTGCTCGGTGGAGGATTATTTGTAGCAGGAGTACACGCTTCTGATGTGTGCGTTATGTGGTAATTTATCAATTTGCACTTTTAAATGAGACTATTAAACCCCTATTTTGCCTGTGTAAATTTAGCCAAGTCTAAAGCGGTTTGAAGTAAATGTGTTGTCATGCTGCCAATGACAACGCTTCTAAGACGTCGTTAAAGTTTCAGGTGATAGCCGTTTCATTTAAAGCGTGATTGAATGAGTGACCAAAATTGACACAATTATTTCGTTTGGACTAAATGAAGGGGAAAATGATGCCGCAAGTCAGCTCACTGCCTTCTCACTAAGAAATAGGGCAAAAGATGAGCTTTCCTTGCTGACCCCGTTTAGGTAGTACTATTAGGTACTAATATACTATTATTTTCTATTTCTGCCAATAGAGCTCACACCAATCCTACTTTCTACTGGTTCACCAACTTCAGTTGGCATGGAAGACGTGCATGCGTCTATGCAGGGGCAAAGCCACTAATAGCTGTTGCAAAGCTGGTTTTAAAGGCTGGGGAGACGCTGCCCTACGCCTGTAGAGCTTCAGGGTAAACGATAACGGGTAAAAGTTCAAATGTAGTTTTGGTAGCTCTTCTTACCACTCCTCCTTAATTGTGTGGCTGGTTCTTTCATCCTCTCATAAATTCACTTTCCAAAACATGCACTTCTTCAAAAGAATACAGTGCTTTATTTAGCTGGTTCAAAGGGATGACCAAAACTATAAAGACACAAAACGGTCTACACAAACTTTCCCGTTGTTATGGAATTAAGGGATCTGCCTTCCTTCGTCTGTTCCGCCGGTCGTAACCAAAGAAAGCTAAAAACAAAACAAAGGTGCATGGAGGGTTTCCAAAAAAACAGGAATGCTCCTTTAATCCTTGGAAAATGGTTGTCCTAAATCTGAGCCCTGGACCTTTTTTTTTTTTTTTTTAGCCCTGCAGCGAGTGCTCCCGGTGACCCCTTCCACTCCTCAGCCCGCTGACAGCCAAGCGGAGCGCTGAAGGGACCGTTGCGAAAATAAAAACCCAAAGAGTGATTTGGACATTTCTGAGATTACTGACTGATTACTCAACACAAACAACCAAATAAGTGGGGTCACAGGTCTGTGATCTAAAAGGCCTGCTGTGTGAATGAATGCGGCGCTGCTAAAAAGACTTTCCGGCAATGCTCCACTGGTCTGTGATTTCCTGGCAGGGGATTAAGTAGCAGAGGGGAGGAGTGAACGAATACTCCTTAAACCTTTGATGGCCCCCATATTGTTGAAAACTATTCATATGACACAAATGCTATTCCAGATTTTGCACAAAAACCTATCTGGTTCTGTCTGGTGCGTTATTTATTGTTCCTCGGTGTAACTATGCATGTTAGACAAATTAAGTTGATACATTCTTCAAATGATTGCTATTTTGTGCTTTCAATAGGCACGTAATTCTCTCTGACAGATATTTGAAAATAACGGATTTGTTCTATTCCGAGAGCAAATCCGCACCGCGTTTTTCATTTCAGAAGCAAAGTTCAATTCCAAGCAGCGAAGGAATTACTGTGTCTGTAAGTCATGCGAGGACTCTATCTGTCAGCTCCTGTTAATGTTGGATTGGAGAATTCGCCCTCCGCAGCCAGCGCCTGAGCCCAGACTGGAAACGTCTGTGACGTGTGATCCAGTCGCCCGGCTTCCGCGTTGCGCGGCCTCATTCTTTCCACAGGGCCATAGTGCTGGGCCACAATGCCGATCAAGCTAATAACAGGGTGGCCTCCGTGAAAGGCACCCTGATGGCGCTGGCCAATTTTCGTTTTGTTGGATTTCAACACTGACAAAAACTCCATTCCCACCTACTCGAAGCTGTAATTAAATGGAATGAATTTAGAAAAAAAAAAAGAATGAAATGCCAGTAGCTGGCGGTATCACTTTACAGTGCGTGAAACTGCACAAAAAAAAAATGAAAAAGTGCCGATAAAAATGCAGATGCAAGATGAGATATCCATTTACAAGCCCGGGAGGCTCTTTTTTTCCTCGTAAACTGTCTTTCACATTGGAAAAAGATTCAGATTTAAGATATGTGCATTCCGCTAAGAAATATCAGTCCAAAAAAATCGGAGAAATTCCAAGAAATGCTGGAATATTTTCTACTACTCATGCTATTAAATATGGACATCTCACAAAGCTTGATATAATCTTCCATGTTGAAAATAATGCATCTGAAAAGTCATTCAGTGTGTCCCTGAGCAATTAGACATCGGCACGAAAACACAACTATATATTTTATCCCGAGGAACAAACCGGGTTATATTTCATAACATCTGTCATCTCAGTACAAAGATTTGTTATACTTTGTACAATGCATCTGTTCAAATGTACGTCTGCATAAACATCAGTAAGCAATCACAGCGCTTGACTCGGACTGTCTTCGGTTTGGTTTTGATTACAAACAATGCTTGATGCTCCAGATTAACCGCAAGATGCCGGGGATCACCGGGGGAAATGCGTGTGGAGTGCATCTAAAGCCCAGTGAGTAGGGTGAACGGAGGAAAGGAAAAAAAAACAATCAAGAATTTGTTGACGCTGGTGAGGGTACCGCGATTTGGCAAAGTACAATTTATTTACTCCAGCAAAAACGATGTAAAGCACGAGATGGGCGCGCTCGTCACGGGAAAAAGAAGCGTACGGTGTTTGGCCACAATATACAATATTCATAACTCATTTCCCAAAAGCAAAACGCACTAGTAGAGATTGTTTTCTTATAAGGTCAGAGAGCCATTATGTCTTTCAGCCTCCAGTTAGGTGGTCTTCAATGGAAAAAAAAGTATACATATATAAATAAATATGACGTCAATATCAGAACTATGAAGGCACTTGATGGCAAACACCTCATCATGTCTCTCCTCCCTGCCAGCCCAGTTTATCTTCAGGAAGTGGTCTTTGACATCCGGTGGACAATCTTGCCAAGACATGACTCTGTTCCTTGGAAACACTGGTACACAATCAAACAACCCCCTCCCCCCAACAAAAAAAATTATGTCATAGTTACTTATATCCACAAAGATGCATTCCCTCATCCACTTTTATGACAATATCCCATGTTCCCAAGGTGAACAGGAAACACCACTTGTCACTTCCTGTTCTGTTATTCCCACAAGTAGGATGTTGAATGTGTGACTGAGGTAGTTGGTCAAGAACAAGAAGCTTATGATGGAAAAAATGGAAATGTGAAAAAGCGAATCCCCTGAAGAATGCTACTTAGACTTAGAATTAGAATGAGTAATTATCCATAACTATTCGAGCTCGAGTGGTAACACCCATGCAAGAAAAAATAAATGCTTCGTCAGCCATCTGCTGCTTCTTTTGCAATATTCTTAGTTAAGTGAGTCAGTCTGTGCTATAAAAATATCAGTGGATGCTTATGAAGGCCAGAAAAATGTGTGGTCACCTCCAGAGGAATTTGTTTACACATAAGGCCTAAAATACAAAGCACGCCGTTTCAGGATGAGTCCTAATGTTGTAGTTTTGGATTTCCTTCCGATCTTTTTTCCAGCACAATGAAATATTGCGTTTTCGTCCTCACTCTGTGATTGGATTTGCATGGTTTTTGCTCCTATAGCTGGCTCATGGTGGCAGGAACTGTGTATCACATAGCGCAGCTTGGACTCGGTTCAGCCGGTGTAAGAGGCCCCGGGGCATTTATTGTTTCTGATAAAGGAAAAGGTGTCTGAGTAGCCATCACCATTGTGTCAGCCTCACCCCGCCGAGGTGTATCTCAACACAGCAGGAAACACGCAAAGAAAGAGCCCCGGCCTTTTTATGTGACCCCGGGGGTTGGATGTTTCCTCTTTTCCTGCAGAGACAAATTTACCTGAGCGTGAAGCTTAAGTGGCCCTGACTTAGTAGTTTCCAGGCGTCCGGGCTCACTTCATTAAACGAGACGCCAGGGAACACTTTCTGAGGTTGGGAGAGGGGTTGAGGAGGAATCGGTTGTTACAGATAGACAGGGAGAGGCGAGAGGGAGAACGAGAGCACGGGAGAGACAGATTTTTGCAACTCTCATATTACCCCAACACGCAATGCCTTCCCATCATGCATGTCAACGTTTGTATAAACTGTTGTAGCTGATGGCTCCTCTCACTCAGGGTTGGTATTTCCTCATGTTAATCAAAGCAAGATCCAAGCTGGAGGCTTACCGGCTGTAAAACCTATCAAGGTATGCATAGTTCATACAGGTTTATACTGGGGTCACCCAGTGTGCTAAGCTGTGATTGGCTATTTTTTCCAAATTGTATATATGGCTTATTATGGTTATAAATTGTACATATGGCTTGTAAGGTTTCTTTTCAATTATCTTTTTTTACCAAAACTTGTGCTTTGTGCATGTATGTGAGGTATGTCCACATACTTTTTAAAGGACAGCCAATCAGAAACAAGTGGACATGGAAAAACAGACTACAATGCCTGTAGCATTTGATTCGTGAGCGTAATTTGGATTTATACTGCTATCTAAATACTAAAATTGCAGCAGGATGACAGTTAGACATTCTGATTGGGCATTTTCAAGTTAGTGCCCCCTGGAAGCTGTTAGTGTTGGAAAGACAAATCATCTTTAGAGACTTCTGATCCCACTGGGGCACATCCAGCCCTGATTGATTACATACGAAAACAATGCCTTCCTGTAAGGTGTCAAACTCCCATTGATAGGTGGACGGATCGGTTTCATTCCTGGTCTTTGTGCGACTGTTCCACCCTTTTTAGACAAAAACAAAAACCCGTCTCACCGAAGACTGAGAGACACACAGTCCCACACATCAGTCCCGACTCCACAACTGCCACAACACAATACTTGTTGAAGAATGGACATCTCTCATATGTCTGTGCCACAATATGCTCATTGTCTGTTTGTTTAGCTCACACACACTAATCATACTCCCAGAATATGCGCGACCTCGCACATATATACACACACACACCCTGTTCTCTCCCAGCTCAGAAACCTGATGGCTTGCCAGCACTGGAAAAACTTGGAAAAAGATCATCTCCTAGCATTCATCCGACACTGAATATCCGTTTGGCAGCTGGAATGATCGGAGAACAATCAAGATACTATTGCAAAACCATTTTTTAGCGAACAGTGGGACGCATTATCTCATTTTAAATCGTGTGAATTACAGAGGAGATGCTGTACACAGAACGAGGACTGTGTCGGTTTCCATGGATTCCGTTTATGATACAAACAGACTAAGAAGACTTGGATCTCACACCCAGCAAAACACACTCACAGACGTCATGGGCCCCAAACACGAGTTAGCCTCTCCAGTGTTGGGCACAAATCAGGTTAGGAAAACATGCTGCTGTTTCACCAGCGGTTTTTATAAATAGAAAAAAAATTAAAGTGTTTATTATTCATTGCATGTTTTTCAGAATGACTGAATACCGAGGGCTAGGGCTCACACACCCAATGTGGTATCCAGCTACACATATAGTTTTGTTTTGATGTGTTGTGGTTTTTTAGATATCTCGGGATTGAGACTGCGGGTTATCCTGAGCCACCGAGGCATTACTTTGAAATGCATCTTTCAGATTCTGTGAGATACACCGCTGGGTGTGATAACACTCTCATTGTTGGACATCCTGAGCCTTTGGGACCGCAGTTAAAGTCTCATTCATTTTTCCCACAGACAGCGTTACATGACTCACAGTTGACGCACTTCTACTACTTTGGATACAAAACTTTCCCTTTGGAGTCAACAGTCAAAAAAATATATACAGCTGTGTTTAAAAAAGATGTAAACTTGTGCACTTGTAAAATGTGCGATTTCAGCAAGAATCACTCAAACACGACTTTACGGTTTCGGTTGGTGTGCCACCAACAGCAGGAGAGCGCTGAACATTTCCATGTTGAGAGTGAAAACAATCTGCAGCTTACATTAGTTTACTTTTGGTTGCGTGGCCAATTCTGTGTGAGTTATGGTGATGTGTTTTACTCACCGATTTAGCAATAAAGCATTTTGAATTTGCTACTGCTCTGATTCGGGCCTCCGACTAAATTCTTCTCCGCAGCAATGGCAGCCAAGGCTCATGGGTATTGTAGTGATTAAACCTATGTGCCATAGCAAACTGATTTTCCAACTATGACATCATGACAGTCTCTGGAAAACCGCTTTTCGAACATTTGGGGATATTGTTTAAAGAAAATATTGAAATAGGAATGAGGAATAGGAAAAAAAAACACCCACTTCACAGCTGTGTTTGACAAACGCAGAGGCATATATGTTTCTGATGAATGGGACTTGCTTGTCCGGACCATAGACAGACGGTCATAGAGAGAAGGAGGTCCCAGAGCACGTCAAAGGCTTCAACCATTTGATTTCATGGGTTAGTACTTTTTCTCTCACTTGTGGGCTGACGTTTAGCTTTTTGTTTTTGGTATTTCAAAAGCCAGGTCTGAACCCATGAGAGAGGTTCTGTCAGCATGTTCGTGGGAGGTGAATTTAGACCCCAAAGAGAGGGCGACTTGTGTTTCAGTAAATCCAGAGTAAACAGTGGTTACCTGTGAGTCAGGCTCCATGTAAGGGCTTGTCTTGCCGTCTTCACTCGGAGTTGGCGACCACACTCCGTCTCCCGATCCCGACCTATAAGACAATATCCATGGGAAAAAGACAGAAAGAGAGAGACTCAGATAAATGTTGTGCCATCTAACACCCGAGCACTGAGGCGTGCAGTCATTCCTTCTGAGAAAAACACAAAAGTGTCACTCCACACGTCATCCAGTGGAGGAAGTGCAATTATTTCTGAGTGTGAATGTTGGAAAAAGTCAAATATATAAATATTTATATATATATATATATGTGTTATTTATTTTTTTCATTAATCCTCTTAAAATTACTGGGAAAGGGGTGAGATGTCAACTTCAGCGTCACATGATATCCCGTAACGGTTGTCCAATATTAGTGGTGCGGTTCCAGTGTCGGAGCCAAAGCACTCACATACACTGTGGAACTTTGTGAGTGTAGATTTTTACAGTTGGCAGCTTTTTGACACTGAGAATGAGATGAAGCTACATCCTGACATCCTCCCACTGGTACAAAGATAAAGTGATCGTGACGTCATTACGAACAACTCTCACTTTGATAGAGCACACTGGACTCTGGCCTGTGGAATTAAAAAAGAAACGGCCATAACTGCATTAGCGGGATTTGAGATTTTCCCATCTCTTTTTCAGATTACCAGTAATTGACTCCAGTTGCTCCATTATTCAAAAAATGCATTTCTTACTGAAAAACAGAGTTGATGAAATACATTATTCACAGTGCCGTAGAATGGGCCCACTGTGTGTGCACACGCAGGGGTCCGCGTTATTTATTTTGTTCCGAGGCAGAGAATCAAATGATTCGGTGAAACTGGGGCTGTGCAGCCTGTTCCTCCTCATTGTGATTCATCAACAACAGCGCTAACACATTCACATGCATTGCTGTTTCACTTTTAGTGGCGTGACACACTGGCTCTTTGAATGTCATTTTTTGTTTTTTTTTAAAAGATCTGAGCAGACCTCTTTGCTTCATAAGCTTTCTTGTTGTCATGGTGTGGGCAGCTCCAAATGCCAACTACCGGGACATTGAGTTCTCTCTTTGTGTGTGGATGCGTGTGTGTGTGTGTCTGCGTGCGGATTTGTGGACGTCCACAGAATGTGAGGTAATCAGGCCTCAGCCGGCGCGGCATTCGGCTAGGCTGAAGTAATGCTTCAGATATGAACCGCGGGAGGTGTTGCTATCAAAGATGCTCTTATGAGGCGCCGAGTGTCTCGCAGACAAGCAACAGCTACTGTGTGGGACGCCCCCCACCCTTTGCCAATTCCTCCACCGTACAGAAGTCATTCATGTTTTCCAGATTGTTTGGTTTCGATGGTTACTGCACAAACAGCCCATTGAAACCGAAGTGGCCTTTTGAACCGTCAATCCATCACGGCGGAGTAAGGAACGCAGAGGCGCGAGGGGGAAACTCTGACCGACTTGGGAGTTACAGTCACATTATGGAGAGGGGATGTCATGCACGTTCTTGAAATCTAAAAAGCATTCAGAAATGGGAGGTTATCGGGCTTCATGCTTCCGAGTGCATGCAATTACAAACTTCAGATATTGAGCAATGGAGGGAAATTGCAAATGTAATGCAACACAAATGGCCTGAGCAGATGGAAACAACTATTGTTCCTTTCTTTTTCTTTTTTTTTTTTTTTTATTTTTATTTTTTTTAAATCAATATTGGGTCAGTGTGTCGCCACAGACTGTCCAGGAGCTTTAGGATCCCACATTCGAAAAATTGCTGCAACAAAGTTCCCAACTGTTGTTCATCTCCATCTTGAATTGCTGAGCTTTTCATTAGCCCTTCTTTTTTCCTGTCCCTGTTTGACTCTTTTCTCCCATCCGTCTGATCCACGGATGAATCTAGCCTGAGCAGTAATAACCAGTGAACCTGTATTTACCAGAATGTCTGGATCCGCAAGGCAGTGGGAAACTTAATATTAAAATGGAGCTGCCCACTGAGGAACTCTATACTCTGTGCACCCTCCCTCCTCTGATGCCAAAAAGCAACAGAGAGGATGGATGGTCTCCGCAGCGCAGATAACTCTGAGATGATTCACAATGATAAATTGGATAAAGGTGAATAGTTGCAAGCTCATTCCTACAGTTTTGTCTTTGATTTCCACCCACTGGCTCCCCTTCTGCTCTTAACGTATTCGTCAATGTCCACCAAGATTGAATCCAGACAATCAAAAAGAAAAAAGAAAGTAAAGACGTATGGAGAGCTTATTTCGAAAATCCAGAAATGTTTCATAATCCTTAGTCATGAAATCCTTTAAAAGGCACAGAAGATAAGGACCCCTCCCACCCCCCCCCCCCAAACAAAAATACCTCCAATAAAAAAGGGCTCCACATACAAAAAAGACAAAAGAAAGTCTCCGGTCATCTCCACCACTTTTCTGTTCTTTACTTTAGACATATTCCTCCCTCCGTCTGACCTTTTCCTGCCAGGTTTCATTTCCTGATTGGGGAGATCTGTTTTTTCGAGCAGTGGACGAGTTTACCTTGGCCGGATCACTGTGTTCAAGCGGGAGCTCCTTCAAATTAAGATGCGGCTGATCACGGAACATTTTTTTTTCGGGTTCATTTAAAAGTCTCGTCTCGCTCCATCAAACCCAAATCTGAGCCGGTGATGGTTTTTCGGGCCCATCATACATCAGAAAGCACTGTTATTTTGTCATGTGAGAAGAGAAGGGTTTAAATGCTATTTAAAGAGCAGTTATGGGGGTCTCAACCTGAGGGAGTCACTCGGAAAAATCTGCATCTGGAAAAAGACTAGATCAACATCAGAGGAGGGGGGAGAAAAAAAAGAGAGAGGTTTGCGGTATATCCCCCTCCCCCTAAACCCCACTTCTGCAACACTGCCTGTGGAACTCCATTGATGCAGCCTTTATAATCCCCACAAAAAAGAGGCCTTGGGAGAGCGTGAGAGGAATGACGATACGGAGGGATAGAGGGGAAAAAAAAGAGGGTCGGTCGTAGGGGAGGCGTGTGTGTGAGTGAGGTTTCTTTTTTGTCCCAGCTGGAGTCCTGTGTTCCCGTGGTCGCATGCAGCCTCGTGCATAATTCCTCAGCTGTGAGTCACAGGTCCTGGAGTCGAAGCGAGGCAGCGGGGGCAAATCCTGCACCGGAGAGGTCTGACCCCTGTGACTTCTCTCTGCCGGCGCCCTTTGATTAGCCCCGAATCCTCTGCCACCGTGCTTTTGCTTTGATTTAACATGATGACATACGAGTCCAAAAAGAACAGCACTACACACATCAAGTAACAGCCCGCCCCCCCAGAATCCCAACTTACAAGCTGTTCAAAATGCATATCTATAATTTGAGCAATTTAGACTCTCCAATTCATCTAGCCAGGTGTTTGGACTGCGGGGAGGAAACTATCACACACCATAGTCTTCACTTTGAAGAAGATTAAAAAACACAGGGAGATGACACAACTGCATGTATCCTCAAATAGTGTCTGTAGGTGATTTGGATTAACTGATCCGTTAAGTTCCAAACCATCTGCAAGTCGAGCTCCATTCCAGCCGGGATCTAACGGAATTTTTTTCTTTTCTACGGTAATTGAATCTGAAACAGGAACAGCAGGACGTCCCCTATTTCCATATTAAATCTTTTTTTCTTTTCGTAAAAGAAGAAAAAGAAACGCAGCTCCAGCATGAGTCATTTCTCAGCACATTTAACGTGCCACCCAGCAGGAGTCTTTCCGGACAGCTTGACCGGCGGTGGAAACACACACTCCCCAACCGCCATCATCTGTTTCTCGGGCCTCTGAAACCACATGGTTTTCTCCAAGAACCTCTGGCAGACAGGGCAGACAGAGCAGGCAGGGAGGGAGGGTGGGAGGGGGGTGAGGCCAGGGTGAGAGATGGGATGAGATGAGAAAGGCCAAGGGGAGATGTGAAAAGACTCAATGGGGCGGGATAAGTGAGGTGGGCTTCTGGTTTGGGGGCTGTGATGTCATAGTGGCACACGGAGGTCAGGTTCACGTATTCCCAGACAGTTATACACAGCAATATGGAACCGAAGTGGCTTTCCAGGTCCTCTGACACTACACTGAACTGGGAGGGGGGCGTCCATTTTTCCGACCTGACTCTATTTGATCGCCAATGCCAGGAGCGAAACTAGCGCGGGTGTTTCACCTCACAGCGCGGTGCTGACAGGCAGCGCAGAGAAGCCTGATGGAAAATTGGAAAGCTGCGGTGAAGCGATGACCTCACAGAACCTCACAGTTCGTATTTCTTCGGTTCCTTGTCCTGGTCTAGCCTTTTTTTTTTTTTCGGCCCCACCAATTCATCACATTTTTCTCGTCACCTAACTACCGTTTGGACAAGCAGGAAATCAAAATCACAGATGCATTCAATCAGTTCTCAGTCATCAGTGTTCCAAATTTCTTTTTTAAAGGCCTATTTGTTTTATATTATAGATGACTGGCCAAAAAAGTCGGAACAAAATTAGTCAAAAAAGTAAGTGGATGAAGCCGCTTCCCGAGAGAGGTCGGGTCTTACAGGTAAACACCATAGAAGCCTCAGTTCACCCCGATGAAAAGGAACCGAAAAAATACATTGCAAATTCAAATACTATATGCCATCTACCATACAGTATTTATATATGTTATTATAGAAGTCATTTGAATGCTAGTGTAAAAAAAATCCACATGGAGACCTGCAGCTGACCAGAAACCCTCCAAAGCAGAGCAGAGCGCTCTTAAAAACGCTCTGTAATATGACTTATGAAAAAACGGGGAGGCTATGAAAGTAATAAATGCCGCAACATCACAAAGAATCATTCTCGCATTGCACAAGACCTCAAGCTCAGATGCATCCAGTGTACTGTAATTTTGGTTCACAGCAGACGTGTATACTCATATATTTGTCCATCGGCAGCAACACCAAATTACAGGTCTCCTGTTTCAGTTTCATGGCGTAGTGTTTTATGGCGTAGGCTTTTAATGAGGGCTGAGAACCGATGTCCTCTAAAATATTATTTTCGAGTGAGTCAGCGCGGGGTTGGCCGAGTCACTCCCAATTCCTTTTTGACTCCACAATCAATGGCCGCAATTGAATAATCTTCACTTATGCCAGCAGCCCAAAGCTGAGGTGTGTTTCCAATAAACTGAAAATCCCATATTTCTCCCATATCTCCTTTAGTAAATTGCTATAATCATTAGTTAAATATAAATATGACATCCCCATTGTCTGGGCTCAGTGTTAATTATCCAATCATTTCTTTTCACTAAACAGAGCGCAAACTACCATGTGGCTGTTTGGTTTCTTTCCACAGCTCTTCGAATTGCTGCAGAACCATCTTTAAGATTTACGAGGTGTTATTTTCCTTTATGTCATGCCCTGATGCATTTATTCATTTCACTATTTAAGCTTCTGTGAGTTTACTGGTAGCTCCCTTGCCGGTGCCAAAACGGTGACCTTCTTTTTCCCTATTAATGAACTAAGGCCTTTGTAGCTTCCGCCTGTTTTGTTTGTCATAGTTACTGTTGCTGTTGATTAACACATAACTTCCTGTGGTAGCGTTTTTTTTCATGGGAAAACGCTACCACATAGTAAATGTTTAGGACATTGAATGTTGCACTTTAATCACCCAAGTGGTGGTTGAAGAGAAATACGAATGAACTTTTTTTTTTTTTTTTTTTTTTAGAGCCTTCACCCATACACAACTTGAAATAGACGCGTCTCCTTTCTCAGGTCGCCGTACGTAGAGATTATCGAACAACTTATGACGCCTTACGACTTCAAAGCGATGGAAAGAAACTCCAATCTGAGCTTTGCTACTCACGGGGAAACTACATTTCCAGCAGTGCACAAAGCCGAAAACCTTGGCTGTGAAACAACATTCCTGGTAGAGGATGGCCCATATGGATTTCTCTCTCTCTCCATCGTTCCTCATTTTCCTCTCTCTCTCTCATCTTCCAGCCACTCCCTGTCTGCTCTCTCGTCTGTTTGACCCAAAACGCTCACATCCCTCTTCAAAATTATCGTTTTTTATCTTTCTTTCGGCGGGAACCTCTTTCGCTCGCTCTTATCCTTCTCCTTCACCACCACTTCATTTGGGCTCTGTGTGCCGGAGCGGAGGGTGCATGCCTACGTATCTCTCAGACATGACGTTGCCTCCTCCTGTGTATTCACACTGTAATTATTCAACCAATTTACTGAGAGAAGGTCACATACCAGCAGCTATAGCCTTGCCCTGCGCTGATATATGACCCTGCACCCAACCGCTATCTTGTCAGTTTAAAAGACAAATTAAGTGCGACGGTGTCTGGTGGTTTTAATTTGGAATAATAAGGTTACATCTTTCCAAATAAAAGAGCTTGGGTTTCCAGAACTGAACTTTGGATAATCTCATAAAACGAATGTGTGAAAAATGATACCCAGGCAACTTTTAATCAACCCTATAAAAAAGTCGCATTATCTTAGATTTTTATGATAGTCAATAAAGAATGCGATTAAGTTCCTTTGAGGTGGTAAAACAATTTTAAAGCATCAGCCGTCGATTTTATGCCGCATATCAATCTGAAGTGTATGAAAGTGAATGTTCGGGGGTAAGTGGGTAAGGGTGGGGAGTGCCCTTTTTTTTGCTCCTGCAGCTGTAGAGGAGTTCCCCTGTTCTTTGCTCTGATGTACACTTAAATACATTTTCTGAAAACTCAGCATGATATATAAATGGATGGGTTCTACTCAGGGGTGTTTCAAGACACTCTGGGGGACACAGGCAAAAAGCTTTTGACAGGGCGCAAGTAGCATGCAGCCCCCTATTAGGGGGTTCCTGACGTGTCATTGCCGTGTCTACACGGCAAGACATTTAAGGGGGTTTCAGGTGGTTGCTGCTGTGGACCAATAGCCGTCTTTGGGGGCCCCCTTCTAGCTCGGGGCCTTAGGCCATTGCCTAGTTTGCCTGCCCCTTTGCAACGTCTCTGGTTCTGCGACGGGCTGAGGGGAAGGAAAGAGAAAAAAAGTTTTTCTTTGTCATTGCGTCAATTCAGAGCTCCTGCATGTGGGAACATTGAGCAGTTCTCATTTCCACCGCATCTGCAGGTCAACACCGTGCTCCAAACCGTTACGGGAGCGAGAGACCGTGTCGTCCGTTGCCCTAAAAGGAGAGAGCCGGAGCGCTCGCTGGCAGTTGTCACTTGTAACATGAGGCTGAAACCACAGTGTTCTCCATCTGAGAAGATGGGATTCAGAGGCTGCCAGAGTCACTCTGCACTTTCCAGCGCTCAAACCCAAAGTAACCATCTAATATAAATGTGGGAAGCAACTGACATTTCAGTTTTTCCTTGGTTTTCCCCAACCCCGCCCCCCTCCCCCGGACATTAACCGTTTAGATGGATGATTTCCATTCCGCTGTTGAAACGTGTTGCTGCTGTCGCTCGATTAAGCTCAAATCATCCATTCGCAGATACATGGTTCTAAAATAACGCAGCAGTCTGACGAGTGGGGGGACAATGTCCCCCTTGGCGAAGTGGTAAAAACGCACGATACAGGCACGCGAAGTCTATTTAAAAAAAGCTCACTCTCTGACTCACTCTATGTGCAGGGCCCGTTGACTTTGATTGCGCTCTATAGGGGGAGTGAGTCGATCATTTAATCCGTCGTAAACCTGTCACCCGTCCCTATGGCTCGACTGCACCAAGATGAACAGGCCCACAAGAAATAGGAACAATATGCGTTTCGAGGATGAAAGGCACTAAACGACCTGAGTCATAAAAAATCAATCAGGTTTTCAACTGGGTGCACTTAATGAGCCTCAGAGCAAAAACAAAAAAAAGACACAAGCAGCCTCTACCAAAGGTCAAAGTAGTGACAACTGATTATCAACTGACGACTGCTAAAACTTTTCCTGATGTGAGATTATTCTGATTCTGGTATGGAAAATGGGCTGAATCAAACCCGACTCAAGCAAAGATGAGGCGCAGACTGCTGAGGTCTAGTAGGCTGCGTCTTTTATCAACTCCATACCCGCAGATTTTATTCATTTGCAAAATTGTATTCTTTAACCATGTGACATCCCTTGAGGCACTTTATCAGGCTTCACATAGCTCTATACAACCGATTACACATGTGCGGTAGTAAAAAAAAAATAATAATAAAAAATGTTTCGGGGCCTTTAAAGGAAAATAGAACCAAAGTGAGATAAAGGGACCCAGACATATGTCTCAGGATGAAAAGTCAGCAACTTTTTTTGTGCCTCATCATTCATCCTGGTAAGTAAGGTCCCATATAAGGCAAGCATTTACACAATGTGGGTTGTTTGGAGCAAAGTGAGTGTTGTTGTTTGTTGTCTGCCGAGAGCTGCCTGGTGACTTCATACCTGCAGATGATGAGTGCGAGCTGCTGAGTGCAGGTTTTGATCCTGTTCTGAGCCTCCATGTGCGTCATGAGCTCCGTGCTGTCGCCGTTGATAGCCAGGATGGTGTCGCCCGGACACAGGTCACCTTGGGCGGCCTTGCTGCCTGGGGTCACCTGAAGATAACAGGCGCGCACACAAACATACCCACACACATGCCAACCCAAGCACCACCGAGAAAAGAAAAGAGAATTACGTTATTATTGGTGTCGAACTCTTAGTGAGAATAATACAAAAAAAAAGGATTGGCGTGGGAGTGTCGATACAGAGGCCATAATCAACAACAGCTCTCTTTTGAATTCTGAAAAATTGCATTGGGCAACACCGGAGGTTGTCATTTATCTTAAAAGCCAGCAACAATGACATAAGGATGCAGTTCCTCAGGAACTGCTCTAGGCTGAGGTCTCTTTAGCGGATGAACCTTGAACTTTAACAACTGTCTCTGTGCAATGTTTCCCTCATTTGCAAGCATCTGCTCAATATGTTCTTTTGTCTTTGTCTTATGTCCACATCACTTTCATTTTGAAGATTGCCTTCAAGCTGCTGGACAGCGAGCTGGGTTCCTCTCTGCGATCCTTCATTCCAGAAACGAGCCGCCCCGTGTGGACATTTGAGCCCCAGAGGGGGGAGGGTGGGGGGTGTCCCAGTGGGTATGTTTCACCTTCCCCGACACACCAAGTCACATATGATAACAATTTTCTTTTATCACACACACACACACGCACAAATGTCCCCCTTACTTCCAGGCCTGACTCTGACAGGTTTTGGCAAACACAAATATGAAGAAATTACAGATCAAATCCTCCGTCGTCAAACCAAGACATCCACAGGAAAACACTCAGTGTCATGTGGCAGCAAGATGCGGAGGGAAAATGCTCTTAAATAACAATGAAAAAAAAAAAAAAAAAAAATGGAAAGAAACGGGAACAATAATCACAGTGCCTCCGGTCTGCTTTGTGCGCCGCGTGTTCCGTCAAACTTTGACATGTGCGATTATTACTTTAACTGCTATTTTCCAACCAGTTAATGTGTGGAAAGTTCCTGCAGCTGGATTGAGTTGCTCGAGCCGCATTGTTTTTTTGGGGGGAATCTCTGGAATTCATCTGTGGCATTTTCACCTAAATAACAGAAAGATTTGCTTTTCGCTGCTGCACACTGAACAATCTTATCAGGGATTCAATAAATGTATTTTAACACAATCACAACATTTCTGGCACTAACAACGGAGGAAACGTTGGCAGGAGCAGTAGCAGCACATTTTTTTCTATCCTTAAACCATTAGTGCCCAGCCCAAACATATTTTCTATCATACAAAGCATATTATTACTATTCAGTAATTGTGTAATCTGCTGACAAAGAGCATCACCAAAGATTGAAAGAGTGAACCCAGGTAGAATTTTCCTCTCCAGCACTTTGTCACGTTACAATTACAACCTGCTCGTCTAAATACATGGGAACCATAAGATTTATGATAATTTTCCTGTTAATAAGCCCCCCTGCGTGTCAAGTGTTGGTGATTAATCTTTTTCCTGTCATCCAGGATTTTTCTCCTCCACACCAGAGCGCCCACAGCCTCACCGACCCCGCAACGTCATGTAATGCCTGTTACCTTGACAGCTTGCAGCTCAAGAAGTATTGTGTTTGGCTGTGTTAAAACAATACTTTGTAATCTAATCCAGGACCAATCGAAATATGATTGACTAATGGCGGATCTGCTCGGGAATGACACCGGAGGAGCTGCTTGTGTAAGAGGAGCCGGACTGGGAAGGGAGACCGGCTAAATGGGAAGAGCTTCTTAAGAGCAAAAGCACACAAGTCCACGCTCCATCAGGCTCTAATAGCAAAGTCGTGTGGTTCAGATGTGGAGTTCGAAATTTACGGCTCTTGACTGCCCCGGTGTCCCTGACTCAGTTCGGGGCAGGTCAGAGGTCAGCGGCATTGCAGGAAATGTGTGCAAGTTTGTGAGTAAGTTACAGGGAAGGGAAAAGCCATCGAAACTCCCTTCATTTCTCGACATAAATCGGACATAAATCACACAAATGAGAAAGTAAGATCTTTATGGAGGTTACAGACCGAGACTTTTGAAGGAGCAAAAGCAAGAATGAAGATTTCTATGGAAGGGCTGAGGGAAATGTAACACGGATTCTTGTTTGTCAGTTAGTCATCTGCGGGTCGATGTTAACTGGACGTTCGAGTTGACCGACGTCATTTGGCACAACCTCCCAGGCGAGAATGCATTGTGTGTTTGTTTTATGTGTGTGGGTCAGTGTGTATGTGTGTGTCCTGGGCTTTAAGCCTGGGCTGTGTCATAGAGAAACAGAGTTCAAGCTCCCCCCAGCGCACACACACACACACACACACACTCACACACACACACACACACACACACACACACACTTCTTCAGGGTCAGACCATGAGTAGTAGCACATGAATCACACTCTCTCTCCCACACACAAACACACACACACACCTATGCACACACGCAGGGTGGCATGCCAAGCACCACAATGGCACGGCTGAGGTCGTCATCGGGGGACAAACGTTCCCGACACTTGGAGGGTGTATGGAGTTGTGCGGTTCAGCCATGTCATTTGCTATATTTACACTGCGGATGTAGTGACGTAAGCACTTCAAACTATGAACATGAATGTACTTTTTGTTTGTTTACCTAAATTGCTCTACTCAGCAGCGTCTAAGAATACCCGAAGCCGGTGACGCTTTGATCCTCACTCTGTCCTAACTCGTAGAAATAAGAAAGACAAAATTCGTCTCACAAAAGAAATAATAACAGAGACACCCGTCTGTAAACGAACAGGGCGTGTAAGCGCAGCTAATCCTGGCTTAGGCCGATGTGAACTAGTTTTGGTTCCTGTAGAGTGGCAGAAATGGTCCATAAACTGTATAAAATGATCCAAGTAACAAGCTATCAATCCAATCCAGATTTAACCAGACAGACTGAGTTCAAACTCTGTTAAGACTCCATGCAATTACTCTGATACGATACGAACCTCTATTTAACATACACCGCGAGCAGACCGGTGGTATTTCATTGATTGCACAAGCGGCAATCATGGGCCGGAGGCGGCATTGATCGCGCGCTAAGCCGACTTCACTGGTTGTTGGCCAATGTAACCAGTCCCCATCACAGTCAGTGACATAGTTAATTGCTAACAGCTAGAGCGGTTAGCAAATGACAGCCTCATGTCACAACGAGTCATGCTGTGGCACACTGACGCCTGGCGAATGTGTGCTGCAGTGTGGTTGCAGTGTGTGCTTTTGTGCGTCTGAGAGGGAGACGTACACACGGGGAGAGGTCCAGAACATCGGGGTCGCGCCCCTGTGAAACGCGGACAGCGCGTTACGAATGGCGTGTGACGTCAGTCGTTCTCCTTTATGTGCGTGTGTGTGTGTGAAGTCTCTCGCTTTTAAATTGTGATTTAGGTTTTAACATAATTTTCGAGGTGCCACGAGGAGGTGACCTATAGTGACCCTGCAACTGTGGTATGTGGAGCACATTCATCATCCAGGGCGAGGATCTAGTATTTTCCTTTTTTAAGATGGGTAGATGTGCTTTACTGAATAATTTGGGACGAGAGAGCAAATTTGAAGGTCAAAAGACACAGACAGACGTTTTCAGTCAAACTATTTTGTAAAGACTTTTCTATGTTGAGTTCTGATACTGTTGTTTCCTTGATTCTTCAGTTTCTCTATTATGATTTACAATTGAATGGATATATAGCCATTGAAATAATGCCAAAACAAAAGCTACCGGACAAGGCCCAACCCGGTCGCCCTCTTGACCCACAAATCACAGCGACAATTCTTTGCGGTTTGTTATGGCCAAGCTTTGTGTAAGGAGAAGCTGTCACTTGGAAATGTTTCTCTCACGCGTGGATTCCACAGAGGTGGTTTCAGCTGGGCGGGGACCCCGAGTCGCACGTCTCTGCGACGGACATAATCATTCCTGGCACCGTGTCAGGCGCCTTTGTTTGCTTGTCGGTCCGCCGATAGGAACCATGGTTATGACCTCGCCGGCGCTTGAGAGACACATGACATAGCCCCGGGTGTGAGTTTCTGACACGGTGTGCGATACTCGCACTCAAACAAAGAGATGGAATCTGCCAAGGCCAACAAGCTGTGCCGTCGATTACGAACAAATGGCTGAGGTTATGCTTATGATGAGAACCCACGGGGAAATGGGAGTGTCACGGGAACTTTATTGCCGCCTGTAATGCATCTGCGTATGTCTGGTATGAGCAAAGATATTACTCAGTAATACTACTCATCAATACGTGCGTCGAAATCCCTGTTATTTTGATTTGTAATCACTCCGACAGGTTTTTGCACATAGAATGTCTTTCTCACCATGTGACCCGCCGGCAGGTGAATGAAGCAAGAATCGTGCTTTAGATATTTGGCAACACGGTGATACAAGCTGACTGAGACAATGAAAGGATGAGGAGATCTCCGGTAAAGCACATAAATCACCACTCAGTTCATGACTATGATCTAAAGCCGAACCGCAGCTTGCTTCAATACATGTAAATGCTCCGAAATGCGAAAATCCCGGCTGATATTTTTTTTCTCCAAATTTTTGGTGTCAAGAGAGCAGAAGTCTGCTCAGTTTCAAAGCACCGCTCGGGCAGTGTTACCCCGACACCGGCTACAGCCACGTTCGAACATCAGACGACCAGATGAGGAGGAAATGCTGAGCAATGACCCGAGGACTCGCATTGTTCCCTCTGGCTCACAGTTGCGCGAGACCCGCGGCTTCGGTGACGACAGGAAATACTCCCGACAGCCACCCATCTGTTATCTCGGGTTCCGTTTCGTATTGGGGATGCGGCTCCAAACGACTGCAATTCTAGCCTGGGGAAAAAGAGCTGACGGAGTGCAGCCGGCCGAGGCCGAGCGACCCGCGGCGTCACTGGCCTCGGGTCACATGTCGTGTCCCTGGAATGTGGCAGAGACGGGCCGGACAGATGTACACCAAAAAAAGAAGGTCACGCCGGACTTTGAGGTCGTTTCATTTGAAACCGCTAATGCAATCAAAGTTCCGTTTGCTCTTAATTCATGCCCTGCGATTCTACTATCCCCTGTATAATCACCATAGGAAAGGTGAATTGATTGTTGAGCCTTTCCTGTTTAATGATCCAAAATTCCGGAAATTCCATTACCAGGTGAAAAATGTTGATGTGTGAGAGCGTACAGGTACGACTAAAAAGGAACGTGCGGATGACTCCAACTTTCTTTTTCTCTCTGCCTCATTTCCTTCTAAGAAGATTATTTTCTAACTCACATGCCCGTATAACCATACTGGCCGTAATCCGTCCCCCAGCATCACTCACCCTGAAACCACGACGAGAAGGCCTCTCTTTGCGGCCAGTTAGGACCCGGAGGATTTTTCTACCGCACCCAATAACCTGTCAACTGCACACATGGCCTTTTCAGTGTTGTTTTAAGACAGATTTTAAAAAATGGGAGCCTTATCTCTAAGTGCACAAACAACACTCGACCACACAGGCCGTTTGTTCTACTTAGATAATGTATCAGTCCGCCTGAGGTTGGACTTTGATTCTATTCAGATGGGTAAAAGCCACACGGAGAAAAAACACTAAGGGCTTCAATGATTTCAAATCGTGGGGATTTGCAGCTTTTCACCGTACTTCAGGGATATTAAGATGTACGTTAATGGATATAGCGCCGTTATTGAAAAAAATTGCAATCGGAAAAAAATCCATGTGGGATTTTTTTTTATTTTATTGTATTTTTGGACAAAAAAAAAAAAAAAAAGCCAAACATCCAGCTTTTCAAACAGCATTTGATCGGTCTTCTCCATTTCTTTCATCTGCACAGGCAATTTTCCCCATCTCGTATCAACAAGACAGACCACACAACGGGATGCACAACATGAAAGTCTCAGAGGGGAAGCTGGACGGTGATTCGTGTCATTATTTAACCAACACTCCAGTCCAGTCCAGCGGACAAATGTTTGCCAGTTGGCAGGACTGACGAGCGTCCTGCGTCACCTTCGTCGGTTTACAAAGGGGCTTAAGCCACAGCTGCCGCATACAGCGCATCCTCTCTACATGCTTCTGCAGCTAAATCTGTCATTTTACCTTTTTCTCTGTCCTGTTTCTGTTGCCACTCATTCTCTCTCTCGTTCACACACAGCCATTTCACAACCCGTCAGTGCACGCTCACACACAGGCCCTACGAGGGGCAAATGTTTCCAGAGTGAAGTAGACATGCTCTTAACCGTCTCGAGCCCTAATGGGTTTATCCCGGGACATTATCACCTTAAGCGAAGCACCAGCTGCTGCCATCTGAACTCCTTCTCTGGTGTTTACAACTTTCACTGTCTCCCGAGTGCAGGTGTTTCGTGACATACACCTTTATTTATGCAGAAAAGATGTGAAGGGAGGAGATCTGTCAGTCATGCAAAGTAAATGACAGCGTAATTGGAAGGATTGCGTAAGAAATACTTTCCAGCTTTTCGCTCCTGTACGAAACCTGTCGCTGTTCTGCCTTGTATAACTCTTAAGCCGCTCTTAAAAAAAACAAAAAAAAAACCCAAAGAGACACTCTCAACATCACAACCCCCACCTCCCTGCATGCAACAGGAGTTTCTCACCATTTAACAAGCATTCAAACAAGAATGGAATGTTCAGCATGACAAGCATATGACGGAGTCAGTAATTTAGCAGACACTCCAGTAAATCTGTCGCAATTTATCACGTCATGCCATAAACTCAGAAAGCTATGGTTTGCTCCCAGTTTCCCCTATTCTACATATTTTATATTCAATAGACTCCAGGATTAAATAGTAAATTTAATATGCAAGTAAAACACATTTTTTCTGACGACTGAGGATTCAAAGGTCAATTAGTCATATAACTACTCTTTAATGGTTGGTAGAAAGCAAAAAAGGGAACCTGCTGCCAAAACAGTCTGTATTTATGCCTCTGACATTACATATTTTGCTAAATATGCTTGTATCTCAACAGCTGCTTCCTACTCAGTGTTCAAGCCAAGACTTTGGAATTAGCCAAAACCCCTTTATTTATTCCTGCAAGCAGCTTTTCCATGCGAGCACTGTTTTTTTTACTGGCACCTTTGCCACGTAGTCTGCAAAGTGAAACCTGTCATTAATTCCACTGATGCCATCCTGACTGAGTTGTGCAATGATCACAATGTAAAAAAAACTCAAATCCTTGTGCATGCCATGGATTTCATATTGGCAGCTGTGCAAGTATGCGCAGATTAAACGGATGAGAAATTGTGAGATTGATTATTGTGAAACCACTTCTTGCCTACTGTAAAAATGACTCAGTGAGTTAGGAAGGTATAAGCATCATAAAACACGAGATGGCCTGAAGCTGCATTAGGCAGCATCTGGACTCTAAACTAAGCATCAAACACAAGAGAGCTGGGGCCTTAGTGTAGATTTCCTATTTCTTCCAAATGAATTCTGGTTTTGGGAACAGACTCTGCTGGAAACTCTTCACATAGATATATGGATCATGGAGATCAAGAAATCCATCCGCAGAAATCTGGCTTTTATGATGTGTGAGCCCCTGCAGAAATAAGAAGTTTAGGTTCAAGTTGCATGGGGTGTTTCTGGGGGTTTTTTTAAATATGAAAAGTCAGCTATGTTTCACTCTGATTTAGAGGAAATGAGAGGTTAACAAATGGCTCAAGGAAACCTCAAGATAGGGGAACTGCCAGGATTTTGCTTATAGACTGTGGTCAAATTATACTTCATCAGTGTGTCACAATAAATACGGTTTGGCTTTAAACACAGAGAGCACTTAAGGTGACCTTCAGTGGTCGTCTGCTTCTCTCAAAAGTCGTTAATTGCCCACCGTAAATCTAAAAATTACACCTCCAGTTGGAAGGGCCCTGGCCCTGTAGTTAAAGGGTCGGTTAGGGGCTGGGGATACAGCTGAGCACAACACCTGGAATCCCTCAGCAGCACCAATGAGCTCTGATGAAAAACAAATGTCAGCAGCCCCCTCTCTCTCTCTCTACAAGCCCTGCAGCAGGACCACGCTGTGTTTACCCTGGCTGGGATCAACTATTGGTTGCTGCCAGCACACTGACTCTTGACCCATATTCTGAGGGTCAGGGGAGTTCATGAAGGTTCCAGAAAAGTGCAAATACTAAACTCTTCGGCCACACCAGCCTTAACAATGATTGATGGACACGTGCAATAAAACGGTAACAATAATAACATATTATAATAACATACATTTTAGTGTCAATGTAACTTGGAGCACCAGCTTGGACACTATAATATTACATCCAACACTTGATATCATAAACAATGTATATTTATAATAAACACTTTTGACATAAAAGACAACAATAAAGAATAAAAAATGTTTTGGAGGGGGGGTTCCTTCTATTGATGTAATGGTATTCAATTATTTCATTATTTCTTGTTTTTATATATCTCTAATATCTATCAGCCTGTAATCGATGATCAGCCAAAGGCTATGACTCAATTTTCTCTGGAAACTGCAACTACCAGGAATTATAATCCTCCGATTTGCGATAATCTGCCAACTTCTACGATTCACTGACTTTCAATTTCGACTGTGATTCTACTGGACCGCGATCCCAAGATTGACGCGTTCCAAGCCGACAAGTGTGTACATCGGACAGTTATTAAGTCACTCAAATAGTTGTAATTAATCTGCTCATCGCGGTTCGGTGTTTTTTTAACGAAATACTAAAAGTCTCAAATTCGATGTGAAGTGCAGACTCGCTGCGTCCGCGTACTTTTGTCCCGTGGACGGACAGGCGTCGCGCGCCCGGACACACAGACGGAGACTCTGCCTACCCTGGAGATGGTTAGCGGCGTGCTGAAGTCGCGTCCTCCCACCAGCCGGAAGCCCCAGGGAGAGGGTCCCTTCAGTGTCACGCTCTGGGACATTGTTGGTCGGACAGATGACGGACCGAAGGAGGTGAGCGTCCGCGGTTCCTGGAAACACCGGCGAAGAGATACACAAAACGAAGAAGAGAGAAAGTCCTGAGTCCAGCTGCTAGGCAACACCGTCCCGGGCCGTGCACACTCTCCTCCTCCTCCACCCGATCCACCTTTAAATAACCCAGCCGCCTCTGACGTGGGATGACGGGCTGAGCGCGGAGGGAGGGGACGGACACACCGGCTCCCCGCGCCGCGCACACTGCAGGCACCATCAGCGGCGCGGATGAATCTTCGTCCATCCATCCATCCATCCATCATTCATTTTCAGCTATGACTTTATATCGCAGACTTTCCTGGCCAATTGTTTAATTGTGGCCACTTTCAGCAGCCTAAGTTCACAGAAGTGAATACACACATTTCAAAAGAATAAAGAAAAGTAATCCGTTTGTCAGTTGAGCCTGACTGAACAGTCATGCATCGCTCTTTACCTACTTTATCAATTTGAGCCCCGTAGGTGAAAAGGGGTTTGCAGCATGCAGTCTTATGGCATTTACAACATTTGAAAGTGTATTGCTATATATATATATATATATATATATTAAATGTTGCATCTTGTGGGATAAAGGACATCGTGCACCACCTTAAACTGTATATTCGTATAATGTGCTATAACAAATGATATATATTATTTTACCTTGAGAAAAATATTGGTCTATAGTATCAAACCTTTGATCATAAGGTTGCTCCATGTTTGATTACCTGAAATACTGAACAAAAAGCACAGCTGAGGCCGATGGGAATGCCATTGGTTTCCCTTTTAGACCAAGTAAAATGATGAAAAGTCAGTTGATAATTCTTCCTGCGGAGGACATGAATGCGTGTAGCCCGTTAAATCGGATGCTTCCAGCAGTTGTCGAGAGATTTCACCAGAAGAAAGGAAACACAGTCTGACGTTGCCAACCATAGAGCCACTGACTGGTAGCGTGACTAACAAGAAATGAAAACCAAGACCAGGACTCACACAATATCCCGGGCCTTAGGTCCTCAGAGGATAATCCCAACATCCACGTCAAACTAAGGCCAGACAGCAACTTGCTTATCAGGGTCTTGAGCAGAAAGCAGTGAGGATGTCAACAAGGATGATGTGGTGAAAGTTGTGGAGGCCTCGCTGACAGAAAAAGACCTCTCTCCCATTTGTCGGTGGATATCCATGGTATCCTCTCTGCACCCCTTCTGCATTCTAAAAATGTCTCCCGACAATTACAGAGCGAGTCGCCGAGCTGGAGTGCACTTTTTTCGACTGCAGAGGGAATGGTGATCTCATCGACATTCCTCAGAATCAGACGCTCAGACGACAGCAGGCGTGCGGAGCTCTGTCTGAAGACCTGAGTCAGTTTGAGTCACGCGGGTCGGCCCTGTCAATTTCCGTCTGGGAAAGTGGCGCACATGTCATACCAGCTGGATTTAAACATCAGGTGGCACCGTCACTCGCATCACGAGTGACCCTTTTGTCTCTGTCTTGGCTTTTCTCCAATGACCTGCTGTCAGGTTCTTACAACGATAGGAAAACATACCTGAGAGATAAAGCTAATAACAAGCAGTAGCCACGGACGGCTCCTGTTGTTGTCACTCGTATCATCAAAGGATGACTAACCAAAGAACAAGGGAGGATGAGACGGCCGCAGTCTGCACCGGAGATTTATCGAGCAGATGAGCAGGCTGACGTTTCGGATATGTATCTTCTTCAAAGCCTGTTGCCAATAAATCAGAGTCAAACTACAGAGAGCTGCCATCCCTCTGTACTTTTGCCCCCACATGGCCATCATTCCACATGCTAAGAAGCCCTCCTAAAGGCCTACAAACCTATTTGCTCTCCCTCGATGGTACGACGCCACGGGGGAACCCGAGGGAAACAGGTAAAACGAGCAGCGTCTTAATCACGAGCTGTCTGCCTGTATAAGTCTGGATCATTACGCACTCAGGGAGGATGAGGTCATCTCAAGTGTTGCACAAGCGCACAAATTCCCAAGCTTCTACACCGGTCGGAAAATATGCTCGGATCATTATTATTATTATCAGAGAAAATGAATCTCCTGTGAATTTACTTTCATGAGCGGAGCAATTTCTTCTGACAGAAATGCATTTTCAATGGGAACAATACCATTTTGTGCGCAACCAAATTATAAATATATGGGTGAAAGAGCAGTTGCCAAAAAATAAAACACACACACATTTAAAGTATTTAAACATAGTAATAAAAAGGATACTGGAATGCATTTCTCCATATTGACAAGAGACTCCCCAATTCCTTCTAATGAGTGATAATATAATATAGGGAAGTGTTTCCTAACGTGTTCCCCTCAGCAAGCTAATAATATCTCGGTGTTGGCTTCAACACTCACATTTATCATGAGGCTATCATTAAGACAATGAACACAAAGTCTGCAGCAGGCTGCCGTGCAGTAGCACCTGATCGGTACCATATTTGCAGCATCAACAGAAAAACATGTTTGTTTTTTTTTCCTGCTCACACCAGCTTTATGTCCTTTGCTTAATTCTTTGGTATGACACAGGCGGGAAACAATGGTGCCACACTAAACAGTGACGGGCCTGGGGGCCCCCCCATGGGAAAGCAAATAGTTGTAAGGGGGAATCACAAAGCTTAATTTATGTGGTCACTGTATTGCTGAGTCAGAAATGAGAAACATATGATTTCATCAGCAAGTTGATGAAAAAATAACGAAGAACAGTTGATACCGATGGAAACTTTGATTAATTTTGACCAGAACAGTACGTTTCCCCTACTTTAAAATGTATTCCTGAATCTATTCAATGTCCAGTAAAAGCTGCTTATTTGTGGGTAGCATTTGAATTAGTGCATAAATATGAAGAACTGTGGCAAAAAGGTTTCTGTGTGCTCAGAAAAAAAATTTTTTTAGACCAACATAACTGCGGCATTGCAGCTGCAGTTTTAATTTGTTGAACAAAATAAAAATAAAAACCTTTACCCCAGCCTATCCATCTTTGGACATGTTATGGACTTTCATTTTTTGGCCACACGCGAAGACACACACACACAGATGCGAGCAATGAATATTTAATATAGCGCTGCAGTGTTACTGTGGCTGGAATAACAAACAGATGTGAGCAGTAGAATCTTCAAGTGCGGCCCATAATATGAGATACAATCGAATAGAGGGATAATCACTCACTGTTGAGACGGCGCGCTGACAAGAAGACAAATGAGTTTAATGCATCGTTAACCCATAAGTTAACTAATAGGAAACATTCATTTGAACCATGTATCATTTCCTGATGAGTTAAATCTAAAATAACTGATTTGAGTTTGTTGAATGTGTTTTTGTTTTTTTCAACATGCATGTACCTGGAAATAACACTACATACTTTTCTTACTCAACAACAAGTGGATGAATTGAAATAATTGCAGCTGGAGTGTATTCAGGGCAACATTGTGAGTGAAGTTTCACATTAAGCGATAAGGCATACAGAAAAGCTTGTTAAAATTGACCAACATCTTTTTTTTTTTGCCCCCCTACAACAACACTGCTAAAGATTGAATGTTTTCACCCACATGCTTTTCATAAGGAAGCATGATTAGGTGCAGTAGGTAGTGTGTGCATTCATTTTCTCAGGGGGCTTATATGGGCCTTAAACACGTGATTATGCATTTATTTTGCTTTGCAACATAATTAATCGGGGCCCATGTCAGAGGCTTTTGGTTGCATCATGTGTAAGAAATTCAATATAGGACATTAGAAAATGATTTCAGTTGGAGGTCATCTTTGGCTGAAGACACAATTTAGCATATGACCTGGAGGTATGGAACTGTTTGCAGCTTTCGGACCAGTGCTGTGTTAAAAGACACATTCCTGCATGTCATCTAATTATGTGGCTGAGAATAACGTCACAACTCCGTGTTAGTTTTAAAATCATAAAGAGTAACATACTTTGTAATGTAATAATCCACTCCAGATTATCTTCCCCACAAAAAAAAATGAAAATAGTGTCTTGTATCCAGAGGTTTTTTCCTGAATTCAACAAGTCCTCCACCCCAAAATGACTAAATATTTAGTTTGCCCATACACTTGGATACAATCCATAGCAGCGCAACAATGGCTTATCAGACTTAAGATTTCACCGTAACAATAATAAACCTGCAGTTAAGGTTGTTGCACACTCACAAGAGGGGCTTTTTGGGTTTAGGCACAAAGATCCCTTGGTTATGTTAAAGAGAATGTGGTTTGAGTTACAATAAGTATTGCCATAAGGTTTACGCTTTTTATTTATCACATTGGCTCTGTGATCAAGCATATTTTTTCTTTCTTACAATTTAACTTTCACTGGGCTTTAATTACAGACTTGGAGTGATAATTTATGTTGAGGGTCTTTAGATCTATATTGGGTTACCAGTGTAAAAAAGAAGTAGACCCATATATGACACAGTGCTCAAAATAAAACGATAGCGTCAGTTGTGCTGATGCCCCAAAACATTACATGTTTACAAGCCCTCAGCTGTTCAATTTATGACACCTATTGCATAGTTGTAGCGTTGGTTTAGAGCCACAAACAAATAGTCAGCCTTAAATACATTGAAACAAATATATTTGTTTTGTCTCTTGTTTTCTACAGACAGTGGATGTGTATAACAACCAATTTGTTATACTTTAAACATGACAACAAAGGCACCCAAACCTTCACAAAACATTTGAACACAAACCATGTGTTCTTCCCTTGAACATAACCAAATCATATTTGTGTCCAAACCAAAACCGAGCATCAGATGTGTCATTGTGACACAAAACGCTTTAGGATGCTCTCATAAACAATGTAGTCTTGCTGATAGAGGCATTGGATCATTTAACATTTCTTTATATCATTCCAGAGGATAAATTAGAAAATATATTTTACTTTTGTCCTTTAATTTGGTGGTTCTAATCCAGCCCCCAATCAATACTTACCGTAGGGGTTGAGCACTATGGACATTAGACCTATATTTTAGGACTATTTGAGTTCATTTGTGTTCCTCCTTTCTTTTTTTTTCTTTTGTTTGCCTTTCTTACCTCCTCCACAACTCCCTCTTTCACACACTCTCCCTCTCTCTCTCGTTATAATTTCTTCTCTCACACAGAGTCTAATTAAGGTCACCAGGATGAATCATCAGACCGGTTCCACCAAACCATACACTTTAACCCAAATAACCTTCAGACAGCTCCTCTCCGGTATCTCCGACTCGAACCTTAATTGACACCAAGAACCCTCATTACACCCGGTGGGGCTAAAACGCCCATTGACACGTGTACTCAGACACTGCTTCGTGTGAACAAATCCACGTGAGAAGAGTCTTCATGGAAGAGGCCGAAAGCAACAGGAGAGGAAACGATCTTTGCACTATATAAATTAAATAGTTCAACCTGTTGTCATCTGTTTTAATGAGGAGGCTCTAGTCTGGACCCTGTTATTTGCACGTGTGTCTCTTGGTTGTTTATGTCTACTTTTCCTGCTTCTGTAATTGTCTGCCTCGCCCTTTTTCTATTTAACCTGTGTCCAATTATCTCTGCCTTTCTTGTTTGTTTAGAATCTGTCCTCCCGGGGTCCTGTTTATCAGTTTATCAGGTCCTCTTCTCCGTCTGAACCCTGTGTTTCTGTTCTACTCGCTGATTTTTTTTCTTTCCTGTTTGAGTTGTGGAGTTTCGGTCCCCTGTAACACTGATTTACCTAAATGATATATTAATAATATATTAAATATTCTTTGCATCTTTTGGCCTTACGTCTTGTGGAACTGTATAAGCCACAACAGCTCATCCCATTAATGTTTTACAGTTATGGTAACAACAGAGGACTTTCAAGAAACTCTGAGGGCCCCAGGCCGAAAAAATTCAAATGAATAAATATATATAAAAACTAAGCTTTTGACACCGCAACAGCATTAGTACCCCTATAAGGGGGTTCCCAATGGTTCATTGCAATGTCTTCAACATGGCAAGACATTTAAGGGGGTTTTCAGATCTTTGCCTGCCCCATTGCAACGTCTCTGGGTAATGAGCCCAAAAACCAAACCCGCTTTTTAACTTACATCAGCTCGCACAAAGAATACAAATATTTGTAGAACAGAGACTACCATCAACATATTAGTTAAATCTCAGCCCCAGTAAAAGTATGGTTTCATGCAACCAGTGGGAGGCTAGATGCGAATACATATTTTTTTTATGGTTAACGTGGAAGGCGCATACCACAGAAACCAAAAATGAGAGATCAATATTTCCTGTGCAAAGAGTCAAACAGATTAAATTAATATCGGGAACTGAACCCCTGCTCGTGGAAATAAAGAGAAATAATCAAATGAAGGATACTAATGCTCCAGGCCTCAGTTTTCATTTCAGAATCATCGGATATTGATTCAGATATAATTCAATCATGACTAAATGATATCCCCCCCACAACCTCCACACACACGCATACGCACACAGACATTTAAATTGAATTACATAATGTAACAGGGCAATCTTTGTGCCAGTGCTGGATGTTTCTGGGCTAGGAAAGACCCACAAATGTTATCACGTGCTCACATGCCAGCTATGGCCGCTGAGTTCAGCACATTCACTTCTTTGTGTGTATTTACAGTTGATGTGCAATAACAGAGTTTAGTTAAAGGCCAGCACCACTGATGCCAGCCAGCGAGCCGGTCTGTCACGTGGACTGTAATGTTTGTACAAAACACAGCACACATTGACTTTCATTTATCATCAATCTGCAATAACAAACTGTGTAGGCCTTTTGTTTTTTACTTACTACTAAAGTTTGGGGGAAGGCGTATTGAGCTTGAAAACTTAATTTCTTTGCAGCTTAATAGTCTACATTATATAGATTTTTTGCACCGTTTAACATTACACAATCTGGTGGTAAAAGTATATCCATTTGAGAGACTGAATTGTCTATATATTTATCTTGGCAGTTTACACTCACGGTCAGATGTGGTTTAATTGGCAGGCTTTGGGGCGCTCGATATTAAAAAAAACAATATATAATGCATATACACATCAAACCAAAAATGTCTGCACGACCAGATGCAACCTAAATAAACGCAAGTAGTCAAGTACGAGTTTGCAATCCCTGCTACCAATTGGGTGTTGAGGGATTTAACAAGCTCAAGGTTCAATGATCCCTCTCACTGTTAGCTGTGGTTGGTAATTGGAAACGTCTTTGTTGATTATGGGAATGTTACAAAGCTCACTCAGTGGCATTGTACTGTAAACTGGGAGTCTGGTCTGTTAAGTGAAAACTTACAGGCTTGTAACATGGAGTGCAAATTCTTCTAAGAACACAGGGATGTGTAATGTTTACCTTGAAATAAAAATAAAAAAAACTGTAGTATACAAAAATACAAACAGTAAAAACAATATTTGGGTTTGTTTTGAGTGTGGTTTCCTGCAGATGATTTTTTTTTCAAAACCACAACTGTTTTTACTTTGCCTCGCTTCAAAGAGACGAGCACAAACCGCCAAACATTACTGTCTTCGACTCTGAGGCCGCACGAGAGGAACAGGTGTTGTGAAGCAAAGCTACAAGATTACACACATCAGTAAACCAGAGGGGAAGTCCCTGATAAGTGAGTCCATCAGCTGAAAAGCCAACTACTCATGACTTCTTCTTTTTTTTTTTAATTACTGAGAAATTCTATTCACTAAATTGAACACTGAGGTACTTTGTGTTGGGCTAAAATTGAGGAAAATGGAATGAACTTGTGACATTAATCCCAAGGATTTTCTCCAAACTGAGAACGTTTAAGATAAGATAAGATCATTCTTAAATTCTGTCTTTTTTTTCTTATCTAAATGGACAACCAGCTGCCTTATATTAAAGGAGAATATTTAAAGTCACTTTAGCCCAGACTTCCTCTCACGTGTCATAGACCAATGAGTTTGATGCTGTTGGTGTTTTTAGTTTCTGTTCAATAGTAATATGACACGTGCAACACAACCGTTGCTGCCCACAACACAAAGATAAATGCATCACACAAACTCACACCTGCACCAAAACACAATGCAGCACTTCGGCGTTCAAGGGTTTTGTTGGACAAAGTCTTGTTCTGAATTAGAGACAAACAATTAATGCGGCATGCCTAACTGTGAGACTGTGTGGGAGGAGCAAGTCTTTCCCAGGAGCAGGTCTGCATGGTGAGAGCGGCGTCCATTCACACACACAATGCCAAGCGATCGCTGCACCGCCTGAAGACAAATTCACCTAAACCAGAACTTCCGACACAGCCTTTTACTGGCAGGTTGAATCTCTCAAGTGAAACCAAACCGACCGATATGACGTATTTGGAAATATAACAAGTAGACTTGAAACTCAGGTCAGTGAGTGGATGTTACCTTTTTTGGGCCTGTAGTGGAAGCAGGGCTGAAGTGTGATGATCAGCTCCCACGAGAATCCTAAATAACTGAGTTTAACATGCGTGCAGCCAACAGCAAGTTTATCAGGGGAAAGGGCCCACGTCGTTGGATCACAGTTTTCTGTGCTGGAACACGAGGATGAATCACAGCTACTGGTCAGCAGCTGTATAACACCCCTGTCTCTCTCTCTCTCACACACACACACACACACACACACACACACACACAAGCAGGCCAATTAAAGAAACCTGAGGGAGTCGTGGCTTCCTGTAAAGATTGTCCTCACTAAAAAGGGAAAAGGAAAAAGGATTTATGGAATTCTTGACATCATCAGTGTAAACTGATATTTTCTTTATGTTAACACGATACCATGACAAATATTGTGTTTTTTTTCTCTTTTTATTCTTATGTCTCTGACTCCTCCAAGACTCCCCCCCCTCCCCATTACTCCCACCCTCCTCTTTCTTAGGTCTAGCCCTGTAAAGGAATGTCAAACAGCAATTGTGAGACAGCGACATAAAAGAGACCACCAAACAGTACACAAAGACCCACACACACACTCACACGCATACACTCATACATGAACGCGCACACACAGACAAGCCCCCACCTTTTCACGCAAACAGCTACAACAGCCGCTCACAGGAAATGACCCTGTGTCTGGCTTTTGTTTCATTGTATTTCTTGAAAGCCTGGTTACCTGCCTTCCGCTATTGGGCAGCAAACTAATCTGCTGAAGGAGACCAGCATGCAGTAGAGACAATTAACCCCTCCGGCAATGTTAAAAATATCAAACCCACCTCAGAGTGGAATCTTTACTTTCCCGGCAAAATCTATTTCAGGTTTTGGGGATGATGATTGTTTTCTCACTGACACAGTTGGACATCTCTCCATCTTGTCTGCCTAATTATAAGTGGAGGAAATTAGAAATACTATGTGGTCTGTTGTTTTCAGTGGAGCATGGTATCTTGATGACTATAAACACAAAAACCTAAAATACCTCCTCTGCATAATGACTTCCAGAATGTCGGGTTGCTCCCCTTTAATTCTGCATAACCCCCCTGTCAGAGTCCATCATCAAGTTAACCCCAAACTAAACAAGCTTTTAATGGGATTACAGGGGTTTAGGGGTTGACTCATTTAAAATCTTTGGTAAAAGCAAACAGTTGAATACAAGTTTAAATCCAATAAGCAACTCATTACCTAAAAATCTATTATATATATATATATATATATATATATATATATTAAATTGGTTGGTTGCCAAAACTTGAACACATCATTTTCAAACCACTAGACCTTAGATAGTTTTTAGGTAAAAATATTTCAGCATCATGAAACCAGGCGTATATTAACCTCAATATCATGGATAAGTTGTGAGGTATTAAGCTGATTGTTAAAATGGTGGTTATTTTTGGCCAGATTTTGTTTGTTTCTATTTAAAGTGTGCCCGACTTGTTGCCTTTTGACTGAATAGGTCAGCGTTTTGTCAGTCGCGGTCAGGGGCTAAAATGGGTCAGCTGCGTTTTGGGTTTTGTGGCGGAACCCATCGTGCCAAAACATGTTTTCATTACCCCTGCTCAGGGGATAGAGTTTCATGGATTTAGGTCACCTCTCGTCAAATCCAATATATTTCCAAAGGCCTTTTTTTTTCCTAATCGTATAAAGTCCCACTGACACACAACAAGGACAGGAATAGACCAAAAAAAGCCCACAGACCATAAATATGTTGGAACCTTCCTTCTTGGTAGCTGAACGTCTAACAATCAGAGCACTGTTGCTCCATTACAGCCAATAACCAGTCTCCTACTGAGATGTAATCATGTAACTGAATCCCTGTCCCGTGTACGGTAAAGCCCTAATTCAGTTACAGGTGCACTTTTCATCTTTTTTTAAAGTAACTAGGCTAAATGGTTCTCACTGATGTCAGATGTGACATCATGTCTGGCTTGTGTGCCAGAGGAAAGAAAACGTAGAACCACAGATAGGCAAATAGACATTGATGGTATAAGATCAACAGTAATCCCCTGAATGTAAGTGACTGAGTTGTGTCAAATTGTGTTTCTTTCTGCCTCTCTCTCGCAGTCCCTGTCCTTCCCCAGGACTGAAAAGGAGAGCTCTCTCTCTCTCTCTCTCTCCTCTCTCCTCTCTCCTCTCTCCTCTCTCCTCTCTCCTCTCTCCTCTCTCTCTCTCTCTCCCCCTCCCCCTCCTCTTTCCCTCCTCTCTCTCTCCTCTCCTCTCTCTCTCGTCTCCCCCCCCTCCCCCCTCCCCCCTCTCCAGCGCATGGCTGCCTCCCTGTGCCGTCACCAGTCAACCAACCTTTTCCAAATGAGAACAAAGTGCTCTGGATCTGCATGTAATTTGACAGCCAGCAGCAGAGCTACAAAGCCAAGGTCGGGGAAAAAGCGTTTTTGTGGATTCGGTCGGCTCATCATTTACACAACGAGGATGATGTGACCCGCTTCCTGACCAGGAACCTTTTGGCTGCCAAGTTGTGAGTCACTTTTAGTTGTGCGGTGTCAGCAGACAGTTAGTGGTCTCATTGGATTTCACAGCTCCCAAAAATGTAATTTTGAAAGTTAAACTGAAATTAAACCTAAAATTAACAGTAATAAACAATATTGATGTAGAGAAAAACATTTGGGTTCACAAAGCCCCATCCACCCCTGTACAAGGACCACTCCACCAGCCAGTTTCTGTCTTTCCCCCTTCGCATCTTTTGCTGCTCAGCAGACAGGAGGGCGGATTCCAGTCCTTGTGTGGTATGAAGTGCCCATGGCCCGTGAGGACCAAGTGAAGCTCTCTCTGGAGACACAACCTCCAGAGTTGGGTCTCTAAAGAGTCTTATACTCAATTGGTCTTCTCCTAAGTTACGGCTTCCTTGTTTGGGTTACAAACCAACTTGCTTTTGCATTTTTATTTATCATCATATAAAGCGTGTGAGGACTGACTCCATCTTTGGTCCAGTTGGCCAGACAAGCATTACAGGCGAGTCCTTCCTTGTGTATTTCACAACCGTAAAAGGCTGTGACCTGTTTGTGCATCTGCTCTCGAGCTGCCTGCCTTTTCACTGGAAAGGAGTTGTGCAAATGTTGGCTGAAGTCGTAATTCACTGATAAGTTGAATTGCAAGATAATGCCCTGGTGACAGGTCGCATTTAGTCAAATGAGAAGTGCACAATCGCTCACAGACACACATGTCCTGACCAGCTTGTTCACACAATAATAAAAAGGGGAAAGGCCGAAATAGAGATGAAGGGCATGTAGTAGAGCAGATACTAAAGTATCAGCCAACATAAGCAATAACAGCTGTTTATTTCCCAGCCCAGCAGAAAATGTGCAGCCACAGCATCAATTATTATTACTTTACACACTGACGCTCGTCAGTGTTCACATACTGTTGGTAAAGCTGTTAATAACACACCAATGAAGGCCCCGTTGGAATGCATTCCTGTGATTTCTAAAGGCAGCTGCTGTGACCCATGTGGGACGCCATGGCTCGCTAAAACAAACGTGAAGGATTACTTCCAAACAGTATTTGACATCAGCGAGGTGGGAACAACACTTTGTCTCTTCTGTCCCTGAGGGAGCTCATTCCGTCCGTGCTGACAGACAGCTCATGTAACCCTATCCACAGGTACTGCAGGCCTGAGTCATTGCTTGGCTCACCCACCAACATACACACAGGCACACACACACAATTTATGTGGAATTTACCAATGATTTAAGGACATTCATACAAAGCTTTATCTTTACCTGTGCTGACAGACCAGAAACACAAAGGGAAAAAACACTCATGGGAACGCTTCCCCTTGCACAGCCGAGTGGAATCCCTCCTTTTGTGCTTTTAACGTCTTTTTTCTGCCTCATTACCTGGTTGGAGTCACCGAACACACACCCACACACACACACACACACACACACGCACACACACTGTTTCTTCTGTTATTTAAACTTGCATGTGTAAATGGCGCACGGAGCGGAGTCACTGTCAACCCCCTTGAGCTCAGCTGATGAGCTTTGATTAAAGCATCTGAAACCTAAAACTTGCTCTGTGTGTGTTCTCTCTCAATCACCCCGGAGGTCAGGTAGGTACACCAGGGAGAGAGAACATGCAGAACAACTCACACGCACATGTACTACACCGTCTCTCCGTGTGAGTCCTCTTTAAACCAAGGGAGCATTTTTGACCCTGCGACCTCTCTGATTCACGACCCACCAGCCTGAGCCAAGTACAGGATGAGCCTTAAAGAAGGGAAGCACTCGAAACATCTGGAAAACCTTAACCTCGCCTAAAATGAATGGTTGCGAGTGGATGCTTGGTTTTCTCGTACTCATTTTGTCATCACGTGACCCTCCAAGACATGACGCCACTGACTCCAGACAGAGTCAGGAAACATATTTTGTGCACTGACGTCAGTCTCACAAAACAATATATCTGACACCGTTCATCAGAGACGGATGATACATTCCTCGCTTGTATTTTAAAGTTTGTGTTGAAATGTCTGCACGTCTAGATGTGTGACATGCCAAGCATTTGTCTCTTCATATGTTATTACTAAATCACAGTTTCACTTCACCCTTTTTTTTTTTCCACACAAAGCCTCTGCTCAGGTGTGAATATTACCTGTAGGTTGACATGCTATTCTTCAACCTTAACAGCATGGCAAACAAAATACCTTTCTGTTTAGGTAAGAGCAGATAGGCCCTGTTGTGTCAACAAGACCAGATTTATGATAGGGATTATTATTCTGCATTACGGTGGGACAGCTTACTGTCAGTGGAAAATGTGGCCCGCTACAAATGCAGATATGCTACAAACAGACTTCATATGAAGGGATAACATCAGATGTACAGGAACTAATCAAATGTTAAATGTGCAGTCGCATGGTTAAGAGCGACACCTGCTGGATATAAACAGCATGAAAGCTATGCCAGTAACTTAATGATTTGACTTGTGACCTCCTTTTCTTCTATCCTATTGAGTTTAGCATGTTAACCAAGCATTAGTGTAGTATGTCAAAGGTGCTTGTTTAGTTGATCTCTGTTGTCAACACACATCAGTCAACCCACGGCAAGTTAATGAAAACACATACACCCGGCACAGGGAAAAAGGAGCATTACTTGCAACCACAAGCAAAACCAGCCATTTGTTTAAGGAAGAAGAAAAACACACGAGAAATGGTAATTAGAGAGAGAATGGAGAGGAGATGGTTTACCACACTACTACAGCATCAGAGAGAAGAAACATTGTGTCTCACTTATACTTAATAATAAAAAAGGTAATGGCCATATCCGTGTGGATAACTGAGAGTTTGAACGAGTGTTTGACTTTTATCTACTGAATAAAATAGAAAAAGAAGTTAAGAATAAATTATAAAATAATTGGCCAATTTCTTCAGTTTCAGGGTCCCGGTACTGCTGGCCATTGTTTGTGCAACACCTAACAGCAACATCTCCAATTTCCAAATGAATAAATAATGCATTTCTAATACATCTAGAAGGCTGATCTGTACTAAAAAACTGAAATGTCTGAATCCTTGATTGTGTACAGTCTTTTCCTGACTCACACTGCCACCTTCTGGTCAAACCGCATTACGAACGCATGGATCTCCTTGTTAGTGTCAGAAAACAGGTAAACCTATCTTATGGGCCTAAAGACATCACAATTCCTACAAGTACAATGCACCAAATTGAATTATAGAATTATATATATTTTGAGAGTTATACAATCGTCCAATATTTAAAAAAAATATCTGTCCAGGAATGCCTTTAAAATCGACCTGTTAAGCTGAAGTCTTCTTTTCTCCTCATATCATCAGATACAATATATACAATGTTGAGATGCAATTGTATACTGCAATCACTAGTAGTGTTTCATCAGCTCTGTCCTGGCTTCTTTTGTAACACTGTGTTTCTCTAACAAAGCATTGGTTGTTATGATGTCTGTGTCATTATAATACAAATAGATATACAATAAATAATGTTACTTGTGTTTAATATTGCCAGCTGATTGTAGGGGGTTAGTTGATGGGCAGAGCCTTGCTTTGCTGTATTGTCCCATCCTGAAATCCGACGTTGTGCTGAGATTAGGATAATCCTGATTTCTTTAAACCAAAGCTCCCCTAATAAAATGTTTTGAATCATGCATAGTGGAATATTATCAAGATCAACACAGAGAAAGGATTACGTGTAAGGATCGAATGAACACCACAAACTCAAAATTTGATCGGATTGTGTTGGATTCCATTTGAACATCTGGTGATCAGTGTGTTTGGAAAAGATGAGATGAGACACAAAGACAAACTGTAAACGTGACTGGTTGCATGGATCACATTACCGTAAGCATCCTAACAGACTGAAGACAGACTCATGATCCTTCCAACAATTTCCCCCGTTTAATGTTTAGTGGATATTTAGAACGGCAGGTCTAAGAGTATTATTTTGTAGCTGCATTTTTCCCCCCCCCCCCCCCATGTACAATAGAAATAAATAAATAAAATCCCAGGGGAGTGAAAAAATATTAAACTGTGCTTTTAAATGCAGCAAATATATTGCTGAAGGAGAAACATTCAGAGTTCACTACACGTTAGGGTTACTGGCATAAAAAAAACATGTTGTTCGTATGCATTACAAAACCTTTGGATTATTAAAAACAATATTGATAACTAGTGACGAACATAAAAAGCAGTTTTAGATAATCAAGAATATGTGGTTTGATTCCATCAGACCAGCTCCCCCCGAAGTGTGTATATATATTTCGCTAGTGTTGCTGAATACAAGTGGAATACAATCTTAATGTAAAATATAGAGCTATAAAGACGGAGTTTACTAGTTGAACTTGAAGGCAACACACTAGAACCTGAGAAGGAATGCGTGTGCGCCTCTTATCTCATTGGTACGGGTGCAGGAGGTTCTGTACGTGGCAGCAACAGAAAATCTCAGTGACCAGATTATAACCCCGCGGTGCTGGCTCGAAACCCGTCTACAAACCAAGGACGTTCCTCTGTTAAAACCCTGGCGAACAAAGGTAAGAGAAGGCCGAGTGTTGTGTTACTGACCTTGTTGTCATCACTGGACGGAGGCTGGAACGTTGGGGCTCGCGCCGAACATGCTGGCATGCTTGTCAATGACTGGCTCTGACTGGGCTGTGTTTTTATCCAAATGTATCCATTTCTGAAGAGGAACACTGCAGGTACGAGTCTGCTGAACGCTAAAGTAACAACGAGCGGTGGTTTAGTGTAGTTGTGTGTCCGTTCTCGTGCACGGTAACGTGAGACTCAGCGGGGCAGTGTGGTCACGGTGTTTCGCCGCGAAACGGGAGAAAGTTGTAAAACTCGGCAAATAAATGAACTCCGCGACACTTTCGATGACAACACACTCTTAACAACCAACACAAATTAATTTGTGTGTGTTTTTGTTTTTGTGTGTGCAGCGAAACACACTTTTCTGCATATATACGATGTATGTTTACTGACCCAAAGAGGTCCGACTCTGAATATTGGGAATTTCTAGAAACAACTGTCCCGGGATGACGTCACCAGCTTAGCTTCTCCCAAGCTGGAGACAATGATGTTAATGAGCAGCAGATTCGCTTCATCAGATCAGATTTCTGCACATTTTATTTCAGTAAAATACAAAACTAAAAAAAACAGTATTTTCTTTTTCTAAAAAAAGAAATACTTTTTTGGCTGAACTCTCTACCAAATAAATGTGCTCTTTGAAAAGTGTTCTGTCATTTTTCTTTGGCCTGTAAATTTTCAACCCTGTGATTAGTGGATTATTTACCTGATTCATTCCTTTATCTATGATTTATCTTAAACCAGTGAGAATGCGCAGAAAAGACCCTAAACTATTGGGTTTCCTATAATGTAAGAGCAATAAACTAGGTATGTGATGCCCTGCCTTGGTTTATGCACAGTGATTGTAGAGAGCAGCGGTTTGATTGAGCATAAATGTATGGCATCAAACGTAGGTATGTCATAAAGCTGTCAGCAGTAATTAGGTTGTGAGGCAGGCAGAATGCACTCAGTCATACACATTAAGTTATAATCGCCCTATTAAAAAGAACATTTCCCTGGCTGCCTGCTCGCTGTCCACCTACTTTTTTTTATATATAGAATGCAGCCTCAACCCAGTTGGATTATGTATTTTTTATCTTAAATATTATAAATTATATTTATCCAGAAGATTTATGTTAATCTCAACACTTGTGTCTTTAAATGAACAACTATTTGTGTAAGCCTTCAGTGTTTACATACCATGGGGACGTTTTGGAAGTGGATGTTGTGTTTGTGTACTATAGAACGAGACGTTTGTGGATGTTTGTTTCCATATGCAGGCCCTTATGTAACACTTGCATCCATTTCACTTCATGTTAATGCTGAAACTGAAATGAGTCCCGATCAGGACATGGAATGTGTGTGAAGATGGAACGTGTGTCTCCTCCACATCGTAAAGATGCACCTGTTGGGAACAGTAAGTGGTTATAGATTATTGGTGAGATCACATGTTTTTCTGTCAAGTAAAATACATCCTGTAACCTTTTATTTGGAGCATCTTGTCATCAGATGTTTTATGGCTGTTATAGCATCTGACACAAAAATTGTCGATCACACATGGTCCACAGAAATCTGGGATAGATCTTCATGTTTTGCCATCGTCAGATTTTTTATAAATTGTCCTTCCTGCCTGAGGTCATCCAATGTACAGGGTCAGCTAAACTGTCGTGGAAATGCTCCATTGGTTGGTTGTCTTTAGAAGGTTGTGAAATGATGAAGTTCTTCATTCATCCCTCGTATAGTGGAAGTGAAAGTCAAAGCAAACGTTTCTGTACTACTAGACACTTAACTGTTAGTAAGTGGATTTCTGAGCATTCACAGCCCGTTGATACTGTACAGACACTGTCCATGTGTAACTGGACAGGATTACAGGATTTGTGGCATGCAAGGGGTTGTCTCATTGTCAAGCTCCCAGTTTGTGTTATCATGTTGTAGATAACTGCTCTCGCAGTGCCAAAAATCTGAAAATGAATCTTCAGTAGTGAAATGTTATGTAGAAACATGGTGATCTGCCTTTTTTTACCTCACCAAGCCAAGAAAAAAAAAGAGCCAACACTAGCTTTGTCAGCTGTGTAAGTTAAATAGTTTAATATTGTGTTATGGGAACTATTTTGTTTAAATCAGTTTCAATTTCCACAGTTCAGTCTATCCTCCTTTGTTTCCTTTGACATACTCCCCCTCATCCTCCTTTTTTTGTCCTTGTTTTCTTAATGTTTTTCCAATCAAGTCCTCCTCCTGCACTTGTTAGCATATATTTTTTTTAATATATTGTTATTATTATTTTGTTTTTCATACAGTCTGGAAAAAGGTTTAAGAAAGATCAGCTTTTATAAATGGTTCGTTTTCTGAAATACCACGGACAATGTGTTGATCTGTTTTCTTTTAAAAGTAAATTGGGAGAATGATTTTAGCAACTTCAGAAACTGGCAATCGTTTGAGCCAGGGCAGCTGTTTCTCAGGCCATGTTTTTCACTGTGGATTTGTTGTTGAGAAACAGTCCACCCAAACGGGAGAACCAGATTACTGCAGATGTTGTAGATTTTATTCCATAAAAAAACGAATTCACCCCTGCCCCATTACAGACCTTGGATCATGACTGCTTGTGAAAAAGCATGTTTCTCTGGATCCTCTTCTTTGGAACCTCCCTTTCCCCTGCTGGCAAATTTTCATATTTGGCCTGAAAAGAACATAGTTCCTGTTGGGTAGATTTTAATGTAAAAAATAAGAAGGAAGCCTAAAGCTGATTCTTTCTGAAAGCATAATTTGGTGCAATTTGAGGACAGACAACCGATTTGTGGTGAGGTTAGAGTAAAAGGTACACCTGCCCTCGTCTGTCATGTGCTAATTGTGTCCTCTCCTCGGTGGTACTCACCACATTTGCCAGAAATGCCAGGCAAGGGTCAAGACTCGGGAACGTTGGGTAGTGAATGTAACAGGCCTCCTTCCAGGAATGTGACAAGGGTGTTACAGCTTGCAACAACAGGCACGACTGTGTTTGGGCTGGTCAATCACACAGGCTGTAAATTACAAGGAGAGAGATTCGGTTGTTTCCCTGTAGAGTCGGACTGTGGAAATACTTACTTGGGCAGGGACTCATTGGGTAAACCAATTTATTACTAGTAAGAATACATGATATACAGTTTCTAGAACATGACAGACGGGGGCAGGTGTACCTTTTACTATACCATACTGCATTTAAATAATTTGTCTGTTTAATACAGGAAGAATGAAATGAAATAGCAGTTGATGGAAATAAATTGTAATATATCGCACAATAAGTAAATGATTTTATTCTACACAAATTTTGAGTTCAATTTGGCTCTGCATCTGTCAGAATTGATCATTGTTTTTCTTTATATCACAGAAACTCACTGGAATGTCGAATTATATTTCACACTGACTCGCTGTGTTCCATTTAAAGCCATTCCACAGGCCTTGGCCGACAATACCTACTGTTTGTTTGTACCATATGTTGCCGTAGTGTTGAATGTTTGCCCCATTTAGTGTGAATTTGCCACAAATAAATGAAATTCTCCTTCCCACAATGTTTGTGTGACTAAGGGCTTTACAGAGGATCAGCTGAGCGCTGATATTGCCTCTGCAAACAGATGGACAGTGGACAAAAGTGACATTTTGTCCACTTATTTGTGTCGCAAGGCTCAACAGAGTGTCCCGGCGTGATGCCACCACTTGGTTTAGCCATAATAAAAAGTGGACTTTTATTTTGTCATGTAGTGAAGGTTTTTCTTTCACCTGTGGCAAACTCTTTCAGCTGCCACTTTGCTGATTCCGTTTCCCTTTTTCACTAAGACTTTGATTGCGTACTGATGCAGGTACTGATGATAGAGTGTGAGCATTTGGAAGTATGAAAGTGCACGTGCACACAGTCAGCACTAAGCAGTCATTACTTTGATGTGATGTGGTAAACCCGTATTAGACCAAATCCAAAGGGAGAAAGTGGAGCAGTGTCACTTTTCACCTAAAATCCCACACAAAGCGAGTCTCAGTGCTGGTCTGTGAACAGGGTGTGTCTGCCAGGGGATCATCATTGTGTAGTTTAGATTCAGCCCTGTTGTTTGTCCTCAATAATACTATTACTCACTTGAAAGTATGAATATCTGTGAAGACAGTGTGACAAAAGCAATATACGCACCTGCCTTACCAGGAACTGACATCCAATGATAGCATATGACTATTTAATTACTTTTGAGTTATAATTAAAACTTTGATGATTTGTGCAGTATGTAAAATGATACAACCTTGTGTACTTGGGCTGATAACATTTCGAAGGCTGAGCTTTATTTAGTCATGAACATTCTTATTGGGTATTTGGTGACCATGTTGAACTCTTGACTAGAATGTTTTTTATAGCTGCGCCTGCAAGTTACAGATATGTCCTAATTAAAATATTTTATTAGAAAAACATCTCTTTCCAAACTGCTCTTTTCTTTGGTGACTCATTTACAGGAAACACACTGGAAACTTTGAATATTGTTGGACCACTGGTTAATGTAGTATAGAAACCCAGACTTCTTGCTGCTGACTCAGGGTCAGTGCAAAATATGGTTGGAAAAAAAGAAAATGTGTTTTCAGCTGGAGGTCTCCACATTTTGCTTCAAAGTGCATTAGAGAAGAACCAGGAATATGTCATGAGATGCAAAGTAGCTCAGATTGTATGAATCTATTATAACAAGGTGGTGATGTTTTCCATTGCAGGTTATTGAAAAAGACGTAATGAGGAAATCTCTGCTTTTCATCTCCTGGACTCTCTGGCTCTCCTGCTGCTGCTGCTGGACGGCACAGGCAGAGGTTTTCACCTCTATAGGTATGTTTATGTAAATGAGATGATTATTTTGTTGAGATATAATATATTATAATGTATAGTACATGTGTATTGCCCCATATATACAGTATTGATATGTTCTATATTAATATGTCTACTGTGAGTGAGCAACAACTCTCCTGAATAATATATCTTAGCATCGCCTCATTGGAAATTTCAAAGGCTGCATCTCATTGGTTAAAGGATCACTTAAATCACACTGATTTATTGCACTTGGCCGGTCAGTTACTCTGGTTGCATGCGGAAACAATGGAAGTGTGTCATTATACAGCTTCCCTGGCATCCCCTGTGAATTAATCATGGCTGAGCACTTCTTTGGAGTCGTTTACTATGCACATCACACCCCAACCATATCTCAAAAATCAAACTACACACTTAGTGGAGTCTGAGGCTAACAGTGGTACCAAAAAATACTTTTTTTATAGGTCTGTAAAGCAACTAATAGCACAAAATTCTCTTTTTGAGATAAAATAACCCAAGATAAAAACATTAGTTACGGAGCTTTACTTGAAAAATACTAGTTACCTGGCATTGTAAGCGTGATATCTAAATGGCTCTCCTCTCTCTTTTTATCAATCTGCCTCTTTGTAGGTCAAATGACAGACTTGCTCTACACAGAAAAGGAGCTAGTCCAATCTTTGAGGGAGTACATAAGAGCAGAGGAATCCAAGCTGGCTGCAGTCAAAAGGTACATTCCTGACTCTGTGACATGACTACAACGCAGTGGAGAACTAAATAGCGCTTATTCAAGTCCTTTTACTCAAGTACAGGCAAATGTTTAAATGTCTTTTATACAGGCGTTATCTGAAAGCTGCTGCTAGTTACTTTCTTAGATTATGAATTAACATTAAATTCCTTTGATAAACAACAGTAGGTCCCTAACTGGAACCCTTCGCCATTACCTTTTTCCATTTACCCTTCTGTTTGAAATATTTTTACTATCACTGACTCATTATATAAATATTTGGAACATCTGTTTAAATACCAGGGCTGACAAACTAAACATTTATAATTTCCATCAGTTATTACCAAAGCAACTTGCTGATATTAACACTCTTTAAATCATTTAGTGTTAAGAGCTGCTGATATTTATCAGACAAGTTTATTTAATATATACAATACATGTTTGTCTGTTCCTCAGCTGGGCCAATAAGCTGGACACTTTGACCAAAGTGTCCACCTCCGACCCAGAGGGCTACCTCGCCCACCCGGTGAACGCCTACAAACTGATGAAGAGACTCAACACGGAGTGGTCGGAGCTGGAGAGCCTGGTGCTTCAGAACCCGTCTGATGGTAAGGAAATGTCCAACATTTCAATATATTAATAAAGCCTGGACAAGGATGCGGTGATTTCACGTTTTCAATGTCTGTTCTATGGCGATGTGACATTATGCCACTCCACACAACTTCCTCCAATAAGTGAATTGCTTTCAAAAAATGTTTTGGCTCTGCCTTTCTGGATGTGTTCCTCTCTAAATGCTTTTCTGTCTACATAAAAGTGACTGCACCTTTTTACTCAAGTTGAAACAGTTTAAATCTGATCAGACGTGCTTTCGCATCCCTTTTATTCTGCCTTGTCCGAATCCGCAGCTGCGACTGCTGACATTGCACTCATTCCACCTCAAAATATTTCTTCACATCGTGCAGTGCGTCTGAATGGCAGCATTGACCGCTGTGGTGAATGAGAGTGGTCAGCGTTAAATAGGAAAAAATGCAGTGCACATGTGAGTCGAATGTTTCAGTTTTGACTCCAGAGTGGAACTTTGTGCTGCTCCCCTCCTCATCAACTGCAGTGGTTCCTCATCCCTTCATGTTTTGGCCATGTTCTCCAGATGTTAACCGCAAATATAAGTAGATAGAAGTGATGCAGTGTTTTATTTGTTACTATTTTTCCTTCCACAATCGCATTGTGTTGACATTTTCCTTCATCATTTAGGAACTTTGCCCGTCATACATTATTTACAGTATAGGCTAAGCTCAGACATTTACATTAAAACATGCCACCCCGGAATTAGCTCACACAAATCATAAACAACAGCTAATAAAAATGTCACATCTGGCCTCGAGAGTTTCTGATCGCACCGAGCAGCAGATGGTGAAATCTGATGTGTATTAAAATGTTGAAGAAAATGAGGGAGCAGCACACTTGATAACATTTCACCAATGCATGGTAGTAGTCATCATTTGCTGCATGAGGGTTGTATTGGTCAGATGTCTATCCCACATCAGAATAGAGGCTCTTCACAGAAATGATGGATTTGCGCTGACTTTGTGTTATAAACCGGAATTACATCTAAGATCTTGGTAACATCCCCTGTTTCATCTCGTCATCATCTCTGTGGCAGACACGGTGACAGAGGATATGCCAGAAAATTACAACAAAGGCCGTCAGACGCAAGATGGTCAGCTGCACTATTTAAAATCAAATTAAAATACGTGTTTCATTTCAAGTAAGAAGAGAATTGACCAACTAGGAGAGTTAATGAAAACAATTAAACGTAATTAATGCCAAATGAATGAGTTAAACACTGGTGCGCATTTTCTATTAATATGTATGTTTTTATACATAAATCAAACAAATTTAAGCACTTTTATATGAAGCTATGAATCACTTCTGCATCAAGCAGTTACAGCAGAGTTGAACAATTTGGTCCATTTGGTGATTCAGTAATTCACTAACATTTCTTTCTTATTTTTTTCGGTCATCAACATAAATGTCTTCACATCTTCAACTTAACATTTTCTTACTTTTCTCCCCAGGGTTCATTTCCAACATGTCCATACACAGACAGTTCTTTCCAGATGAGGAAGATGAGACGGGTGCAGCCAAGGCATTGATGCGTCTTCAGGACACGTACCAACTGGATTCTGAGTTCTTCTCAAGGGGGAAGCTCCCAGGTAACGTGTGCAGTGATTTATTCAAATAGGGATCGAATAGTGCATAGTGCATTAATAAACGAACCCGAACTGCACCAACCCATAATGAACCTTTGAACTTCTGTGTGAATATTTTGGCTTATTTTACTTTTATACCACCAAACAGAATTAAACCATGGAGACTAGTCTTCAAGAGTTTGGGTTTGAGTTCAAGGTAATGGTACAGTTAGTTTAAGGTGGGGTTGGAGTTAAGTAGGGGGTTATTTTAGAGTCATTACATTGGGCTGGGGCTGGACTGGTGAGTAACTTTGTATGTGGTTAAGGCTACAATTACTGAACCACTCACAGATGTAAGAAAGCTTGCAAAACTTACACACCGCTGCCTTGTTCTGTACTTGTACTAGTCAGAAAAACTCAAACTGTATACATAGAGATTTTAAATGAAAGATTTCTTGGTTGCAAACTCACTTTTAGTCAGTGATGATAACATACATACAGGCTATCGTTCAGTAAAATACATGTAAAACAGTTTAAACATTTCAATTCATTGAATCCTGTCACAGGTAGGCACTCCAATGCCATACTCACTGTGGACGACTGTTTCGACATGGGGAAGACGGCCTATAACGACGCAGACTATTATCACGCCGTGCTGTGGATGCAGCAGTCCCTGAAGCAGCTGGATGCCGGGGAGGATGCGGTGGTCTCCAAGGCGGACATTTTGGACTACCTCAGCTACTCCGTCTACCAAATGGGAGACCTGCCTCGAGCCATCGAGCTAACACGCCGGCTGGTGGCCATCGGTAAGGTGCAGCGTAGGCCAGTGTGAATTTGAATCAGTGTGCCAATAATGCATTGCACAGAGGGCTTCATTTGTTGGCCCAAGCACATGGTGCAACGTTCATGACTTAAGTGCATTTAGGCTGTGTGGGGTTCGCCAGAATCATTCAAAAGGCTTTTAAAGTGCTGCTGGACAGCACAATGACAACTGTGAGACTCTGAAACCAGCAAAGACAAGTGCACCGTGCTCTGCACTACTTTGCACAGGGTGTAAGGGCCGTAGAAGCCATGACGATGGGTGAACGTGTTCATGGTCTCAGTACTTGAGAAACCTCAAAAAAAGCATGCTTTTAAATATATTTAAGGGACACAGATGCATTTTTGTTTGCGGTGGCCCTTAACACATACACCAGTTAGCTGACCAATGTGACCACAGTCCTCCACAGTGGGGTAATTCATGGGTTGTCTTTTTCCTGTTATACTCATCACTACAGTCTGCCCCCCACCCCCTCCCCCCCGCACTGCAGTGGTTGCCAGAGCAGCAGGGTGTAGTTCTTCCAGAGTAAAGACCAGTGGTTTCTAACTGTTATTTTCGTCCCTGCATCAAGAGCTTTGTTGACAACTGCAGGCAGTCTCTTCGGAGCTGTGGTGTGCTTGTTTACTTCAAGTGAAACGCAATCAAAGTGGAGCAGATTTAGCAGACCCACATTGTGACATCAAGTGCTACAAACCAGCCACTGACACTATTGAGTGGCGTCAATCTTTTCATCTGACTCTGAGCAAAGTAATATCAAGTGCGATTCAAGTAGGCAACTGGACTGGTTGAAGATTTCTTGAAGACGTTTCACCTCTCATCCGAGAGGCTTCTTCAGTTCTAACTAGCTGCTGGAAAAGTTCAGGTATTTATCCTCTGCGAGATTAATAGCTAATCAGAGGATGAGTACCTAATTAGAGGACCGTTGTGTCATACTTGCAGGTCGTTGGCCATCTGGCCCAGATTCGGGTTGTGGGTTTCGCCTGAGTCTAGGTTTAAATGAGGGTCATTGGTTTCACCTGAGCTATCCTTTGAGTTATTGTTCTTGTTTACCTTCCTAGGGAGAGAGTGAAGGACAGCATTGTAAGTGGCTGAGAGATGGCGTCTTAAACCTCCACCTCTGTTCAGTGATGGTTTCTCTGTTCTAGCAAAGATGGCTTCTTTTACTCCTCTTTCAAACCATCTGTCTTCCCTGGCCAGAATGTGAACGTTTTCATCCTCAAATGAGTGTCCACTGTCCTTCAGATGTAGATGAACAGCTGAGTCCTGGAGGTTGCTCTTCGGTGTTGTGACATGTGTTTGTGCAATGGTTGTTTTGTTTCTCCTATGTATAAATCAGAACAGTCCTCGGTGCATTGGACTGCATAAACCACCTTGCTCTGTTTGCTTGGGCCAAGTAATGCATATGAGTATTTTTCAAAATGTTGAGTTATACCTCTATAAGCCAAATACTTAAACATTCAGATGATTTCAATGGTTTCAATGTTTTGTATTCATCTGAAAAGTAAGTGCAAGTGCAGGTGTGAACGAAACATAATGCCTCTACAGATCCCATCACTCAAAACCACATTCCTTGCTGGTCTGGGACACGTGGACACCTTCTAATACTTGTGTGAATGCAAATGCTTCCTGAGCAACCATTTAATGACAACCTGCTCACCTGATGTTTTTAAGAGGAACAACAACTATTTATGTAAACTTGGAGCAATAATGTGTGTCACAAAAATAGGAAAAGGTTGAAAACGCTGCTTATAAGAGATATTCAGCCACTCACCACCTCATTCTCCCTGTGCTGACAGACTCCAGCCACCAGAGGGCAGGAGGAAACCTTCGTTATTTTGAGCGGTTACTGTCCAAGCAGCTCAATGAAGCGAACCAGTCTTACCAGCCGGCGTCTGAGGAGCCCATCCAGCTGGGGACCTACATCAGACCCAAAGACCATCTCCCTGAGAGAGAGGCCTACGAGGCCCTCTGCAGAGGAGAGGGGCTCCAAATGGTGAGACACAACGAGGACAATGAAAGCACATTCCTCTGCCGACATTTGTAATGCGCATTTGTATGTATTCCTGTGAAAAGATCTGAGATATGATTCATACATAGACCTAGATTCGATCATTCTGGGCTGGGAATGTGTGATGGGGAAATAAATCAGACATATGTATGAATAGATGAATTAAAAAAAGGAATTTATGTATTATTCGCCCTGGTTTCTTTTTAATCTGCTCTCTTGTGTGTTTTTCTGATTCACCAGAATGAAGCCAGGCGCAGCCGTTTGTTCTGTCGCTATCAAGACGGTAAGAGGAACCCTCGACTCCTGCTGAAGCCCATGAAGGAGGAGGATGAGTGGGACAGCCCTCACATAGTGCGCTACCTTAACGTCCTGTCCCATGAAGAGATTGAGAAGATAAAGGAGCTGGCTAAACCCAGGGTGAGACGAGATTAAATTGACACACTGAAATGAAATGAATAAACCCATGGGTGCAAAAGCGTCACACATTTCTCAGTCATAATATTAATACTACATTTATACTTCTCTTGTGGAACACCGTCATCTAAACCCATACTTGTGTGTATTTATGTGTGTGTGTTTTTTTTAAGCTTGCCAGAGCTACTGTTCGTGATCCCAAAACAGGCATCCTGACTACAGCCAACTACAGAGTATCAAAAAGGTAAGTCGTTGAGTGGAGAGGGTCCTTGAGTGCCCTCTCGTGGAATTTACTCAATACTGCTTGATAGCCCATATATCAGTGATTGTCTTGCTATTTTTTTGTTCCGCAATTTTATATGTAAGGTATGTGCATGGCTCTTTTTTTTCTCAAGTAGTTTATGTGTGTGTGTTTGTGTGTTGTTTCTCAGTGCATGGTTGGAGGGAGAGGACGATCCCGTTGTTGCCAGAGTCAATCAGAGAATAGAGGACATCACAGCTCTTACAGTCGCCACTGCAGAGTTACTACAGGTATACGCAACACGGAACTACACATGACTTACTACATCATTATGTTTCATATGACACAGAGGTTTAATCTCCATTTTTCTCATTGACAGCTTTTTTTCTATTATTTTTTATAATGAAAGAGTGTAGGACCAGTGCTTCTAAAACAAGCAGTAAAAAAAAAACTTAAAACTTAAAAATTATTCAGCTGGAGGTAGCATTTCTGAGGGGAAATTTTGCTGCACTATGTTTTATGGATTGCACCAAAGTCTTTCACGAAGCATGTGGTTTTTTATGAGATTGATCTCGTGATACGAGTTCACCAGGGGGAATAGATTTTTGCGTGTAGATTTCAAGGCATTTAAACGTCTTAAACCTCAGCAGCTGTGTGTCCTTCCAAAATATGTCACATTCCCTTTGGATTATCCAGTTCAAAGCTTTAATTTGATTGGAAATATTTTCTGCCAAGGAATTGTTTCTATGTCAGTCCATATATAAAACTATAAGTTGTAGGCTGGGATACATCATTGGTTCTCAAGTTTACCTCACAGATGACATTCCAGAACCTATTACAATAAACAAAATAACTGTGTTTTGAAGAGATTTATTTTGCTCACTTCCATTGACTAAAGTGTATATTGCCAGGTTTAAATCATGTACCAAGATCAAGTCCACACAATTGATGAAATAACGGTTTATTTATTAAAATATATAATAATTATAATATAATATAAATAAGTGTAATACATAAATGTCATTTGTCATTTGGTGACCAGGTTGCTAACTATGGAGTTGGGGGACAGTATGAGCCACATTACGACTTTTCTAGGGTGAGTTCACGTACGCGTGTATATGTGCACATGCCTTTCTTTCTATAGTTGTCAGGACACATTTTTAATTCAAATCCATTGTTGTGGGGACAATTTGGCCTGCCCTCACGTCTTCAAAGGGCATTTTGAGATTAAGACTTGGCTTCAAAAGAAGGGCTGGGGTCGAAGTTAAGTATTTAGTTGAGGTGGTTATGGTAAGGGGCTAGGGAATGCGTTCAATAAGTGTCCTCACAGCTATTGAAAAAATGGGAATGTGTGTTTGTGGGTAAAAGTGTGTGGGTCTGAACATTTTCCAGGCATGACATGTTTAACTAACATTTCTTATTGTCTTCTAAAACAAGATCTACGTTGTCTCTCTGAGTTAATTCTGGAAACCCTCTATTCATGCATTACGATCTACAGCTTTGATGCATTCCACACATGTGCAACTGAAGTTTTGGTACAGAATGACTGATTTTGATTTATAATATACAAGGGCATTGCAAATAACGAATTAGTCTTTTTTATGGTATAGCGCATATTTTGAGAACAGTTTCATCAGCTAATGTTCCGATTTTGCAATTTACAAATGCTCTTAAAATGAACGACCACGCTCATGAAGAAAGAAAATGAAATAAATTCCATGCTGGTCAATTATGAAAATGATTATCATACTTTGAGATCCAGAATAAAACGTAATGTGCTATTAAATGCTCTCTGTAACTTAAAGCATTTTGTCTTAACTTGGGTAGAACAGTTTGTTCATTCCAATAAACACTTCAGTCATGTTTCTGATAGATAGATGTGTCAATAGATGAGAGATGATTTGATGTTGAGTGTAGTTAACGCCCTTTGCGGCGGGCTCCTGTTGTGGGTCTTTTTGTGATGGGTTAAACGTTATAAACATCTGTTGCAGCGTCCTTTTGACAGGAACCTCATGGTCGATGGAAATAGACTTGCTACCTTCCTAAACTACGTAAGTACGTGTGTGTGCCCGTGCGGAGAGTTTTCATTGTGTATCTTTACGCTTGAATTTTATCTTCGTAGAAAGATGAGCCAGATGCTTTCAAAAGATTAGGCACTGGAAATCGTGTGGCAACTTTTTTGAACTACGTGAGTATTTGCATCCGGTTTGCATCCGCAGTTGCCTGAAATTAGCTACCGTGGACATAAGCTCTGGTTCAATCTTGGACTTGGATTGATTGACTCTCATAGAGGCGTAATAATTCATAAAGATGGGGCAACATTTTGGGGGGGGAAAATACCCCTTAAAATGATGCTAGATAGATATCGCATGATCTGACTGTGACTGTGACAGATGAGTGACGAGACAAGTCAAATAAAGACAGTTCTTCTGTCAATAGGTTCCAGTACACGTTTTGGAGTGTTTCGTTGGCTATCCCCATTTTACATATCCCTGTTAACACAAAATACTAAATACATTTACACCCAAAAGTAACCTTTGTTTGAAGTTTGCTGCTTTTGCTGTGGTGGATGATCTGGATGTGCTTTAGTTAATTACTGTTCCCCGGTATATGATAACTGCAAAGCACAAGATATGGAAATATCAGACCAACAGGACATATAGGCTCAAAATGAAATTAAATGTATTCACTAAGATATAAGGACATCAGGGAAAGTCCATTTAAAATGACTAATGTGATGCAGTTCATTTTTTGGGTGAAACACACGGTTCAAAGATTTTTTTTTTATGTTAGTATGTATATGGAACAGTGGATGGGTTAGTTAAAACCAAGACCGGAGGTTTAACTCGTCACTTTGTACGATTACAATTAGAGCTTGTTTTAAAATTGTCACAGGGCCTTATCAAGAAATCATTTGCTTGTTGAATACCAGTTTGTCCTAACGCAGGTTTTTGTTTTTTCCTCAGATGAGCGATGTGGAGGCGGGCGGTGCCACAGTCTTCCCTGACTTTGGAGCAGCAATCCGGCCTAGAAAGGTGATCACAGCTTTGTGTGCATGGGACAAGTACAGTGTCACTTTACAGACCCCCTTCAGACACTTAAAGCTGTCCACGTGTGACTGGATCTCTTGGGACACTTAATACCGAGTCTGACGTGGGCCGCAGTGAAATGAGTGACGTGACGACACCAGTGCCCCCCGAGGGAAAATAAATATCATCCTACAGTGTTGTCAGTTTAAGGCTCAATGTGCCAAAACGTTGTAATTATGACATTTAAATCCAGACAGATTTACTGCAAAGCCGCCTGCATTATTTGGTATTCCATTTTACATTTTACCCTTTGCTTTTGGTTTTCCAACGTTAGTTTAATAAGGCACATTAAATCATAAATATCTACTGGATGTACTGTACATGTTTATATACATTTGTATGTAATCAGCGAAGCCGTGGAAATATAAACCTGATGGATTTTTCGGTCTTTTTGCCAATATGGAAAGAAAAATCATAAAATCAATCAAAATCATCTGCCCGAGGAACGAAGGGGTCTGTTGCTGCTATAATGTACTTTTCTGCTGCTTCAGGTCTTTAATCCTGCGTCTGCCTAAAAGTGTGTTCGATTTTTTGAATACCATCCCACTTGTCAACAACAGATGTTACCGTACAATCATTTGTGCGTGTATTTCTCTTTTTTTTTCCCGCAGGGGACGGCAGTGTTCTGGTACAATCTGTTCAAGAGCGGGGAGGGAGACTATCGCACCCGACACGCAGCCTGTCCCGTCTTAGTAGGAAGTAAATGGGGTGAGTGAAAGTTGTCAGGAACCACGAGTCACAGCCGTTGTATTTATTTTATTTTAGAAAAATGTGTTTTAATAAATAATAACATCAAAGAAGACGCATGCTAATTTTGGTTAGGTTAGGTTTCCTCAAACGGTCCATTGCCGTAGCCCCCTGTATTCAGCCTCTGTCTGTGTAAGGATCAGTCTGCTCTGAATGGACAGCTGGTCAGCTCTGGTGTAAAACACAGAATTGATTGATGATGAGCTGACTGGACATGATTAAATATGCAGGGGTGCATCTCTCTGATGTTGAAGCATGTGCAACTAATTCACGCACCTCCTACCTCAACTTATCACACTTAAAAGAAGGCAGTTTGAGACGGACTGAGGTGGAGGTGAACTTTTGCTGACACTCTCCCCGTTCCTTCTGGATCACCTGCTGCGGTGGAGTAGAAAATCTAATAGTGTGAGGTTCTAAGGGTTGTAAAGTTGGAACCATCTGCGTGCGGCCTCTGCTCCAGTTGCGAAAATCCAAAATGAATGCCATACATTGTCTGCTCCGCCATATAATAACTAAAATTAGTTCTAAACATTTTCCATGCTTTTCTATGCAAGATGTTATATAACAGTTGTAAGACATCATCGCAAGTTTTTATCGTTTGATATAAATATAAGTTCTCACAACGTGATCAAAATTATGTTTGGATATTAGTAACATTTTACATACTGTATATCCTTTTACATATCATTCGTTCTTTCACGTCTCCTTGAAACCGTGCATGGACTCCATGGTACATGGTTACAATGTGAGATGGAATATTACAGCAAATCATGTAGACTTATAAAGCAAAGTATAGGAGCAAAAAGTGAAGAGTTAATGTAGGCGCAAGTCTTTCTGACCCAATTTGAAGTTGTTCTACGGAAACATACTGTATGCGACTCATTGAGCGAAAAGAGAATCTCTTCTGAGACACAAATCTCGAACTTTTCAAATTTAAAGAAGAAGCTTTGCCAAACTCTGCAGCTTTACGCAGGAACAGCATTGATGCATTTCCCAGGCTCTCAACCCCGGCCAGGGATCACCTCATTATTGTGCGGTCTCACACATCTTCTGAACATTTCAGTCTCTATGAGGCGCATCAATAAATGTATAAGGACCATATTATAAACTATTCTGGGCGCAAGTTTTTTACCGCATGGTGCTGTGGAGATTGTGGGCAGTGGAGGTTCTATAGACATTACTCCTTTCAGGATCTCTCGTTTTATTTTATTTTTTGCCTTTTTTCCTATTTTGTCAGTGTCAAACAAGTGGATTCACGAGCGAGGACAAGAGTTCAGGAGACCCTGTGGCCTCACAGAAGTGGACTGAGCATCTCCAAACCCGCACACACCCTCACGCCTACATGTCTGTTTAATTGATGCATGAGTGCTCCTTTCCTTAAGTTGCTTACCTTACGCCATAAGGATCTGAACTTTTTTTATTTTCACCAGAAGATGAAGATCGTAGTTTTCTATGAAAGCCCACACCACTTCACTTCAAGAAGCAGAGAAATTCAGATTTAAGGCCACGTAGGCTCAACTGCTACACATCAAAACCACAATCACTGAAGTCTTGGTTTTATAGTTGGTAAATGATTCAATCAAATGTTTCACTGTCAAGTCCTACCCCCTTTGAGACCAGGAACCTGTGTGTTTTGGCTCTTTTGGCTTTTCACTTTTCAAAGTCAACATATTTGCATTAGTGTTTACACAGATATATTAGCTGTTCAGTCATGTACCAAATGGTGTAAGAGCAGGTTTCTCCCCATTCATATTTCTGTGTCGGACGTGGCAATGAAAAAAAAACTTGTATAAATGTCATTACTGGTGAAAAATAAATTATTATAAATGACACGTGTTACCAATTACAGTTCTATTTAATGAAAAACAATTCAGGTTGTTTTGCAAGTCAAAGTGAGACTGAAAACCTGAGATAAGTAGTATGTAAATATTTGGCCACCAACTTACAAAAACCCACTGAATCCCAAATAAATATGTGGGCTGGTAGTGGCTCAGTTTACAGTTTAATTTGGGAAGTAGTCACAGAAAATAAAAAGTTTCTTCTTGTTAGAGTTATCTTAGACAAAAATAGGAGATAAATGTAATGATTATCCATCGATTGGATTATTAGTGCTGCGTCCAACAGCTTTTTAGTTTTCTGAAATAAAATGACTAATAATTTAGTTTTATTTCATTCTTCGTTGGCATCCAAAGCGTTATTCCCCCCTCAGGCCGGAGAAATAAATCCATTTCCTCCCAATCACGTCCAGGACATTTCTAATTTATATGGTGTTTAAGTTATTACACTGTGGTGACATTGTGATCCCTCTACAAGATGGCAAACAGAAAGTCAATAAACGATGTCTTGTATTAAAAGTTGGGTGGGTGACTTCATTCATGCTTTTACACGGTTTGTCACTATGATCAATTCTTGTGCATCCCCCAGCAGGGTCCAGCAGCTAAACATCCAGCGATACGCTCACGTCCCTGCGTTGAATGGTTTTGGTTACCAGCTGGCAGGCCCTTTCATCGCGTGCAGAAAAACCTTGGCAACTGATCCCGCACTCGAAAGAACAAGTAGGACTTAGAAATGTCTTGACCTCATGAAAGAGCCGTTTGTCTTGTTGTTGTGTTGGGGTGCCGCATGGAATGTTGCTCCAGATACCGACTGCCAACATTTTACACTTCCTCTGCTCTGATTGGGCTGTTTGGGGTCACTGTAGATCGAGCAACACTAATCTTTGCATACCTTGTGTTGTATCATATTTATATTACAAAATAGTCCGATAAGGCTCATGCAAAGCTATGCTTTATAAACAGCACTTTGCAGGCAGCCAGACTCGGCCAATCGGAGCGCTGCCAATTCTTGTTTGTGTCCGAGAATGTTGCCACTTTCTACGCTTCTGCAATAACATTGGCATCATTTGATTTATCCTACGGTAAGCTTAGGTCAAAACGATGCTCTTGAATCTAATGGGAACCATGTGCACAGTTGGCTGGTCTTACCTGTTTGTGACGGGCCTGGTATGGAATTTCCCCAACATGTCTGTCAGGCCCAGGGGGAACTGTGGGCCGGCGAAGCCTACTCTTTGTTGAATAGCCGCGCCAAAAAAACTTGGCCAAACGACAGTTTATGGCTACCTTCTCAGAATCGTGAATTAAGGATGTGCCTGCAGGGAGGCAACACGCTTATTTCTCCACCTCTGAGACGCCCAAACCACAATCCTGACCCTGGCAGGGAGCAGATCAAGTGGCAAGCCTCCCTGTGAATTTCGTGCTTTCATTATGTGTGAAGGAATGTCTCCTATACACTATAATAGGCGTATGAGCTCCAGAATAAATATATGTGACCAGCCGTCTTCTGATGGCTGCACAGACTTGGAAAAGAACATGAAGGACAAGTTTTGTGAGGAAATCTGTCAGAATCAGTGTCATTGGCCGTGTAAAAAACAAAAACAAAAACAAAAAAAAATCAATGCAGACCACAGTTCCAATATGTAACATTTAAATGGTTGTTTTGGGGGGAAGCTTACACATTCTACTTTAGTTTCGTGTGCCAGTGGCTGCGGGCACCTATGGCTTAAATCATGCTTCACTGGGCCCAGGGACCTTTCAAGACACTCTGGGGGCCCCAGTCAAAAGAGATAACAAAAAACTAAAAAACAATGCTTTTGTCAGCACGCAAGTATCATGGGGGCCCCTACAGGGGGTTCCTGAACGTGTCATAGCATTGCCCCCTCATGGCAAGTCATTTAAGGGGCTTTCAGGTTGTTGTTGCTGCCGCCGTCTTTGGGGGGCCCCCTTTTAGCTCGGGGCCCTAGGCAACAGTCGATGACAATTTACCGTACATGACAAATGCTAGCACATTTATGTCAATGATGTTAGTTGATATTTATTCTTGACACTGGATTCACTGATCTCCAGTTTCCCTTACCGTGCAGATCAGTACAACAGTTACACATCCGAACTGCACCAATGATATTGGTATCACATCGTGTTGCGTTGAGGGTGCATACTTATAGTGTACAGTAAGTCACCGAAATGATTCCAAGAACACAAAAACATTGTCACCTTGCCTCGCGTGAAATAACCTTATTAGATTGTTGGAAGGCCCTCAGAAATTGCATAACTGTAAAGACGTATAAAACACAAAATAACCCGATACTATATTCCAACTCTAATATTTGAGACGAGGACGTACGCTGTGGGACCACGCCGGCGTTACTGTTTCACACCCAGGTTGTCTCTCCTCTGAGCATTCTTACGTCCAACTCATTTACTGTACACCTCTCCACTCGTGAGGGCTCACTGACCGGTGTCTCCAGTGCGGGATAAAAGTTTCAACTCCGTGTGGTCAGCGGTCCTCGGAGCAGGGGCGCATTTCTGATTCCAGGGCAGCTGCTCCACAGGCTGGCAGAGCAGCGTGAAGCGCTGAGGAGAGAAGAAAATAATAATAATCCAGCCAGCGTGAGACAAATGACATTCTTTATCACGGAGTACAAGGAGTTCATCACCTTTTTGTGTCCATGTGTACCATGTTTTAATTATTATTGAAAGTCTAGTGCAATTTGACACTATTCTTTTTCATCTTGAATACATGCTGTGAGTTCTTCTCTTTATTTTTAGGAAGTTGCAATATCTCGGAATGACAGGAGCTTTACGCACCCTGTTATATTGGAGTCTAATTACCATAGACATCCATTTCAAATCTTCCTAGTGATATTATCTTCACTGCTACTGATATAGTTATATAGATCTATATACATTTTGCAATTGTAGACAACAGCGTGACCACGCCTCAATGTGTTGCTGTCTGCTGCGTTTAGTCCCTCTTTGGATACTGAAAACATTGTTTTTAGCAAATGTCAACCAGACTCACCAGCACATCTGGTGGGGAGTTGGGGATTTATGGCACCAGGAAATGACTACAGGGGCCACATTAGTGCTCGAACACGAGCCTGTTACATTGTTAATGCATTGTCAATGACATTCCCAGTGTTTTTCTTGGACAGCAGTCGAAGCTCCACGGCTTTCCCATGTGGAAACCAGTTTAACACTCGTTAGAAGGCTCAATTCATTTGTGGCCGTCACTGTTGCCTCAGTTTTAAAGGCCTTTTTGAGAGAATCAGGTTAGGCAGGAATTTCCCTCTCTCACACCTACTTCGTGCTGAATTGGGCAAAAGCATCTGCGGCTAACAATAAGAATGACCTTGTGTAAAAAAAGACGCGTAGGTTGGGAAAATGATTGTTATTTGGGATGGGCACAGGTCCCACCCACCGTGCTGCACCGTTTAACCACTTAGGTTTATATCTTACGGCTGCACAGTTAAAACCTTTTACCATCCTTGAACTGACCTGTCTCGAGTAAGACAAAGAAGCGACTTTACGGGTCCTTTGGAACATGAATTATTGGACAGCATGTTTGCACATTTTGGTGAAGAAAGGAGAACACTGGGCTCACCTGTTTAAGCGTGCCTTTTCCCAGCATTATCTTCTGTAGCACAAAGAGCGGGATGAGGGAGAGCGAGACGGTGGCGATGAACCAGCCCAGTATGTTGGCCCAGAGTGGATAAACGTAAGTGTTGCTGAACTTCAGTGGAGAGTATTTGACTATGGAGAAGATGAAGGTTCCCTGTGATTGGAGGAGACAAAATGGATTATTGTTTTTGTTTAATGTCACAACATAGATATCGATCACGGTTCTGGCGTGTATTTCCAGCCGGGGCAGGCCCGGCAGCAACCGGCAAGTAAGGCATGCGATCCAGGTCAAATGAGACGTTGAGATGCATGAAGAACAACCGATGCTGGGTCTGGCTGAGATGTTCATGTTTGCGCTCCCTTTAGCTGAGATTTACGGTCTGAGTGAGGTTTGAATCTGCTCTTGTTCAAAATGATTAATTTTTTTTGGGGGGGGATCAGATGGAGCAGATGTGTTTTTGGACCACATGTATTCAATGATATTGTAATGCACGTTATCTTGCAGTTTAATGATGTCCTTTACTCTTACAGTTACCTGTTTTTACTTAATGGTTAATGGTCATTTTAACTTGAGAACTTGACCTCTAATGCTTCCGCTCCTGAGCAAGGTAAACACACAACCACACCCTGATCCACCCTGATCCTATCCAACTGTGGCTCCTCAAACCCCACTTAGGGGGTTTGACGTGCAAGGTCAGTAAGTATAATTATCTCCTTTGTGCAAACAAAATTCTAACTGCTCCATGTAATTCATTGTTACTTCATGTTACTTCATTTGTGTGTTAAAGACACTCCGGACTGTTTACCCAGAGAAACGGATTCATTAGTGTTGCCACGCTGAATAACAATTCGTTGTGACTCCTCTGGTTAATTCAGATTAAGACTGGAATAAAGCACATTTCCCTTTGAAACACGCTTATACTTGCTTCCCCTTTTCAAACGTGGTTCTCTAACCTACTTAGGGAAAGTTATTTACAGGGGGTAATCTGAGGGCATGGCCCTTTAGACGGAAAACGGAATGGGCAAGACACTCAGGAAAGCTCTTCAAATGTATTTTGTACCTGTGGACTAGTCAACCGTATGATATACATAAAAAAATATATATGTATGTCCTTCACGAACGGGCTTGTTGCATAGCATATCCTAAATCTGATGGAAACAGACACGGGAGAGTAACCACCAACAAGCACGGAGGAAACGGAACAGTGAATGAAAGGACTTACAAAACAGATGAGGGGAGTGATGTAGCACCAGCTGTATTTCATCAACGGGGACGGACGATAGCCAATCATGTCTGCGATGTTGCCGTAGAAACGATCAGCACCTTGGGGAAAGGCAAGATCAATCGCAAAGTTCAGTCCCATCTTTTAGGTTAGTGTGCGTGTGTGCGTGCGTGCGTGCGTGCGTGCGTGCGTGCGTGCGTGCGTGCGTGCATCTCACCGTAGACCCAGGCGATGCTGACAGACTGACAAAGAGAGAGGATGAGCAGGGTGGTGCCGGTGCAGACATGATGATCTAACAGCTGGAGCAGGTACATTCCTCCCTAAAAAAAATAGTTATATATATATATATATATAAAATATATTTTTTTAATATTTATGACTTAAGACTAGTTACGGAGCTCCAAAGGGACACTTCATAACCATCTACTTATTCAAAATACGTCTGACAATATTGAATACTGCCCAACGACCTCCATAAAAAAAAAAAGATGCTTTTCCAATCGCATCCGTTCAAAATGCTTGGGGCTGGGGCTCGGGTTGAGTGTGTCAGCCTGCAGTTGGCCTTCCGTGTGCGAGATGAGGCGCTTCGACAGCTCGGCAACATCCTGTTGATGTTTCCGATTATGTCTGTGGCTGTCGTGCTAAAGATATCGCTTTACTTTTGAAAGAGAAATACTTTCCTTGGCGGCGCTCTGAGGGCGTGCAGAGAAACAGACAGAGGCCCTGTGTGCGGCGCGCCCGAGGCTTAGCTCTTGTTTTTCTGTACAACTACTGCGCGGCAACGTCAGTGACAGGAACCTGGCTAAAGAGTTACCCGTCCTGTGAGCACAGTGTTCATTTTGTTTAAGACAAATTGCGCTGCAGTAGCTCACTTCAACCATCCAAAAACAGGCAAACGTTCCGAAAAAAAAAAAAAGAAGAAGATGCTCGTCCTCGTGCCATCAAAAGTTCCGCAGGGGAACAGACGCCTCAGACCAGACAGCACGACAATTCGTTTGAGTTTGTATCCACAGTTCAACATTACAGTTGCAGTGCACAATAACTGGAAGAAATCAGGGCATTTACCGGTGCGCTAAAGAATAAGTCAAAATATACATGTGGTCCTTTTAGATCATGTAGATATACAGTGATATTTCTATGAAGGTTCTCAGTCATCCAGCACATGGTCTCGCCAGGAGTGATTCTAGGTAGGCAACTGGACTGGTTGAAGATTCGTCTTCAGTTCTAACTAACTGGTGGGAAAGTTCAGTTTAATTATCCTCTGGGGGTCGAACCCCTCGATACAGAGGATTGTTCGTCTAAGCTCGCGGGACGTGGTGAAACGGGGGTCGTTAGCTTTCCCCTCGGAGGTGCTTTGTTTTGTGTCGTGAGTGGAGTGGTCTGGGAAGTCAATTAGGAATGGCATTGTCGGTGGCTGAGAGATGGCGTCTTAAGCGTCCCCCTGATGTCTTTTCCCAGGCTAACGTGGATGTTTTCGTGAACCCCTTTCGTCTTCTCTGTCTAGAAAGTAAACGTGTCCATCCTCAAAAGAGTCTCCTCTGTCCTCGAGCTGTAAATGGACAGAGGTCAGGGGTGCTTGCTCTTCGGTGTTGGGTGCCGTGCGTTGGTGCTTAATGATTGTTTTGTTTCCGGATCAGGCTTCAGCTCTCCATTGAAGGCTTAAGACCCCACCTCTCCGCCACCTACAATGCTATTCTTAATTCTCTTCCCAGACAGCTCGACTCCCTGCGCAAAACAGCGGACCTCTAAGGTGAAGCTAACAAAGCCCTTATTGACCGACAACCTACGAGCTGAGCTTTAAGATCCTCTATTTAGATTTCACAGATGTCACAGAGGACAAATAAAAGAAGCCTCTTGGACCAGAGGTAAAACGTCTTTAAGGATCGTTCCAACTGGTCCAGTCGCATACTTGGAATCGCTCCCGATGTATATAGTTTCAGCAGTAAAAGGAAAAAAGGGTTATGCAAAAAAAAAAAAGAAAAAAAGATCCTGTTCAAAATGGTTCTGTACCCACCTCGGTGACCAGTGAGAATCCCAGTAAACAGCTGGTACAGCAGATTGCCAGTAGAAGCAGCTCACGTCTGCAACCCTGACGGAGGTAGGCGGGGAACAGATCCACCATTGACGTCATCAAACACTCCAGACCAACAAACTGGAAGGAGTGGGTAAGTCAGAGATCTGTTTTCGTTTATTCATTCATTCATCCGTTCATGAGTTCATTGATTCACAGGGGTTCGCTGGTACCTGACTGTCCAATCCCAGCAGGATGATCATGAGGAAGAAACACACCGACCACACCTGAGGCATGGGCATCATGGCCACTGCACGTGGGTAGACGATGAAGGCCAACCCTGGCCCTACACAAACACACACAGACAAAGAATGTCACAAGACATAACGAATATAGGAATGTAACACAATATAAAAAAAAGTCCAAATAAAAACCTAGCTGATTATCTATTTCCTCTATTGCGGATGATTATGGTTTATGATTTTGATTGATTAACAGCTATTAAGAAGCAGAAAGACTCGCACTTAACTTAGCTTGTGGTTCCCCTCGGGGACATGTTTGTCCCAAAAAAACGTCATTTTTAATTTGATTTATCACCAGACGCAAGTTCCACCCCCAAAAAAATATTAGAAATCAATGCTCAGTCTGTATGTGGTGTTAGGCTTAAGGGTACGTGATGCACTACGTACCAGATTCTGCCACCTCAGATATATCCACTCCTTGTTCATAGGTCATAAAACCCAAAACAGAGAAAATGGCGAGGCCTGCCACGATACTGGTGGCGCTGTTCAGCAGACACAAGTAAAAACAGTCCCTGAAAGAAAAAATGTAATTCATCGGGTTCTTTCAAAAAACATATATGTTTATGGAATTTGGAGTGAAAGCACGGAAACAAAATGTTGAAGAGGTGGATGCTTATCTAACAACCCAATGCACATGTCTTTCATTTTATTCATGGAATCGCCTTCATCTCCAGCTTTGTTTCATCAAATCGCATTTAAAGGAAGAAACAAACAAAAAGCCATCGTGAAGCTGCAGATACAAGATTTTTAAGAGATAGGGCAGTTTGATTGATGAGCATATCACTGACCTGTAACAGTCATTTTTGTAGTCGTTGTAGCTCCCGAGAGAGGTCAGGAAGCCCAGCCCGATGGCGTAAGAGAAGAGGATCTGAGTGCCAGCGTCCATCCAAACCTGAGGAGAGCAAACGTGTGTGTGTGTTTTTTTGCACGATAACAATGGTCGTTCTTGACTGGACAACGGTTGTGTTCTTACCTGGGGATCCGAAAGGCGCGAGATGTCAGGGTAGAGGTAGTAAATGATTCCGTCCATCGCCCCCGGGAGGGTGACACCACGCACCAGCAGCACCAGCAGCATGATGAAGGGAAAGGTGGCAGTGAAGAAGGCGGCCTGAAAAAAAAACAGCCTCCAGGTGTAAGAAACTGTTCTTTCATTTTTGAGCAATTTGTCTATAAAACTTGAATCAACGTTTTACAGAAGCCAAACTGACGAATAACAACTCGCATGTCTTGTCTTGGAGACTGCATGGACTTCATTTTGGGGATATTTCTACTCACACACGAAATAAAACGGAGACACATTCTTGACTGTTGTCGTGTTTAAGCAGCTAACCTTTCCTGTGGACTTGATGCCCTTCCAAACACAGAAGTAGCAGAGGATCCAGCTCAGGATGAGACACAAGGCCAACTCCCACTGCAGGCTGCCCACTTCCTCGATTCCACCGGAGATATTCAAAACCCGGCGCCTGCGCAAGAAAAGGAGAGCAATGGTAGGAGGCGGGAGGGGGAAGAGGGAGAGCAAAACAAAAATGAATGGCAAAAGAAAGTGATGGAAAGTAAATTATAAGGAAAGCTGAGCTTCGGGATGTGAGGGGGAGATTAGACAAAAAGGAGGGATAAGAGGCTCAAAAAAATTACTGTGGGGGGGGGGGGGGGGGAAGTATAAGGAGATGGTTTGGAATGATTGGGAGGTTGAAAGAAAGAAAAAAAAAAGGAGAGATCAGAGAGAGGGAAAAACAGCCTTTCCGTTATATGTGTGTGAGCTGAGAACAAGCTTACTGCCAAAACTCCACTGCTGGGAGAGTGGTGTTCTGTCTGGAAATCACGCTGAGGCTCACATTCGGTTGTCTGAAGTCCACACATGAATCTAATGAAAGAAAAAAAAAAGCATTGTAAAAGTGGTACTGTACACGTATATCATATTATAAAATGTCCTGTCATTCCTCTGGCGGTGAAATGAAAATGATATTATTTTGAAAACGTTACATTCCAAACAGTATAAAATGATCTCTGAGCGATTGTTATAACACGTCAGCTACATGTTTCGTTTTATATGGTCTTCTGTTTTTCTTTAGGGCCGCGTACCTGTGTTCCAGTAGTGCCCACACGTGGCCCAGGGCAAATCAGCACTGAAGGACGAGAACAGGTAAAAGAATGCCCACGCAATGATGATGATATAGGAGGTGGCACTGAATGCAATGATCAAGTGACTGGCAAAGCCCATGCCTAAAAAAAGAATACAAGAAAAAGATGAAAGAAATAATAATAAAAAGAAGAGTTGGTGGCTCACACTCTGCTGAGTGATCAGAAACCCAAAACCAAGTGGATGAAGGATGGATGGAAATATGGCAAAAAAACATTCAATACAACCATCAATCTATTCAAACACAAACACGTAGATATAAATGTATGTATATATATATATATATGTGTGTTTGTGTGTGTGTGTATGTGTGTGTGTGTGTGTGTGTATAACTGAGAACTATAAATAAATACATGTAATTTACCTTGGGAAATGGGACAAATCTTTTTCCAGCAAGTGACCCCCCCCTGGCTGGTGTATTGCCCCATGGCCGTCTCCAGGAAGAATAGGGGGATTCCACAGGTGAACATAAACAAGAAGTACGGAATGAAGAACACACCTGCGAGGAAGAGATGGGGGTGTTGGGTTAATCGAGGCCATGTTTATTTTTGATCGAAAACATGGCAAGAGGCCGCGTGAGGTGGCTCACCCCCGCCGTTCCTGTAGCACAGGTAGGGGAACCTCCATATGTTCCCGGGTCCGATGATGGCGCCCATCACCGTCAGGATGAACTCAGCCTTGGATCCCCACCTCGCTCGCCCCTCCATCTCTTTGGCTTCCTGCGGGCATCGGTTGGACACGGCTGCGGCGTGCGAGCGCTGCTTCCCCCCGTCCGTGCCCATCGCTCCTTGTCTCTCCGTTGGGAAAATAAATAAATAAAATAAAAATCACTGCTCGGGACTCAGGACATGAGTTGTGGAGCACAAACAGTGAAGTGTGGCGGCGAATGCTCTAGCAGTCTGAAAGAGAGAGTGCGAGCGTGAGAGCAAGAGAGTGTGTGAGTGTGAGTGAGAGAGAGAGAGAGCGTGTGTGTGAGTGAGCGAAAGAGAGTGTGAGTGAGAGAGAAACCGAGTCATCCCCCGCTGTTTGCAAACCCTCCTTCGTGACATCAAGTCCCGGAACATATCAGGACCCTTAATGATAAACAGATGGTATCATTTATATCCATTCCCGGTTGAGTTCTACTAGGTGGTTGTCTGATTGAGCATTGTGCAAAATTGGATCACCATCATGCGCATTGCTGAATGGGACACATGGATTAAAAACTCAACCCCTCGGTGCAATTTAACCGCACAAACCGTTCTCCTTCGAACCAGAGAGGCCACCTTTGTTAAGTTGGTCGCAGGAATAAATTACCATATTGCGAAGAACACATATCTCAACACAAAAGATGTCGTCTGAGAGCTGATCCCCAAAAATAAATGTGGGGGGCTCATTCACCAGAACATTCCGAGGATTCCAACGTGGAACGCGTCATGGATGAAACAATGCGCAAGGAACACAGTTACAATGTGGGATAGAATATAAAAAAAACAGTCATAGACGAAGTTAAAATGTGAAATGGCAAACCATATAATAGTCTAAATGAATACACACAAAACGACAATAAAGAATAAATGTATGAGCAAGTTTTCCTGACACCTGGAAAAAAGATCTCTCACAGATACAGATGCCAACTTTCAGCCACTTGAGGAGCTCTGAGGTGAAACTAACGGCCCTCCCTTACACCCGGACTCAGATGAAACCAAAACCCAGAAACTGGGTGGCCGACTGACTCCCAGGGAAACCACAATGGCGAATATCAGGCCTGACTTCTTAGTTTGGTTCCTGGAAGAGGATCCATACTGCAGCCCTCCACTAGGGGGCGGTAGGGATTTTTTTTAGTTTGTCTTAAATTGTGGGAAGTTGACATGTGTCCATCTCCTGATACAGTCAAAATAGTTTGACCACAACAAGCTACAGTTGATGGTTTGACCTGAGTGAGTGAGCTAGATATAGAGCCGAGATGGTTTTAACCTTAGTGGCCATAGAACACTACCATTAACACCCGGTAGTGACCAAGCTTCTGTCATTCAGTAATTTGGTGAGTAGGCGAGTACAGCAAGCCGTTGGTAATTTTACCTTGGCTAAAAACGTTTAAGCTAACCACAACTTAGCTTACGTTAAAAGTAAAAATAACAATTTTGCCGTCTATACCCTTATCCTGTTTCATTTTGATATACTCCAAACTGTAACCATTTTCATTTTCACACATTTAAACTTACTATAACTTAAAGCAGCGACTGCAGCAGTTTCTGGATGTATGCCCTACCTCCACTGGGCTACATATATATCCTGTTCTTATTTTGCTACACTGAGCTTATCACATTGCAGGCACTATATGAGTTGTATTTTTTCCATTGACCATCGGCTCTGACGGTGTGTTGTGTTGTGTTGTGTGTGTGTGTGCAGGCCTGGCCGCCGGAGGACTGCGGGGAGCTGGAGACCAGTGAGCTCATCCCGGCCTCACGCTGAGGAGGGCGGGGCTCCAGCATCATCAGCACCGGCCATCGCTGCTCCCTCGTACGTGCCGCTGCTGATGCTGAGATCGGTGCCGAGGGGCCGATTTATTTTCTTCCCCAAAAAACAAACAACACGGAGCATGAGACGGCCAGACATCCACGATGAACATCCATGAAGCGGTAAGAGGAGGCGAGGTGTTTCACGGCCGCTGTGTTATGTCGCGTGGAGGCTGGGTGTCGGTGGGACTAGCGGGCCTGTAGGTTTGAGTCAGCGATGACACACAGACAGACACACATCCGACTCGTTTTTAATGATAATTATGTTGTTTCACATTAACTCTGATCTAAAGCAGTAGCAGTGTCGCAGTGAGCCTGTATTAGGGGAATTAACGCCGGGGAGCTGGTGTCGCTGGGTGATGTAGTGTAGCGGGGATTCATATAGCCTCGCATGTCGGAAGTGGCAGAGCTCGGCCTGCACGAGCACGATGACGGGGATCGAGCCTGCGTCCGCTCCTGTTAGTGCTGTGCACGGCGTAGGCTCACACACGACGGATGCACGCGCTGCACCGTGTGCACCATCTTTGTGTGTTTGTGTGGTGGCAGGTTGTTGGTACCTGTTGTGGTGCTCGTGTAAAGCCAGATGTGCCGTGATTTCTGCACATAACGAGACATAGATGCATCCCCCCCCCCGTGTGACGGCTCTGACTGTGGCTTGTGTGGATGATGCTGCAGTGATGTTGCATATGCGGATGCTGTGTGGTTCATGGAGGCCTCCAGCCTGTGGTGCCGGGTGTGTATGTAGCCTGTATCTGCCTCAGGGTGTTGCACTGGCCTGGTTTATCACACATCGCCCCTGCCTGGAAGGAATTTGACACACTATTGTTTCAAGGGTCAGCACAGATGCAGGCTGCTGAGTTAATAGTTTATAGATTGAACTGCAGTTGCAGGGGCCGGTCAATGTAGTGCACAGTGGTGGAGCAAAACAGTCCGATATGATTCCATAAATTAAAGTGGGAACAATCTCTTGTCCCAATATTTACACTGTCTCTTTGTTAGAGCATTCACTCGTTTCATTGCTCGTAATCTTTTGCTCACTTTGGGATTATATTGCATTCCGAGTGCTCCTCTGTGATGCCTGATGCCAGATAGCTTAAATCAAAAGTGCCTGTTGGTTAAGAAATCTTGGATTCCAGCAATATCTGTATATTCTCAGGCAAAAGTTCAATTCAATCATTTCTATTAGTAGTATTTTTTAATGTCATATGGATTGGCTTACGGATTGAATACCTATGCAAAGAACAAGTGTAACATAAATTAAAATTAATTATGCATATTAATGGTAATTATTAACCTAGCAGATTGCCACAATGTGTCTCCCCTCTACACCCTTTCAAATTTGTCAGAATCATGTCATCTTTTAAAATATAGCAAGTTTATTATCACCTGTGCATGCAGTAGCGTGTGTTGACATTAAATTGCTTTCATGTTTCATAAAATATTTAGACTGTAAAGTACATTATAATGGGATCTAGCAAATATGCAATTATGTCCTCAACAGCAGCAATGTCAGTTGTATATGATTCCTGCCTAGATTATGTGTAGTGGAACTTCTGTCATTGCCAAAAATTCTGTTTTATTTATTACTTTTTCACGCCCAGCAAGTGGCCTTCCAGGTGGATGGCAAACATGCAGAGTTCAGCACTTTGATCATCAGATGAAAGGGTTTACATCATGAGCCAGATTACAGAAAGGAGCTCTAAAAGCAGCCAAAACCATTATATTTAATTGAATTAACCCTTCTACTAATTGGAAGCTTGCAGTGTAGTTTGACTGGCTTGTGAATACGGTAGATCCTGATAAAGTAAAACAAAAATACTCCATTGTTTATTTTGGAACAAGCATTATTTGCCTCCTCAGTTTTGCCTCTTTCGTAGGATCAGAAAGGAGGAAGCCAAAGGTCTAATTTTAGCTCTAGCACAGGATGCTCCCTAATTAATATGAAATTATAATTTTGCATGGAATGGAAATCCCACTGTAGATTGCTGTTGCAGACCTTCATTTTATAAAATTGAATTGCAGTGACTGATTCAGAGAAACCAAGTCACTATCACCAACCAATCATATTAGAGCTGACAGGCACCGGTAAGGCTGATCTTTTTAGTTATTAGCCTGAAATTTGATGTCTGAGGAGTCAAAAGTGGGTCATGGTGCCAGTCGGATTCATGTCGTAGTGTTTCATGCACACAAGCTCCCACTAATACACTGTGAGACATGCACGCACACGCTCACACAGTCACAGTCGGGGCACAAAAAGGAAAATGGGCCACTCAGGGCTCCAGTGCCTCTGGTTTATCTCTTCCTTCGCGGAATCTGCTCAGACACAGGTTGTTATGCATCGTACCTGTTCAAAGAGCTATCGTGGCAATCATTGAAGTAACTGTGAGAAAACTCCTACTTGTAAACTTCTACAGTTGTTTGTAAAAGCGTTGTGGAGACTACGAATATTTATGAGGAGGGAAAGGCCAGTGTCCAGTGCATGGCTCGGTGTTGTCCACCATGCCTGTGTGTGTGTGTGTGTGTGTGTGCGTGTGTGTGCGGGTGTGTTTTGACAAGCCCGAGGATTAAATCCCAGTGCAGTATGAACATTGGCCATGACAGTAATCGGATTCATATCCAGTCTCACCCCGCAGAGCGGTTTCTGGCTGCTGGGAACGCTGACCAGGATAAGACAGTATTAATACTGCAGTCATGGTTAGTTGCGGTAGCTTTTCCATGGGGCTGTGTTCAACCAGACCAAGATGAATCTAGATAAATCATCAAATAATCATCATCACGATCAACATTTTTTTAATCTGAGGGCATTGACCACTAAATGCCTGCATTTTATATACATTTACTTAATTTTTCTGTTCCCCGTTTGATTTAATGATGTCATATCCTTACCATTATCTCCGTTGAAGTGATTGTTTTTGGGTTCATAAAATAAATATATAAATAAATATATATATATGATAAATTGCCTTCCTGATAAAACTGTAAAAGAGGATATGCAGCTGTGAACTTGCACGAGTTCTCATGAGACCGACTTGTTTGCAGTCCCATTATATACTCACATGTTCGACAATGGAATTAACCATTACAAATGCACATAGTGTTCTACGCCATGTTCGTTCTTCTTTTCCTTTGTTTCATGTAAACAAAAAGATCAAGTTGTTTCAAAGCGGAGAGATTGTATCGCTGACGATTGTTACAATAGTGAGTCCAGCTGATTTAGCTGCGTCTAATCCATTTACGATGTAATCCTTTCATGGCACCGTACACATTTTTCCACTCAATTTGAGTGTGAGTTACTGTCTGAAGTCTGAGCCAGAAGGTGAAAGCACGTCCTTTATTTCACGGCTGACTTTTTCCACATTAGCCATTTTGATAGTTCGAAAAGCAGCGAGCGTGACAGTATTTATGTCAAAATGTCTGTACATCGTAAATGTACGCCTGAAATTGTTTCATCATCGAAATTTGAGGGTGGGGACACCCAGGAACTTCAGGAGGGGGTGTTTAGTCATTTATACCTGTGGGATCTGTTTTTCCTGGAAACGGGCATGTCTCCAGTGAGATGTCAAGTAAGATAGAAGTAAGTAAGATGGGGGGGTCAGGATTGTTCTTTTCGGGGGACAATGGACGTTGTTTAGTTTGATGCACACACACACACACACACTCCACAATTAACTTCTCTCACTGCCCTGGCTTAACCTTTACTTTGCCTCTTTAAACTCAGCTCGGTTGACAAAATCCTGATCAAAGATGTTTGTGTGTGTGTTCAGGTGTCTCTGTTATGTATATCCCTGAGGGTAGCCTCAATGTCGTCTACGGTAAGACACGACATAAAATAGTGCAACATCCTCGATGACCCCAAAGTGTGTTGCATTCGCTGTTGTTTTCCAAAATAGACGCAGTTTGATCGGTCTCAAAATGTTTTCCCTCGACGCCTTTCCCTTGTTAGTTTAGACTCTATTTTCATGCTCCATGGAGCCACCCAGCATTCTTTGTGTTAATTTGAAAAGCATGATAGCTGTTATCATGGCTGCTGTTGATGTTGTTTTCTTTCTTTTTTTTACAAGATATAGATCAATACTGTTAGTATCAATTTCTTGGAAAGTTGCTGTGATATGCGTGTAATATCATTTCTTTGAATGAATTACACCATGTAACAACACATTCCCAGAAACTGATCATAATAAAGCCAGACAGAAGTTAATCGAGAAATTGGAGTTATCCTGTTTGTGCTGACATGGTCCTCTTTTTACTAGTTTTGCCCATTTTCACCCAATTACTTATTAAGCGACCCTCGTGACTTCCTCTCTTCGCTTTGTTCTTTATCTTTCAGTGCTCATCTAAACAATGTAAGCACTGAAGGCCTATTTAAGTCCATATAAATCCTGTCAATCGAGGAAGACTCCACCTCCAGTTTCCCTTAGGTCGGTCCGTTCAAGTCTTTGATTGAGACTGAAATCCCTCACCAACCACCATGAACACTCGCATGCACAAAGTCCCGGTTATATCGCCTCTGCAGTCTGTCTTGTGTTTCACTTTGATGACTCACTGTCTCTCTCTCTCTCTCGCTTTCTTTTTCGCTCCTCCAACCCCCAAGCCCTTTTTTTTGAGAGGAGAATGAGGAAGAAGAGGACCTGGAAACCATAGGAGCACCCCGGAAAAGTTACTGCGAAGTCTCAATGCAAACATTGGTAGAGACTGTCTAGTGTTTGATCCGATGGCCAAGAAAGGGCGTTCGAAGGGCGAGAAGCCCGAGGCGCTCATCTCTGCCCTGCAGGCAGCCAACGAGGATCTCAGGTCCAAGCTAACTGACATTCAGATAGAGCTACACCAGGAAAAATGCAAGGTACTGTGCAGTATAAACTTGCCTGAACATATTTCAAATATTATGGGTCAGTGTTGGTGAAAAATGGACTCGCGTGACAGAGGTCAGGGAGGCTTCACTTCACAAGACCGAGAACATTGACACTCGTTACCTAACATTCCTGCACTCCCATACATATGCAAAATGGTCATAAATGGTTAGTCAAGAAAACCAAGCATGATTAAAAGCATATGTTGTTAATATTAAACATTTTAAAGTGTGTAGTCATTGAATCAAGGTTCCCTAGATTAATACAAAAAAACGCACGTAATGTACTTGGAGCGCAGGAAGGGGCAACGTAACCTAAGTCCTCTCCCTTCTCCCCCTCAAAGGTGAGCAAGCTGGAGCGCGACAAGGTGCAGGAGGTGAAGCGGGTGCGGGAGCAGGAGCAGCACCGTCACACCGCCATGTTAACGGAGCAGCGGGCCAAGTGGCACGAGGAAAAGCAAAAAGAGCTCCAGGCTCTCAGGGAGAACCTGACCCGGCAGCACGAGCAGGAGCTGGCCCGCCACGCCAAAATCAAAGACCAGGAGAACCAGAGGCTGAAAGCCGCACTGAGCGCCATGCGTGACGGCAGCGGAGAGAAGGTGAGGCTCAGAGACGCGGGGAGTGTGCAGCGGGATGTGGGTCAGAGCAAAGTTCAGTCCACACCACTGAAGAGATAAAGCTCCACAATAAAAAAAAAAATCATTTAAGTGGAAACTTTGCCGCATCCAAACCCATCCTCTTCTCCAGGTGCGCACGGCACTGACCCTGGAAGCCAAGGAGGACGCCCGTCGCTTCTTCGACCAGGAGAGGGTGAAGCTCCTGCAAGAGATACACGAGCTGAAGTCCACGAAGAAGCAGACGGACGAGGCCCTCAGCAACATGATCCAGGCCGACAAGATGAAGGCCGGGGACCTGCGGGTGGAGCACCAGCAGCACCAGGAGCAGATCTCCAAGATCAAGTGGGACTGCGAGAAGGACGTCCGCAGACTGGTACTGCATACCTTTATAGTATTAATAATACAACTGAACAACATATGGTGTTCAGAGTATTTCTTGAGTACCAGTTGGACCTGGCTGTGGATAAACCTCAAGTTCTAACATCTTAATTAATGACAGTAGCGAATGCAGTGATAACGTACACTTGAGACCATATTTACATTATATAAATATACACATATATATTTACAATAATCTGCAACTGGGAAATGGAGAAAACTGAGTTTATTTGGTGTTTTAACTTTGAAAGTGAGTTAACGAATCAAAATAATAATTGTTTGCTCAATGGTAACAGGTCTTTCTTATCTCCACAAACTTGTCTTCATGCTTCACAACACAGGTGGATGAAATCAAATCTAAGGACCGCACCATCTTCTCTCTGGAGAGGGAACTGGAGTCAACGGCGGGGTATCTGCAGAAGCTGCAGCTTCAGAAAGACGCGCTGGATGAACAGCTGTTCCTCGCGAAGGAGGCCGAGTGTGGCCTGGGAAGTCCAAAAAGGGAGATCCCAGGCCGAGCCGGAGATGGAGCCGAGCACTGTGGCAGCCCAGTAAGGAGAAAGATGACTCAATGTGTGACAGCTATTGAGATTGAACAATATTTAATTACCGTAAATTCTGGACTATTAAACGCACCTAAATATAAGCCGCACCCACTGAATTTTAAAAGAATATTTATTTTGAACATGTCTCTAAGCCGCAGGTGTCTACATTGAAACAAATGAAATGTAGGGTGTGCGCATGACAAAATGACTGATCAGAAGGATCCAGTGGGTGGTGCTAGATTTAATGTAAACAGTTTCATTGGTCCGCCTTAACCCGTTCGGCAATTTCACCGGTCTAATGTGATGGAACAAAATTTTCCTGGAAAAATCCATATATTAGCCGCGTCATTCTTTAAGCCGCATGGTTCAGCGCGTGGGAAAAAAGTAGCGGCTTATAGTCCGGAAATGACGGTCGATGAAGTGTCCATTACATTTAAAGAGTTGCCTCTTTAATATGAGAAGCGATTGAGACCACTCTGATTATAAGACCTCCTCTTTTTTAATATTCGGGTCAATAGGGTCATTTATTTATTTGGTTGTTTGTTTCGCCTTCCTACAAACATTCACATTCTAGTAATAATAATGTGGTATTTTTTGGTTACACGAAAGGAATAATTGAATAAAACCCTTAATTGTGGCACTGGCAGAAAACTTGTTGGTTATGGAGAGGATCATGCCTTTCCTTTTTTCCCCCTCTCGCTTCACTATGCTCGTAATGGAATAAGTGAAATGGCGATTATTGGGTTGTTTTTTTTGTTCATTTCAGGACATGAGGAGAAACCAGAGGCGCGTCGCTGACCTCAACTCAACTATACGCAAATTGGAGGACCGCAACTCGCTGCTGGTCGATGAGAGGAATGAACTGGTAGGATTTCTCCTCCCGTCACAGCTTCTCTTTCCAGGTCCTACTTTCCCCTTTTTACTTTCCTCAGGTTATCCACCACTTACATTGTCCCTTTCCCGTGTGCCTTCTCCCCACCAGCTGAAGCGAGTTCGAGAGTCAGACAAGCAGTGCAAGCCCCTGCTGGACAAGAACAAGCTGCTGAACAAGAGAAATGACGATTTGACCCAAAACATCCAAAAGCTGGAGGAGAAGCTCAAGAACCTGGCCAAGGAGAACTTTGAGATGGTCAGCACAAAGTCCAGTTAGCGTTTATATTTAATACTTAAGATGGTCAGATGATCGGCAGACGGATGAACTGAGCGGCCTTCTGTCTCTCTATCCTGTGTGTCTGCAGAAGGAGAAGATCGGCTCCCATCCACCACTGAAGAAGCTCAAGTCTCTCAATGACCTGGACCAAGCCCATGATGACCAGGAGATAGCCTTTCTCAAACTTCAAGTCCTGGAGCAACAAAACATCATCGACGAGCTGACAAGGGTACTTTTTTTTTTTTAATCATTTCCATATCTGAGAATGGAAGTGGTGAGCATTTTTGCCTGAAGTTTCTTTTGATGTATTCGTTCATTTGCAGGAGAGCTATTTTGGGGCCATGGGTGTTGATGTTGAGCTTGCGTGTCCTTTGGAGAAAACTTTCACATCCAAATTGCCACTTCTCCTCCCGCACTAATTTGATTTTAATTCGTACCAGTCAATCTGTGTTGCTTATTTTATAAATATCTAATAATCTAATAATAAAGTAATAACCCAAGCGATCTGTCTGCGAAACCGAGGCCTCCGGCCGAGCAACCACAAGACTAATGATATATGAAATGGCACTTAGGAATGCTCACAGGAGCCGTGGCAACATAGGCTTGTTTACTGGAAAGGAATGACATTGATGACTGGCACCAGAACAATACGTCAGACGCTATGTCACAGTTTGCGATATAAAAACGGTAAATTAAGAGAGAATTTTCGCGAACAAGATCTGTGTCAGCATCTGTGCATAATTTGTTTAATCATGTGACGCGTTTCAGCCCTTATCTTGGTGAGTGGTAATTTCGAATAAACTGTTGCCATGTGGAAGACACTTTGTCAACCATTAATTAATTAATGGTTGTTGTTGTTGATTTCCTTTTTCTTCTTCTTTTGCTTAATTTGTCATGGTAAGCGAAAGTCACATGTCTGTCTTAAAGCGGTATGTCATCTCTTTTTTTTTTTCCTTTCCATTTTTCTGTTATTTCCAGGATCGGGAAAAACTACTAAGAAAGAAAAGGCATAAAAGAAGTTCGAGGCCAATAAAGGTAAAAGGGATTGAAAGTATGGATATAAATCCTCGAATGAGATTAGTTCATTTGTAAAAAAAAAAAAAAAAAAAGAACTACGCTCTATTTTAGACAAAAGCAGCAAATGCACTCACCATAGATTCGACCACAGGACATAACCCATTTGTATGTATTTTGTCTCAATGGAACAACATAATAGACAAAAAGGAAAGTTACAGTGGGGGACACAGTCATTCATTTGTGAGACTTGATGGGAATATCTTTGATCGCTTTCTTTTTCTGCAGAGGCCCATTGTGGTCGACACCTTCTTTGGTTATGACGAAGAGTCCATGGATTCGGAGACGTCCTCGGTGGCCTCTTTCCGGATGGACAGAACGCCGGCAACTCCTGACGAAGACCTGGATCAGGTTGAGAGCTGGCCTTTTATTTGCCACAGCCCAAAAAAAAGAGTCTTTCCATTTTTCTTTTGGAGTACTGCAGTGACTGCATTTACATTGACATCATTATCCTTATTGCCAGTCAACTCGGTTTTAACTCATCGACTTTCCGTTTTACTGTCTTTCCACAATGCAACTGGGGGCCTTCAACAACTAAAGCTGTATCTTTCTGTGTGTCCAACAAGGGTCTAGCCAATGAGGAGTCGGAGCTGCGTTTCCGTCAGCTGACCAGGGAGTACCAGGCCTTACAGCGAGCCTACGCCCTGCTGCAGGAGCAGAAAGGAGGCATACTGGATGCCGAGATTGAAGCTAAGGTAGGAACAAGGCACAGTGAGGAGACCGCTGTGAGTTTGATGTTCATACTATCTTTCATTCTGTTGTATAAATTGAGATAACAATTTATAACGGCCCGGGGGAGAAACCGTGCCTCCTGTCGCCAGTGACAGTCTGCTTTCCACATGTTTCAGGCTCAGGAGCAGATCCACGCAGACATTCTCAGGTATAAAGCCAAAATAGAGGACTTGGAGAAGGAGCTGACCCTGAAGGGACAGGTAGGACTCACAAGCACACACAGTATAGAAGGAAGTGACATGGGCTCATGTTGCGGCGCCCGGTGAAATGTATTATTTTTTCCATTCAAGAAGAGACCATGACAAATACATGAACCAATGGCTTTATACTGTCAGCATCTTGGTGAGTAACCCAGTATCAACTGTCTTTATCCTGTACCAGGACTCCAAATGGGTGGAGGAGAAGCAGCTCTTTTTGAGGAGGAATCAGGAGCTGTTAGATAAGGTTGGACTGGAATTGCAGTTTGTTTTTTCAATAATTACACAGATCATTTGTTTTTAAAACATGGCCACATTAAACGTTCCATTTCCGTTCCACATAATCCACGGAAACAGATATGTCCAAAGTCTCTTTTTGTCATTGTTCATTCCCTGAAAAACAAACAACAACAAAATGTAATTGCCTTGACATTTATCAGTAGGATGATACATTTCATAGATGTGGATGTTTTCCTACATTTACTCCCAATTCCTACTACGGCCGCTGTGCACACACGAGGACATGTTCTATATGAATGCCAGCTCATTTACTCTCATTCTTCCGGGCCTCTAGGTGGAAAAGACGGATTCGGAGAGCAGTCGGCTGCAACAGGAGCTACAAGACTCCAGAGACCAGAATGAACTGTTGGAGTTTAGAATACTGGAGCTGGAGGTGAGAGTCACTGAGAGTTTCAATGCAGCAGCTTGCAATTCAGTGGTGGATATGAGCAAAGAGGGTGGCCCTCTGAACCATTGTTTTTGGAACCTATGTCAAACCATTTTCTTTGGTCCTGAGTATAGGTACAGTGTAAATAAGAATGTACTAGTGTGTAATGTGTACAGTAAATGTGCATTTCTGTTGCTTTAGGAGCGTGAGAGGAGATCCCCTCCGTTTAACCACTTGAGGATGCATCCCTTTTCTGAGGGAGTCAGTGCCCTGCAGATCTACTGCATGAAGGAGGGGGTGAAGGTACACAGCAAAAGCAACTTCTGTGCTTTATCGTTGTTTTCGATCGTTAATTCCAGCAGGATTATGAATCTGAAAATAATGTATTCAAATCCTATTGGATTGGGAATGTAAAGGATTGAACATAATCAGAAGCCGAATATAAATGATATTGATGATTCATCTGTCTTCCTCACAGGATGTGTGCATACCGGATCTCATCAAGCTTCTAGATATCCTGGGAGACAACGGGGTGATTTATACATATTTATTACGTCACCCTATGTTGCTAAAATGGCCGCATTGTTAATAAAAGTGTTTTTTGTTTTTTTTTTCTTTTGGCATAGAATTTAAGAAACGAAGAGCAGGTGGCCATTATTCAGGCCAGCACTGTGTTGTCACTTGCCGAAAAGGTACGTTTCAGAGAACAAAATCAGATCACATACGCCAAGACTGCCGCACCGAGCCGCACTGAGTGGTGTTTTGCTGTTTGTCGCCCTCTAGTGGATTCAGCAGATTGAGGGAACCGAGGCGGCGCTGCATCAGAAGATGATTGACCTGGAGATAGAGATGGTGAGTCGGAACGATCCCAGACAGGAAAACACAACATTTTATGTACATATTATCTATTCATACATTAACGGAATCCACTAATACTGGTACTCTGATGCAAATCACCTGCTTGTTCTGTACAGGAGATGTTTTGTAAACAGAAAGGATATCTAGAAGAAGAGCTGGACTACAGAAAACAGGCCCTGGACCAGGCCTACATGGTACGTGTGCATGTCTGTTGGTTTAATGTTTGTGCCGCGTAGCTGTGGAGACACAACCTAGTCCTGTCTAATTAGGACATTAATACGTCCGTAAAATCGCACTATTTTTAGGACTAAACTATTTGTTTGGGTTAAATGAGTAAATAAAGACTCTTTTTTTCCTCTTCTCAACAGCAAATCCAGGAGTTGGAAGCAACATTGTACAACTCCTTGCAGCACGACAAGGTTCTTTCCCTTCACAACATACTACTATATTATTATTAGTAAAACAACACTTCACAACAGATTGCTAATATAACCATTTAATACCCAGAGCTGGGTTTTAGTTTTACTTCATGTAGTGGGAGAAAAAGAACATTTCTAGGTTTCTTTCACGTAACAGCCTCATGCTAAACAATCAACAGTAAGGTTTATCAGATCAAAATATTTATTTGGAAAATGTGATGATTGATTTAAATTTGGCATGCATGTCTTGTGATCATGAAAATGCCTCTAATCTGGAACATCTGCACAATCTAAATTTCTCTGTTTCCATCAAATGAATGAGTGGAGTCTTTGTAGAAGTCCTCAAGAAATCGGAGAGACCCATAAAAGCCATGACCGTCTTTGCTTTTTTTCCCCATCCGTTTTGTTGTTAACTTTTTTTCGCCGGCTGCCTCTCTCTCTCTCTCTCTCCTCACCCAGGTGATAAAATACGGGGAGCCTCTGGACGAGCACCAGAGGGACGAGCTGCGGTCGGCGGTGGAGAAGCTCAGGAGGCAGATGCTGCGGAAGAGTCGAGAGTACGACTGCCAGATCCTCCAGGAGAGGATGGAGCTGCTGCACCAGGCGCACCAGGTCCGTTCATCCTAAAGGATGATGTGCGCGCGAGCGCGATTGTAGATCTTTTGTCCGGCAAAGAAACACATTCCTAAGCCTTTTACGCTGAACGTTTGCAGAGAATCCGTGACCTCGAGGACAAGACCGAAATCCAGAGGAGGCAGATTAAAGACCTGGAGGAAAAGGTGGGCCAGGTCTCATGTCATACGTAGACTTCAACCAAAGACGTGCTGCTTTAATTTAAAACTCGCAAAGTCAGCATCAATAAATTAACATTTTAAATTACATTTTGAGGTAAAAAAGAAAACTGCCACATTACAACATTATGAAGTCCAATTAGATGCTTTTTAAAGGATTATTCAGAAATGCAGTCTCTATCTCATTTTCTACTGTTGCTAACATATCCCGAGTGTTCCTCTAATCCTCTCACTCTCTGCCTTTCTCTTTCCTTCTACAGTTTTTATTTCTATTCTTGTTCTTTTCACTTGCCTTTATCCTTTGGCCTTGAGGTCTTTGGCGTGTCCCGTCGAAGAGGTGAGTCCTGTGGGGGTCGAAAAATTCTAACCACCATCGTCTGTCCTGGGTCAAATACTTTCTTGTTGAGACAGGACCCTACGCAATTTTGGGTTTTGGCATTACGTCTCAAAATTTAAATTTAGGAAATATTTGGCTTCCCGGTCCGAATTGACCTCGACACGCTCGCATCATTGTTGCTTCTTGATACGAACTGTGGATCTTTAGAGAAACATGAGGCACTTTGCAGAAATTGTTTCAAATTCATCTGATTTGGAATTAACTCATCACATAGCATGTTTTAGAAAAAAATCTTCACGTACTACGGTGAAAACCATTGATTGTACCAATAATGGTTGATGAAGTCCACATTCTGAGACACTTTGCCATTTTTCTCCTCACAATATCAACACCAGGCAACTCAGTGCTCTCAACAAGCTAAAAGGGATTTGACCCTGGTCTGTGTACTCTCCCACATATTCAACTTCCATTCCTTCTCTTTTCTTTTCACTCTTTACACCTAAAGCATTTCTGTCCAGTGGGATGTTGTTCTCTTTTCTCCATACTACAGGGACATCACTTTTCTAACTCAGCAGATATATATAAATACCTCAAAAGGGATGTCATAGTAAAGTCAACAGTAATACATCATCACATTGCGTCTTCAGTCTATATTTTCACAGTAAATGTGCCGAATATGAAATCATCATCAATGTTCAACCACTGTTATAGAATGTGCAGCTTTGACGCACGGTACCTCTGCCTGTTGTAACTCCCCTCTCTCTCTCTGTGTCCCTCTCTCAGGTGGCGTGTCCGCTCGGAGATCTTTCTAGTGACTACAGTGTTATTTATTTTCTGGACAAGCATGGATCAGTGTGTGTAGCGGTGGCTGCCGTCGGTGTAAGGTGGATGTGTCGTGTGGTGACGATGGGTGGTCGCACTTCAGATTCTCTTCTCTTTCGTTTTGACTAAAGGGGATGGGCCTCTCAGGACGCTTCCCAGGACGATATATTTTTTAAAAAACGGTGTCGGACGTCAAACATCTCACAGCTGGGAGCACTGGAACAAACCGCCGGGGTGGCACACAAAGTGTAAAAAGACTTACAATAGGTGCACACACACACATACACTATACCTACATACAGTTTACGGACAGGCGTGTTTATATAGAGAAGCATGCAAACACACACACATATACACACACACACATGCTTTGACAAATCCAAACCAAAGCCTGGGAAATGCTCTCTCTGCCATGCAGGGTAATAATATGTCATTGAGCACCACTCAGCCTCAGCGGGAATATAAACAGACTCATAAACAAAGAGGTAAAAAAACAAAAAAACACACACACACACCAAGCCACGTCATCTCTTCTTTTTTTTCTCCTCATTCCTTTCACGTTCTGAGCCCGAGAGGACCTTCTTTGCGGATGAGACCTCTCGGCGAATAGAAGCGAGACAACTCAGGGCCCTCGAGTGCCGAGGCCGTCTGAACAGTACTGTTCCCGGGTCAGATTATGATGATCGAGGACACTTTGGACATTATGGTGTCTTTCTCTGACTGGCATTCCCCTCACTGATTCCCAGGAAGAGGATGAGGATCTCTGATCCGGCCTCGCTCTTACTGGATTTAACAAAAACAAAAATCAGATTGTTAAACCGCTTCTTTTTTTTTTTTGTTCGCAGAAGCCAGCAGACCGTAAGAACTTTACTCTGGGCTTATCTTTTCCTCTGTCTTTTTATTTATTTATTATTATTTTATTTTTTACAGCTCCCACCAATCAACCAGATACTGTGTCCCAAGATTTCCACTGAGAACAAAAACATCCCTATTCTCTGCTCTGATATATACATTTGTTGATATGTACAATTCGCTCACGCTGCCCCCCCACCCTTTTTTTTATTTCTGTGAATAGCTCCACTTTTCTTTCCATTCTCTGAAGCAGCTTGAACAGTTGATGTACTTGGCCGTTTATAAAAGACTTAATAGTTTTGTTTTATTGTGGTGACGGCTGCAAAGAGGAATTTTATCTCCTTGAAAATTATAACAGGAAACTCGTTGGAATATGAATGTTGAATAATGGAACATTTGCCTCCCCATTCCTTTTTTTATTTTCTCTTCCCTCTCTCACATACACTGTAGTGGACTTTTTTTAATTCCACTGTTTAAAACCGCGTTGCTCTGCATGACCAGTGAAGGGTGCTGGTTTCATCCGAGCGACATTCGATTCGCCCCTTTAAACCTACACAATCTTCACACAAACTTGTAAATATGGCCACCCAAGCGCAATGTCTGCATCACGTCGGGATTTTGATTTAAAATCACGCCATCATCAGTAGCTTCTGGCCCACTAAAAGTAGACGAAAACGTCAGGTGACTGATTTCCCCCACATGTTTGTCTCTGAATATCGCAGGGCGCCCTCTCTGCCCATGTTTTTTTTACTAACCACAATTGTCTTTGATACTAACAGTTACCTTTTGTTAAACACCACAGGTTATTTATGCGTCCACGTGGGCCAAATGAAACGGGAGAAAGTGGACGCAACACTACACCTGCTCCACTTCTCCACCGTCCATCGCTCCTGCAATCTTCACTATCAGACCGCCTCTCTGTGGCGTCTCATTGCACAGCTGACGGCGCCCACTCACTTTAACTCGCCATGGGGAGTGACTGAGACTATTTTCGTGCAAACTCAAATAACTAGCAGTTGCCTTAAATGCACTTTCCCCCCCTTTGTTTCCCCCCAGTGGTACGTTCCTTTTTTATCGTTTTTTTTGTTGTGTTTTTTTTTACAGGCCGTTGTTATTATCATGTAATGTACTGTATATATATATATATATATAAATATATATATTGTTTTTATTTAACAGATGATTTTTTTTTTTAATCTTTACCCCGTCTGTCTTCCAACGAGAATCCAAGCCCCTTCACCTAGATTATTTAATAAAAAGAAAAAAAAGAGAAATGCTGTAAAAAAAATAAAAAAAACAAAACAGGGATTTGACCTGGAAGGTTAAAAATGTCTTCTTCTTTATATTTTTAGGATGTAGATGCTTAATAAAGGTAGGTATGGTGTTGGTAGGTGAGCATATTTAAGCCTTCATGTATTTTTCGCTTAATGACATGTCTTCCTAACTACTCCTTTTTACATCCTAGATCCATAACAAGTTCACAGGATTTTAAGTTGTCCACAGCGGCACGTGTGAGTCTTTTCCACATTCAGGATATTTATTTTTAAAACGACCTACCGAGGGCCGGTCTGTTCTTATGAAACTGTAGATGTCGGTGTTTTGTCTTTGGGCACTGGGCAGAAATTGAAACTCGTATGTCTTGAAAAGAGCAGATGATATAAGAGTCTCCTCACGAGCAGTAGCCGGGCGTCTCTTGTCTGCTGAAGATCATGTGATACATTTGAAAGCGCCAGAACAGCTTTATTGTAGTATCTGTGTGAACGGGATTTCATTTGAACAATATGCACCGTGTTATTGGGACGCCTGCACTTGATTTAATGTCACTGTGTATTGTCGTCAGTAGATTTGACTCGTTCAGGTCAGGAGGAAGGATGCAGGCTGAGCTGTGGCTGGTTTGAGGTGCTCTGCACATTTCATTCATAATCATTGGACAGAAATACCAGAGGTAACGTAGCCACTGTGCATATTTTTTCTCGATAAACTCTTTAATGTATGTCGTTTTTTTTTCTGTTCTATCTTGCAACCTTTACATATGTTGGCAGCTCATTCTTGGGTGCGGTACCTTGCTCAGTGTGATGAAACAGTTGGCCTCCCTTTTTTTTCTTTTTTTTTTTTTTAAGCTGTGTCAGTCCAGGATAAAAGTCTGCCTTCTCACTTTTGGCTCACATGACTGTCCTTGCCAAGACGAGAACAGGGTACGATCCAGATCATTTTGCTCGGGCTCAGGCCTGCCAAAGGCCGTCTGTCATGAAGTCACTTCTGTCCGCCTGTCTTCCTTCGCACCATTCACCCTGACGTCACTCACAGATGTAACAGTGTAGAGCGCTGAATAATTCCCTTTCAAAACGAAATTCGATGAAAAAAAAAGTGATTCTGAATTCTAGTCAGAATAGCAGTTTTCCTGCCAGCTACATTACATTCGGCATAGTCCGGCTTCTGAGTACATAATCCTTGATGACATATTTGTTGTGCGCTCATGGAAACAGCTTCCTCTCTGCAGAAAAGTGAATCTCGATGTTTTTCCAGTATTGACCTTGAGCTAAAACACTGAGACGGGGGGGACGGAGGGGGGTCTGAACATCATATTTTAATCACGAGTCCTTCAGGAAAACCCCTTTTGCTGTCTCCTTGTAAGCATTAACTCACGAGTGAAACCCTCGGAGTGCCGTACACAGGCCATCCTCCGAGGCCCTTTAACCTTATTTCCAGCAGCAGCTGGTTAGCAGCCAAACCATCCCGGGCGGAAGCAGCTGCCCCGTCTGTTCTCTGCAGCGGCACTGACATCACCGACTGTGCTGCTGTGAAACACGTGAGAACTCGCATCCCATCTCCTAGCTGAAGTCGAATGCAATTGGCAACCTGCAAAATACAGATGTCTTTTGACAGGACATTTCAAAGGAGCAGAAAGATGTGTTCATAATGAAATCAGTGCAGTGCACTCGAGTATGGTTTCTTGATCATGTTTCTTCAGTTGCAACATGTATTCCATTCCTTCCATACATTTCCACGGCGAAAAATGAACTCCTATTGACCTGCCTGTGCGCAGCGGTCCACTTCCCCGCTCCTTCAAATGTCACTCTTGCCGGGAGGCCTTTTGGGTGCCAAATCCACCCAGACCACTCAGCTTGAATTTGCCTAACGGCCCACCGTTATTTCACCGTGCCTGAGCGAACACGCGCTCCGACCGACGGCGAAGTGAAAGCCGGCGCAACCGTTAACATGCCGGCCTACCTTGCATACAATTTTGTTTCAGCACTGGGAGTTGGCTTTCTGTTGTCTTCCAGCGTGGCCCACGCCCTGGCTTTAAGAGCCTCTTGAAGTCCAAGCAATATCCTGGTTGCGATCCTCTTGACCGGGTGCCAAACGGCTCTTGTGTCTCAGCATTGTGCGTGTCATTCAAGTCTTTGACCGCCATTTGCCAGAAGATACCGAACTTGTATTTTCGGGTCTCTGTGAGACACAGGGGTGCTTTGGACTCAAATCCCGTCAACAAGGCCCTGGCCGTTTTGGTTTTGATGGTTTGCAGCAATCATGCCATCGTTTGACATTGAAAGCCAGACAGCATGAGCCTCCCGGTCTGCTCTGACCCTGCCGCGGTAACACAGGCCACACTTTTATACAAACACACTCTGCGTGAGCCTCCGAGCACTGTCCTCATTGTATCGCACATGCACCGATGAACGTCCAAATAACGCTGCCATCCACGCTTTGTCTTCTTTTTTATTTCAGAATTATTTATCGCCTAATCCTGGGGAACCTATTGGGGGTGGAAAAGGAGGACGGGATAGACGGACTGAAAACACAGAGACTTGGTAAGTCACCATAGAATTGCAGAGGCATACAATGTGAGTGGGCTCCTGGCATCGGCGCCGCACTTGATGCTTTAGTCACATTGATGTGAGTGGAAATTTCTGCCGGCCCGATGATTTGCTGCGGTAGAAGCCAAAAAGAGCCACAGGAGCTGCGACAGTGGGATTTGGCCAGGAATGTGCGGAAAGAAGAGCCGCTTATCATATTTGACTTAGCTTCAAAAAGAAAATCTCTGCAAAGCCCCATTTTCAGGATGTTGTGCTTGATCATTGCTCGCAGCTTTACAGAGTTGCTTCCACAGCTGGAGAACACTTGTGTAAGGTGGCTTCAGTTCAGCGATGACGACCTGTTAGATGAGAGCGCGTGCTCTCTGTTAGATCCCATTGTAGCGTGACTGAGTCTTTCTCATCTCTGTGGAGAACCGCGTACACAAACGTAGCACCTCGGTGAGGTCCTGAACGTGTTATTTCTAATCCTGTTGTTGAGAAGTTCAACCAAGCCTCTCTCCGTCCCCTTTGTACCAGAAAAACAGGCCTGTAGTTATTCATGTCACATCTAATCATAATTCTGAGATGTTTTTTTTACAGACAGGAAGGTTATGATTTGTATTTTTTTACGGGTGACCTTCTCAATATTAAAACAAGAAGAAGGAGCCTAAATCTGACCTCCTACGTTTCAAACTTGATGATATGTGGGCGTTGCATAACTGCTTTCCTGTTTAGTCCTCCGTCCGCCCTGGACTCAGCAGTCCCGCCGTCTGGCTGAAAGCTGCCTGTCTCTCGTGGTGCTGACACACTGTCCCTGTCTCATTTGTGCTGCTGTAAGTAATCACCCTGGGGGCTGGGAGGGGCGGGGGTGGTGGTGTCGCAGCATTTATCCTGCTTTAAAATTGATGTGTCTCTACCTATAAGGTTTGAGGGGAGAGCAAAGGTGTGAGTGTGTGTCCTGTTAGCGGGGCTGAAAGGGCCGTGAAACCAGGTGGACAGCTCCTTTCATAATTCCTTTGGAGAAATAGCAGTCCCGCCGTCTGGCTGAAAGCTGCCTCTCTCTCGTGGTGCTGACACACTGTCCCTGTCTCATTTGTGCTGCTGTAAGTAATCACCCTGGGGGCTGGGGGGGGGGAGGGGGGGTGTCGCAGCATTTATCCTGCTTTAAAATTGATGTGTCTCTACCTATAAGGTTTGAGGGGAGAGCAAAGGTGTGAGTGTGTGTCCTGTTAGCGGGGCTGAAAGGGCCGTGAAACCAGGTGGACAGCTCCTTTCATAATTCCTTTGGAGAAATCTGCTGAGCCCATATAGAGAGAGAGAGAGCAATGGCATAGACTGATGAAACAAAAAAAAACATGGTATATGACAGGGTGATGGCAATATCTTGACTCTTGTCCAGCTAAAAGTTTACATTTCGTATGCGTATTTGCCATGTAGTAGGCGGCACAACAAATACCTGCTTTAAAGTGTTTGTGCGTAAATGGAGACAATCTGTGTCTGTATTAAGAAGAAGAAAAGTCCTGAGTATTGATATTTTTGTTCATGTTTTCAGTGGTTTATTTATACAACAAACTCATTAAAAAACAAAAAAATGAATCCACCTGACGTATTTTCTTTAAAGAACAAACTCAAAATACACATGATTACCTTTGGATCAGGAGCCACAACGACTGCAGTGCCACCTCTCTGGCTTAAACTCAGCTCAGCCAAACGCACGGACACACGCACGCGCGCGCACACACTCTCTCTCCCGGGCACCAGTTTCACCGGCTCTCTCTCCCTGTCACTTTGCAAGGCTCCACCATGGCAGAGCGCACGGTGCCGGAGGAGGGCGAGCTGCCGGTGTACCTGGCCCGGCCCGGCACGGCCCAGCCGGTCCCCCGGCAGAAACACGGAGGCTTGTTCTGCAGCGTCCAGGACGCGTTCGAGAGCAAAACCTTAAACTTTGACGCCCTGAGCGTCGGTCAGAGGGGAGCCCGCACCCCGAGGAGCCCGGCCGGGGACCAGCCCCCAGCCCGGGGAGAGACGGCGAGCAGCCGCGGTGAAGAGGCACGGCAGGAGATCGGAGATGAGAAGGTAAGAGGGGGGGACACTTTTTTTTGTTGTTGTGTTGTTTCGTTGCGTGTGTCATCAGGTTGCAGACTGCTGCAGCGTGGGGAAAGGACTTTTATACTCGAACTCCTCTGTCAGGCCGTGTTGTGATGCTTCAGCACAGACAGATATCATATTTAGATCATAAAACGATATATTATGAAATAAGTTTTGTGTGACCATAAACAATAGAATATATATATACTTTTGTGATCTCCATGGTGACATTTGGGATTTTGGAGGTGCATTCTCAAAAAGGTAGGGAAAATATAATATATAACACTAAGCAAAAAAAAAAAAAAAAAATGCTAAAAAGATTTATACAATAAATATGTGAGGTAAGGGTAAACTTTACCAAATGGCAACGTATGACCACAGCTGTCTGACCCATCAATGGCGACCTCTAATCATGCCTTCAAGCTGTGGGCCACACCTTAATAAAGTAAAAAAGAAAATCTGCCACATGACCCAAGTATGACGATAAAGGTTCCCTAAAATCAATTGTTGAGCCAACTTGATCATCAATCACACATCAGTGGCCCTGGTCTCAGAAACGTAAACATTCTGAAATAAATAGTTTAACAACCAGGAGTGAGGTTAGTGTTTCATGGGCGTATTTCATTTCTCAGTTAACGCGGGTCGTTTTGGGGTCAAAGGAAAGAAAATATCCCCAGCCGGCTAAAATGGACTGGAAATGAGACATACGTCAATATTTGTCTGGCTAATGGGATTCTTAAACATATGAACACAATATAAAGGAGAAAACAAATACCCCTATCATCAATCCTGGACATATTATAAAAAGATACAAATATTTGCATTTACATACACACATGCAGCCCTGGTGCCAGTGCAGCCTTTAACTCCCCTTAAGTGAAAACACTGAGGTGGTTACCAGGATTACTGTAGAGGCCAAGTGCAACAAGTGTTTTCCACCAGTCAACAAGCGACACAATGGCCAGCTATTTTTGCTTAATACCTTTAGATTCATTAACCTTGACTCCTTTATTTAGATCATCTCATTACGTCGCCTGACTCCCCTTTTGCAACAGTTGAATGGCACATGATGGAGGAGTTCACACCAACCAGCTCGTATTGTTCTCACGCAGGATAGGTTGCAACCAACACCGCGACCCAAGAACTCAACAGTTCACGGAATTCAGTCCCAATTTATTTTGTTCTATACACCTGGGCTTTGTCTGGGTGTGAGGTGTCAACATGTCTTCAGTGAAGTGGCGGACTGACGGTGTCACGTGTTAATGTGGCCCCATGCAGAGAGGTTGGCCTTTAATGTTTCAGCAGCATGAGGAGAAAGAGACACAAGGAGAGTCGGGGTTGGACATTTTCAGCACCGCGGGTTGATCAGAGAGTTGCAATCAATAATAGAAACATGTACATCATTATATATTCATTTCGTTCAGTTTTGTCATTTCTCCTGCAGAGATCTTTTTCGGTCCATTCTTGATGAAGAGTCATTTTTCTGCAAAAACGTGCGCTGAAATTCTCGTTCAAGTGAGCAGGAAAGGGTTAAAGAATATGACATTTCCACCTACTTGAAGTCGAAATTGAAATTGAATTGCCTGCTCAAATGCATGAATGTATATTGAGCCAGACATCAGCGGAAATTGTTTGCGACAGAGATAGTATTTGCTGTAATCATGCCACTAAAAGCCAGGATTAACAATGCCGATGTTTTTTTCCAAAGCAACATATCTACTATAGAACGTTGACATAGTAGGCACAACAAAAGGGGGACAGACCTTTTTGTGAGCTACCAAGACCGATGCTCGGAGGATGATTGCCATGGAACTCTTTATAACTGAGAATAGAGGTAAATCGTATATGGTATATTTACTATTTCGGTTCAACGGTTTGTCCGCATCTTTTAAGCCTCAGTGAATAATGTGATTTATTGATTATCTGTCAGAGAGCAGACACTTTGGGACCACACTGGATTTAAATCCCCACATCACCCTGACTATATATTCAGTGTCTCTCCTGTGAGTCCCTAATGTAAACTGTACCCTGCCAATGGATGCACTTACTGTCACGGTCCATTATTGTTGAACATTTACTTCTTTTTTTTTTCTGAGTAAGCTTGCGTCTAAGCACGTATTCAATGAGGCAGCGAGCCAATCTCCCTCCCTGTGGCCTGCTACTGAATTGCAATGTTGCACCTCCTGAGGTAAAAGATGACTCAGCAGAAATCAAACGTTTAATTCAGCCTGTAATTATTTAGACATTCGGATGCTGAAACATTTGTTGTCTGATAATTGGGAGGAGCCACCCAATGACTTCATTTTTGTGTGTGGTATTCTAGTTGCTACAGTTGTACACACAATGTTGAGCATAATAGGGTGACGTCTTTGTTGATTGTGGAGGAGGAACAGAAAGACTGCGGGCTATTTCGTGGCATGTAAATATGTAAAATCGGTTTATTCCAGTAGGACAAAGAAAGCATGATAAGAAATGCAGGATATCCGGGACCACTTTTTTCTGTTCCAAATCTTCCACGCAGATTTGTGTTACCAAAAATCTTTTTCCTCTGCCTTTTTTGAGTGTTACAGCCGAGGCCGCTGGTACAAGTCGGCTGACCTGACAGAGTCTTTTCTGCATCCTCAATCTGTCTGACCCCCTGTCCGTCTGTCAGTGTCAGCTGGTTAATGTGGTCTGTAGAGGTAGCAGGTCTGTACACTCCAAGTGTGTTGTTCATGCCTTCTCCAAGGCCTGTGAATGCTGAGGTAATGCCTTACTCACTGCCATGAAAAGACATGTCAGCACGCAGATCTTCTCTGCTCTTAATCTATGTTTTCATTGAAAACTAAAGTATGAGATTATGATTTCTTCCAGTTTAGAGTGTAAATACATACACATGCACAGACACACCCTCAGTCACGTGCCTGCTCTCATATCTCATATCAGTAGTAGTGCATCAGTGCTGAGGAGGAGGAGGAGGAGGAAATGGCTGGGGGAGTGGAGGGGGGTCCACTTTAGGACAATAGAGACACATGGCAGGGTGGGGACATTCATAGAGGGGGAGTGTGTGAGTGTGTGGGGGGTTAGACGTGGGGTGTGTAATGTGGTGGACAGGCTCTCTGACAGCTGCTCCATTTCGCCCCTCCTCAGTATTCCGTAAAACAAAGCCATAACATTTATCATAATAACTGTTAAAGATTCACAATCTTCACCTGCATTAATATATTATCTTATCTAAGGCTATAATAATTCATATGTAATTTGTATGTAATCTAAAGGGTGATCCTTAATTTATAGAGCTCAATAGCTTTTGGTGTGTTTATGATGAAGTTGAAATCTAAATATATTTTATAGTGTCATTTTTTATTTATTTAAACTTTCACAACGTAGCTACTTAATACAGCTTATTGTATTCTAATCAGTCAATCAAACCTTATTCAGACTTCTCTTCTGATTAGTTTATCTCTTAAGTGACTGGTTTTGATTGCCTTTATGAATGAGTCAAACATAGCCTCCGATTTGCCAGTCATTTATTATTGATTCAATATAATGTATGCTGTATATATTTATAAGAAAAGACTGCACAGTAATGCGGGGCCGGAGGCTGCAGGCCGCTCCACAGCGCCCCCCAGTGGGCAGGCGGTCCCACAGAGGGAGGGGCCGGCTGAGTTGAGCACCGACGCTCCCGTAGCACTTTACATCGCACTGACACAGGGGCGACCATTCCCCGAAGCTCCCATCCAGGCGAGGACCGCTGCAGCATCCGCGGAGAGGGAACACAGGAACAAAAAGACCCAACAAGGTGGAATCGAAACGAAAATGTCTTATCAAGGAAAAAAGAACATCCCAAAGATCACAGTGAGTAACAACAACAACAAAAAAAAGACTTATTTACGCCTGATCGGCTCCGGGAACTTTGATGGTGGCTGTTTTTTGGTCTTTTTTTTTTTTTTTTTGCAAATCACTGCGCTTCTCTGCTCCTCCACGAAAACATCGCAAACACGTCCTTTGCGTGATCATATTTTGCTTTGTGTGGTGAGATCAGGAAGGCGATGGGAAAATGCGCACAGTGAGATGGCATGAGTGGCTGCCATAGTGACAGCCAGTCAGGGAGCTAAGGCGTTTTCTTAAAGGTGCCCTGCATCTTCTTTGTTGAAAGGGATGCATGCGCGAGGCGAGCTGCGAGAGCTTCCTCCCCTCTGCAAGTGCACAGCAGAGAGTTTATGGTGACCCACAGTGTAATGTTTTTTTTTTTATAAATATAAATCTCAGTATTTTACATTTTGTAGCACATTTATTTCCCCCTGTATTCCCCATGGAGAATATTCTGGCCCTCATTCTTCTGTTTGAGATAAGTGATCCGTGCTATTTCTTGCCTTTTTAATGCACATTTTTGTATGTTTACTGACACCGTGTCATTGTGGAAATGTACTCCAATTGTATGGCCTGGTTGTGGCCATATAAATCAATGCACATGAGCAATGTCAAATAATTCTGGAATTTCTTGGGCATCAGCTCATTATTCCCACTGAGGCCCTCGTTCATTCGGATGTAAAGATTATATCTGTCTCCCCCTGCGGACCACGGACGTGGGCTTATGTTCATGTTGCAGGCTGGTGCAGAGAGGAGTGAGAGTGAGAGGAGGAAAAGAAAGGTGGTGTGGTGGTGGTGTGGTGGTGGTGTGTGTGTGTGTGTGGGGGGGGGGGGGGGGGGGC
>JAFBJU010001470.1:116222-139511 GCA_016785305.1 Colistium nudipinnis
TGTGTGTGTGTGTGTGTGGGAGAGAGTCCAAAATGCCTGCCTCCCAGTTCTCATTGTTGCAGCTCAGGCTGCAGTCAGGGGTGTTCTGGGTCTTTTCCGGTGATGCTACACCAAAGGATAGATTTAGGTATCATCACAGGTTTCATCCTGTACCGGGCCTCTATTCTATGTCCTGATGATTTTTTTTCATGTCATTCCTTTTAAAGTAGGGCACATCCCTATCGTATATGCCAAGGTGGTTTTTTCATTATGTCATGGCATTCCAGTCTTTCTTAGGATGAACTGAAGTTTATGAGATTTATTCCTGATTGATGTGGTTTCTGGTGGTAATGACGAGTGTGTTTTAACAAAGAACATCTGCTACCTGGGCCAACCACCGGGGGAAGCAAACAAACACTGAGCAGATACTGGGATACAAATAGCCCGAAGCGTCAAGACATGATGATTTAATGGAGAAGACAGTAAACTGTTGTTTTACACAATAGTGTGGTGTACTACTCGCAAAAGCCCATACCTTAGTATGTCCCAAAAATGGTGACACCTTTTCAAAGATTTATGGCGGTGGGACGGAGGAACCAATCAGTTTTGGGGGAAAGATTTGAGAGATGGCCTGACTTCTTCTCACATGTTAGACACTCGTCTAACACACCAGTTAATTCTTCTTTGACTGCTGAAAAATATTTTTGAGAGTCAAACCGCTGCCTGAAAACGTATTCTGAAAGCTTTATACTTCTTTCATAGAACACAGGTGTTGTGGTGCTTTCTTTAACTAATCGGCTTTAAAAAAGTATACCCCACAGTCCTTTTAGAGTATAAATTCAAAACACAGAAGGCCCCCCCCCCGCCCCCTCCCTCTGTATTCCAGGGCCTGTACATTCTATTCCAGCTGTTTCCCCGCGTCTGCCCTGTCAGATTTCTAGGTGTGGCTCTTCCCTTCCCTCATACCCTCTCACGGCAGCCCCAGCGCAGTTCCAGGCTGGCACATGTCATCGGTAATCCGCTCCAGCTGGAACCATCATCTGCGGCCGCGAAGCGGGGCTGGCAGACCCGTGGCTCTGCCTGAGAGTTGACGGGCCACAAAAAGCGGGGCCCCACCACACCACACTGTGCCATAGCTGCAGCAAAGTGGGCTTGATTGCAAACAAAATACCCCGTGGCCACCCAGACGTTGCCGGTCGCCACGGCGACCGGTATACAGTTGTGTCGGCAGGAAAAATACACCCCCCCTGTTTTGGTTTTGTCGTGAGGGGCTTGTGATTTGACACACATTTAGATTCTGTCATACAGACACAGACTACTTGTGAGTGAGAGAGTAGGCCGTCTAATTCAACCTGTCTGGCCCAATGAGATCCAGACCGGAGTTTTTTTTTTCTCTCATCGCCATGGTTACACGGTTACACTACATCACCCTATCACAAGATCAACATTCCTGCAAAGCAGGATTTCTGTTAAGGCTTTGGCTCCGAGGTAGCCTCTGTAATTAATTTAGATTGATAAGTCTCATTGTTTTCGCTTTTTCCAGCATGTGAAAAAAAAGGAACCCGAAAAAAATCCCAGTGCAGTTTTGGGTGAAGGGTAAATATTTTTTGCTCGCTAGGCAACAGGGCCGAAGCAGAGGCACTGGTGAGCATGCGGGATCCAGTGCTCCCAGCCGCTCTCTCCTCCCACACACACACACACACACACACACACGCACACACTGCTTCTCGGTACCTCATATCCCGGTGTCTGGAGGTATTTTTCCAGGACCATTCCCACTTAATAATCACTAAAGAAGGGGCTTTAATTGTTTACTTGCATCCCAGCTTTATGAGCGCCCCTCTCTCCCTCCAGTCCGCTGGCAGTGGAAAAAAAGTTCTCATTGTAGTGGTGCAAGGACAACTTCCTGCCGTCTATTTTTGATGACCGCTGGCTTGTGTTGGAGAAAATGACAGTATGAAGTGCTTTATTTTGGGAGATTTGTCTTCTTCTTTGTTCATGTCAGGATCTTTTTTTTCCACTCAGACTTTTCTTTGTTGTTGCCAGTAATGTCACAGATGTGCTCACCGGCAGTAGATGGAAGGTATGAAGGCAATTATGAAGGAATGTTTTCATTAGTGACAAACTTTCAAAAAAGGGCAAAAAAAAAAAAGGAGTAGAGCAGCCTGAATGAAACGGTGTACTCGACCAGCCAGATTGAGCGCCTTTATTTCAACAAACATTATTCTAAACATTTATATGATTTGATCATATGCGCAAAGACCTTTCGTGAGGATTTGGTGGCTCTGCTGCGATGTTCGCATGGCAACAGGTTTGATAATCCTCCTCCGACTGTCCTATTTTTTTTGCTTCTGGGCCAGCCAAAGAAAGCCTGTCCTCAGTGACTTACAGAGGGAAAAACACCAAATCCTCTCCTGTTTACCCAGCTCCAATGAGTTGAGAGTAGGTCACAGTCGCACACATCAACTGAAAGGCTTTTATTGAATCAAATAATGTAATATTTGCTGCGACACAAGTCAATGGAGAGGCAGTAGAGAGCTTGCCGAGCAGCTCTGCCCAGCATGGCACAAACAAATTGTGTCACAGCGTCGTTCTGACCTCACCCAGGCGGTTCATTATTGCCAATAGCCGCAGAGCTCATCCCGTGAGATTAATTTTCCCCTTCAAAATTGCGGGTTGGTTTAATAGTGACATGAATGACAGAGGAGGACATGGCCAGTGACCTTGGAAGGTCCGAGCAAATCAGGCTCAACATCTCCAATGCCTCGTGTAAATGTTGTAATCCAGTTACTCCGCAGAACAAAGCAGTACAGTTAGGAGGTGAATATACACCGTAATGACAGCTGCACAAGGATGTGTTTCATTGGGATTACGCTTGTTTCTCTTTGTGATTGAGTTGGATCAAAGTAAACCTTTAGTTTTGTGTTATGGTGTCGTACAGGCCCAGATCCACCATTTTGAACCATTGAAACCCCCCCCCCCCAAAAAAAAAAAAAAAAAATATACAGTGAAATAAAAATGTGCGGCATGTCATCCATCTTGCTGTCCAATGGAAACAGTCAAGAATAATGCAGAAGTGTTTTTTTTTTGGGGGGGGGGGGGGAGGGGGCCAAATGGACTACATATCTGTGGCAACTCTGGGAAACAGCGAGCTGACACTTGCTATATTTGCGATGAAATATTTAACTGCAATGTTTGGCTGTTTGCGGTCCAATGGCCTGAGTACGAATAAATGCTGTCTGCGTGTAGATTTATAAAGTGCTATCAAGAAGCGTTGATGAAAGAAACTTAGATTATGTGTCTTGACAGGTCACACATACTGCCAAACCGAAATACCACATATATTGAAGTTATAGTCTCTTGAAACATCTCGGCTCTGTTGTGTACTTTTTTTTTTTTTTTTTGCATTATGATTTAAGCTGTTGACATGAGGCACTTCTACATAGTTCTCCTCCGACTGGGGGGGAAAAAAAAAAAACCCTGGAGACTCACATCATATCTATAGTAAGTTCATCATGTCATTCGCTGGCTCACGCGCTGACCGAGGAATCCTAAAATCAGCCAACTGACCGTGGCTGTGTTGTAATGGACGTGGAAGGCTGTATTGATTTTCAAATGATTGCGGTCTCCTGCATGCTGTTGTAGGCCAGTCGAGAGAGTGGGCCGTAACCGACAAAAGGGGCGATACGTGCGTGTGTGTGTGCGTATGTGGGGGAAAAAGAGAGAGAAAGAGAGAGACTGCTGAAGCCATGCGTGATGGCACAGCCCTCACTGCAGTGTTATAAATCAGATAAAAAACTCGTCCGATGCAGTTGATGAGGGCAGGCCTGGGCTGCTGGGTTCAAACCCCCATCGTGGAAGTCTGGAGTTTTTGAGTGACACGAGTATTTTGCCGTGACCGAACATTCCTGAGCGCTTTTTAACCAGACTGAAATCGTGAGAGTTTTTTTTTTTTTTTAAATCAACAACGTGAGCTCCGTTCCACCAGCTGGATCCCTTATTACATGAATTGCAAATATTTACCTTCGGCAGTTTATCACTTCAGATAAGAAGAACAAATCCGGTTTTGGCTCATCTATTAAGCGATATGTGTGGATTTGCATAGGTGAAATCCATTCAGGCCTCAGAGTTGAGCGACTGAGATTACAACTGGCAGAACAATCCATCAGCCGCGCAATCGATGGCAAAAACTGTCGTTTCCAGCCTGAAATTGTTGTGTGTTTGTTTTTTTTTGGTTCAAACTAAGACTTTCCGCTTCTTAGATGTATTGATCCTGTTAGTTTATGGATTCCGAACTGTGGACTTTGAATGGATATGAAGTATATTATTCTAAAACAGTGTGTCCACGACGGAGGTGGAAGGAAGGGACGAATACGCAAGCTCCCTCTTCAAGCGACTGAGTGGCGCTCTACTTTGGAAGGAGCTGTCTGAGCTAATGAGCGACAGTTTTAGGGCAGCGGGCTCTACACTATGATGTATGATGGTGCTATGTTCCATCCGGTGATGTGTGTGTGTTTGTGCGTGTGTGTGTTGTAATGGGTTGTTACAGGGTGTGGTCGCCTGGGAAGGTTCTGGGCCCTGTTTCACACCGCTCCATCACCAACGCGTACACACCGAGATGCAAGAACAAACACACACAGTGTGTGTGTGTGTGTTTGTGTGTGCGTTTATGATCTCAGCAGATATGGAGCTTGTATCATACCAGCCACAGACGGAACTTTTTTATGCTCCTTTTCTTTTTTCCTCCTGATGTATGAAGGCGTGGCTGCAGTTCATTGCAGTGATGAAATAATGGATCCACAGCCAGGCGTGTAAATCATTTCACACATGTGCGAAAGGGAGAATAGCGAAGTCTGTTCTTCTCAGTCGGAGCCCTGCCATTTCCCAGCGAAGGTCTTCCTGAGCCCCGTACTTGTTGTTGAGGTACAACCTTATAGTCTTGGTTTTTGTCCCAATCACTAGTTACGTTGTTAAGCTGCATTCAAATTCCATCAAAACGATTCCCCTGGGCATTGCTTGGTTTATGTGGCCTTTTTAAGAAACAGTCTTTCGCTCCCACACGCAAAAAACACTATTCTTTTCTGCACTAAAACGACAAACATTCAAACCATCAACCCATTTGTCAAGCTGGTGCCGGCAATGTCATAGATGTTTGTCTGATAAATGACGGAAAGGATCCATTCTTCATGGAAATCATCTGGGGGTTTGGAATCGGCGGGGGGAAAGAAGACCGATCTCAGTGAGCTCCGGCAGATTGAGAGCAGAAACGAGGCTCCTGCTGGGAGAAGCAATCCCCCTTTGATTGACACATAGAGGAAGTTCTCGGTTAGCATTTGTTTAATCAGCAGCAGCAGCCGCCGCCGCCGCAGCAGCGCGTCAGGAAGCTTTTTTTTTGGGGCGTGGTGGAAGGAACAGAGGGGCGGCATACGGCACTGTCATGGTGGCAGTGTAATAGTCAGAGAGGTCTCAGGCTGTAATCAAATCTGCCTGTATCAAATAGTAATCTGTCAAATGGTGCACATTTTTTTGTGCTCAATCATTGTAGTGAAATTGAAGAAAGCTGTGGAGAGGCCGCACCCAGATTAACGGTATCATAGAAGATTAAAAAAAAAGAAAATATAAAAAGACAATATACAACAATTTGATGACCTACTACTACCGACTGACCCTCTCCCCCTCCACATGTGTTCCTCCATCCTGTCCCAGCAGCCAGTTGTACAAAAGGCCATCTAATAAGTCCGCAAAACCAGGCGGCCAGTCTCCCTTCCGCTCTTTCCCTGCAGTCGACCCATCACCATGACAACAGCCCGCTGGAGTTAGTCCGCGGTGCAGCAGCAGCAGCAGCGGATTTGATGACTGACCGCGGCGTCATGGCGACGCCCAGATCAGGCCACAAATGACGAGATTTAAGGTTGAAGGACTCCTCTGACATAACGGTTCTTTGTCGTTTTCTTTTTGAATCTACTATTATGAGTGAGTCACAATTGCAAAGATATGCAGAATTTTCCTTTGAAACGTCACGGGGTAATGAATAGTCCATATTGGAAAATATCTGTAGGATGGATGTTTGATACAGAGGACGGGACATTGGCAGCTAGGATTGCGAAACATACTGTGCATACATGACAACAAAATCTGGATTATGGACATGGCTGAGATTTGAATCCACGATCAGTCCTTAAATGCAGCTTCAGCTCTGCTTCCTGCAGCGGACTCCCGGTCATGGTAACGCAAGGTCACGGTACCTATGAATATCCCACTGTGGGAGATGTGGTGCCCACACTTGTTTGTTTCTGAACACGACATGTTTTAGAGTGACGGCCTTTCCCGGGGCGCTGTAGCTGTTTTTGTCAAGCATACATACATGTGATCTACTACGATGACGGTCGCAGAGAGGATGATCACAAACATCCCTTTGTGCGGCAATAATTGTTTATTAATTTCGGTATTTTGTGCGATTTTTTTTTTTTATTGGCCATAATGACCACAGGGCAGATACGCATTCAAGACAGAACACAAACGCACCCTTGAAGTCTTGCACTTGAGCGTCTTTGATGGAATTCTTGCTCAGGGACACGCAAAAAAAAAGGAAGACATACTGTACAACATGTATTGTTTCTCATTTCAAATGGATTGACTGTTTTAATAGGCCACACCCATCAAAGGAAGCCAAAAAGCCGTTTTCTTTCCCCCGTCTGCATTCAAACCAACTCATTGCAAAGGATCCTGGGTAGAGACGGGCAGAGGCACGTGCACCGTGTGCTCGCGGTGTGGTCCGGAGCCGAACTGGGGCCTGGGGCGTTTTACACGGGACCAATTGAATGAACAAATGAATGAATGAATGAAACACAGTTCATCTCTTCTGAGCGGAAAATGGAAGCAGGGAAGACACAGTGAAGCGCTGTGCAGAGCAACACGCGTAACACAAACAATTTGGCGGATCTTCGGTGAGATATCGCGAGCCAGAGCTGGGTATTTGTCGGAGGAAAGCGTGTCTCACACTTTTTGTCTCTTCCCGTCTTCCCCTTGTCCCTCCCCTCGTCCTCTCTGCAGAGCGACAGGCTTCTGGTCAAAGGCGGGAGAGTGGTGAACGATGACCAGTCCTTCCATGCTGACATCTACATGGAGGATGGCGTCATTAAGTAAGTCCTCCCCTGCCCTCATTTATTCCCGTTTGCTTTAGGTCCTCAGCCCGTCTGGAATTGATTCTCCGACTTCTCTCTCATACCTTTTCCCCCTCTCCCTGTTTCATCATTCCTTTGAGACTTCAGATCACTGTTGCAGATATAAAAAATTGGGAGAAGTATAATTTTTCTTGACAGGTACAAAACAGGACATTAAATCTGGTTTGACATTGGGATTATTCCCATCCAAATGGATTGGCCAGGTGAGTTCACTGTTTCATGGAAATTCCAGTTCCTTGGCCACATTTTTTTTTTTTTTGGCTTTACTCCCAGCCGCTGTTTTGGGAATTGGGGACTTTGGCAGGCGTGACTTTTATCAAGAACACGGGCACGATCCTCTGATAGATTTGTTTGTGTGAGAGGAATCATCTCAAACTGTTCAATGGAAAGGAAATTCAGAAAGGATTGTCCCAGAAGTCTCCAGATGTTTTCTTGCAAATATCTAGAACAGAAGTGGTAAGTATTATACATAATCGGGACCTCTACCTCAGGATAGAATATCGTGATTTCTTTCTGGTGGTCATCTACACCGTGGTGGGGGTGAAATAGTTAGGGGGGGGGGATAACATCGTCACTCTGCTCCATTCTGTCTCTCTGTCCTCTCTCCTGACTCAGTCTGTCCTTGTCCCCGTCCTGTTCCCACTCGATTTTCCAATTATAAACCTTTTTGTCCCCACTGCCCCTCAGTCTGCCAGCTGGGGGGAGCGGGGGGGGGGGCGCCCACTCAAAGTCTGGTGTTGCATAACAAACACCCAGAGGCTGGCCTGTCTCCTCTTGAAAGTCCGTCAGCGTTTGGGTGTTTTTGGTGTTTTTTAGGGTGAAATGTTGATGTGTTTACATGGCGACAATGTGCTGCTTCAAGCGCGGCCGTCTTTGTTCGGGGCTCATTTTCAATTCGGGAATTTGTTGTTGCTCTTCTCTTCATAAGTTAGAACAAAAAATGCCCTTCTGCTCAAAACATAAATCATAAATTATAAAATTCTCCATTTACTTGCCTGCCCCACAGGCAGATCGGAGACAACCTGATCGTGCCCGGTGGTGTGAAGACCATCGAGGCCCAGGGAAAGATGGTGATCCCGGGGGGCATCGACATCCACACTCACTTCCAGATGCCCTACCGCGGGACCACTACCGTGGATGACTTCGCTCAGGGATCCAAGGCCGCTCTCGCCGGGGGCACGACCATGATCGGTAAGGTCACGCGCCCACTGGAGACTGAGTTTCCCTCTCAGACCAGAACTTCAAAGAAATGGAAGGGGATAGGAGCGGAGGGGAGGGAGGGTTGAGACCCCAACAGAGGAAAAAAAAAAAGAAAAGAAAGAGGGGTAGGGAGTCTATTTTCGGGCAGTCCTCCAAAAGAGGAGCACACAAAAGACTGAGTGTCAGCGGGGAGGGGGGAAGGGGGGTCCAACGCTAATCCCGCAGAAACAGAGCTCCAGTGTGTGTCTCCACGCCTGTCTGCGTACAGTACGAGTTTGTATGTGTGCGCGTTTGAGCCCAGACGCTCTCACGGCCAACAGCTGGTAGATGGCCGCGTCCCATTAGTACCATTAACTTCTTTCATACGGACCCAGGGAACCAACAGGCGAGCCGCTGTGGGGACCTGCGTTCTTCTTCTGTGCCCACGGACAGACGCTGCCGTTTCCGTGCGATGGTGAACAGAAACCCCCCCCCCCCAAAAAAAGGGCCGGTTTGGCGCGGCTGCCGTGGTAAACAACAATGTTTTGTTTGGCGGCGGCCCTCTCCAGCTACAGCCGATTAACATGCAAAGACGAGATAAGCAGATTGGGCCTCCTTTAATGGGATAAAGCAGGCAGTCAGGTGGCGAGCCAGCAGGAGGTCTAACTGTACTACAGCTGACTGGGATATTTTGTGCCCCTGTGATACTGGTGTGTAGGAGGCAGATTTTGGGGCTGCATATGTAATTGACTTCAAATCGGTAATAACGCACTGTGGTCCTCTTTTGTTCTAAATACATTTTTCCAAGCCACATATCGGGACCAAATTTGGAATTTTTTCTCATTTCTGTGTGCAAGAGCATGATACATATTTTCCATTCAGAGCTATGTTTTGACAGGAAGGTTTGCTTTTCATCAAAATGCTGCATGAAGGCTGTAGCAGAAGAACATATATATGTTGATGCACAAATTGTATATATATACAACATTTAACATTTAGGTGTTACATAAAATGAATACAAAGGCCGACAGTGTCCCCACTTGGAGCGTCCCCAGATTGTCCAAGGACACGCACGTCCAGACAGGGACGTTTGAAATGTGGTGTCACCTGACACGCTGGTTTGTCCCCGCTGGCCGAGCACTGCAGGAACTCAGACAGACAGCTGATTATGCAATGATAAACAATAGGAGGAGAAAGGAGAAACGGTAGCAGACAAATCCTGACATCAACCCCGCCCCGCCCCCCCAGACCCCCTCCTCCCCTCCATTTCTAACATGTCCATTCTTTTCATGTCACCTGCCCTCCTCCCCTCTTTGCATCCCTCACCATCCTCATCCCTGTGTGCGTGTGTGTGTGTGCGTGTGCGTGTGTGTGCGTGTCCTCCCCTCCTCCAGTGGACCACGTGATCCCGGAGCCGGGCTGCAGCCTGATGGAGGCCTACGACCAGTGGAGGCAGTGGGCGGACGAGAAGACCTGCTGCGACTACTCGCTGCACATGGACGTCACCCACTGGAACGACAGCGTGAAGCAGGAGTTGGACACGCTCATCAAGGAGAAAGGTAGACCTGAATGGGAACAGTATTCAAGAGAACATAAAATCCTTCCCAGCTCTGATCTTTTTATTACTTATTTGACATTGTCCTCATTATATTTTTATTCTTTTCCAAAAATGTTTTCACAGGTGTGAACTCGTTCCAGGTCTACATGGCTTACAAGGACTACTACCAGATGAGCAACAGTGAGGTACGAAAACCCCCTTTTTTTTCCCGGATTCATGCAAAACCTGAGGCCGTGAAAACACGCCAATGCTTCGGCTTTGAGATGCAGGGTGTCCTTATATAATTCATGGCCGGCGCGGTACGGTGCGAGAACGCTGGCCAGAAGCCTGTGAAACACACCGTGTGCCCGTCCAGACGGTGTGAGGCAGGGCCGTGCGTGTTTTCTCATGCAGCTGGATTTCATTGGCTTTGGTCAGAGGAGCCAACCAGGCCTCTGAAATAGTCCAGCTTGAAAAAGTGATGTCATGCAGCCCGGCGCGGCAACACAACAGCAACTGCAGCTCGTCCCCACACACAAGTTTAGCCGTTTCTGTAGACCACACACGGTAATTGCAGCATGTAAGGCAGACATCAGGCAGATTGTGGCTAAAGTTGACCCCCCTGCAAAGGAAAAGGGAGTTTTTTTAATCCTTGTGTAAACACAGCGGCAGGATTTAAAATGTTTTATTTCTCTGTGTTCCTCCTCCTCCAGCTCTACGAGATCTTTACCTTCTTGGCCGAGAGGGGGGGCATCGCTCAGGTCCACGCCGAAAACGGCGAGATCATTTCCGAGGTAACAATAAAGACGGACGGATTGACTGATACCATGCCTTTTAAATATTTCCTTAATTTTTTTCCCCCTCCGCTCTCCCTTGCTTTGCTTTTTTTTTTGTTCTATGTCCTCCTTGTCTCGGCTCCAAATTTGTGATCTGTTTTAGTTTAGCGGGATTTATTTCGGGTTCGGGTTCGCTCCAGTTCACCTGTCTAGTCGAATCCTTATCGCCAGCACATCTCACATAGGTTCAGACTAAACACACGGCCCGCAGATGAGGGAGGGCATGTGTGTTTCGCTGTAGGACGGCAATGTGTGGGTGTAGTTTACACAAGGCCGCGCCGTATCGTGGACTGACCAAAGTGAATGAACTTTAATAGTCGGCGGATTGAGAGGGGGTTGCGTTAGTCAGAGCTCGGGACCAGCGTCTGGATTCTGTCATTGTGTGTGTGTGTGTGTGTGTGTGTGTGTGTGTGTGTGTGTGTGTGTGTGTGTGTGTGTGTGCGTGCGCGCATCCGGATCGGATTCTTTGCAAATCCCAGCTCTCCCATCCAGACTGAGATGCATCAGTTTTAAGATAAAAAAAAAGAAGCCCCAGATTATGAAATGACATATCTCAACTTTAGAGCTCCTGAGTTTGCGCATAATAAAAAGAGGATCCTTGAGTTTTTTTGATGTCCATTAGATAATAATAATAATAATAATAATAATAATTATTATAATAATAATAAACAAACATTATTCTTATTATTATTATTCTTATTATTTTTATTATTACTATTATTCTTATTATTCTTATTCTTATTATTCTTATTATTCTTATTATTATTATTATTATTATTATTATTATTATTATTATTATTATTATTATTATTATTATTATTATTATTATTATTATATACATATATAGCCGAGAATTTTACGTGTAAGCTTTCTACTCACTGTTGCCTTCTATACGAAGAGCTTGCCGTTTTTTTCAGTTGGCCCCCCTCCCGTTGATTTTGGGAAGGTGGGACGCTGTAGGTTGATCAAAGCAGCCAAATTCCTCCTGGTAGTAACACAGCTGGGATCACTCTCATCTGTACACACGTCTAGATTTTCCAAGTCTGTCATCAGCGGATCCCACTACTCAGCAGTGAGCTTTTCCTCCTCAGACAGCTTCGGAGCGCACCGGCCACACACACACACACACACACACCACAGGAACACCGATCGGTTTTCTCGACTTACCAGTTGTCTCCTTGCTGCATCTTTTCCCACTTTCTTTACTGTTCATCTGATTTATCTTCCCCACTGTGTGCTTTCGTTGGAATAAACATGGTTGGCCACTGGGTAACCAGTAATTGCTCTTGACTTTCCTAAATTCCTTAAAAAACGAAAACTATAAGTCAACATTTGCTTGTCCGCACTTGGTGTACGCCTCACAGCGTGTTTACACGACTCGGCGCCGTGTGCGGGTTGAGAATATCTTAATAAAATTGAATCAAAGACGCACGCATTCTTGTGTCACCTCTAAGAAGAGCAGCTTTACAGCCTTTCTTTTCGGGTTTGTTCAACAGGAGCAGGCCCGCATGCTGCAGATGGGCATCACTGGACCAGAGGGACATGTGCTGAGCAGGCCAGAGGAGGTACAACACGCCGACACGCACCATGCATGTGACTACACACTGATTATGTTAGGTTGACTCCGATCATATGGTCATGAGAATGGTGAACTCCGAATTGTGGATTTCTTTGAATAGGTGTGTCCTGGCTTTTAATTGAAACCGGGTGTGTTCTGATGCCTGTGGTTTCTGGCTGCCCATACATCCATTACATCAGTGTTTGTGTTTGTCTCTGATATTTATAGAAACGTGCCGGCATTTTGGCCCAAACTCCGTGGCCACAGTTGCACACACGCACGCTGACTCTGTCCCTGGTGATATTTGATATTTGTGGACTGGTTTCAGGCGCGTTAGAGGCGCAAGGGACGGCCCGCTCCTAATGTTTCTTCAACAAAAAAAAAAAAAAAAGGAAAGCCGCGCTCTCATCCAGACAGCAACTCGTCGCCAGGCGTTAGGCCTGACGGGGATTTTCCACTGTGTGTTGTGCGGCGGAGAGAATCTGTCCCACCAGCATTACTGTGTCGTGGAGTTAAGCGAGGTCTCCCGGAATCAAAAGGCCTGGAAAGATGATTTGATTGAGCAGAGGCCAAGTTGGATTAGGGTTGTTTTGTTTATCAGTGTCTGTTGCACGGTAATCAGTGCAGTTTGGGTCCCCTTGCAAATTACAAATAAATCACACACAAAACAAAGCAGTGTTGGACTGACACAATAAGCGAGGCCAGGAACTGGACTCCATCCCAGATCACCCTCATGCAAACCATCAGACAATTTCATTTTCAGGCTAACCCAATTTCACAATGTAACAAGATTAGTTAAACATCTGGCCACGCTGTTCGTCTTGGAAGAATGTAACACCATTTTGCATTATTATATATCTATCTATCTATCTATATATATATATATATATATTGTAAGGGATTTGATTTTAAACTTATTAAAATGGAGTAAAGGCGTAATACCTGATTCACTGAGTTTTTCTGAGCTCCAGAATTTGAGAGGCTACTTTTTGAGGCTACTTGCGTCCTATGTAATAATAGCAGGGACTCAATCTAGGTTATATGTTGTCAATGAGCCTATAAAATATGAATTAAAAGGCAGTGGTTTCCTGAAGGGTAAACCATGATGTGATTGCTCTCTGGTTACAACTCTTTTCATCCACTTATCAATCACTATTTGTTACTACTTTTACTCCACGTACCTAAGAAGAAAAAAATACCAAACCTCACGAATTGAGGATGTTAAAATTATAAGCTTTCACTCGTCATTTAGGTTGAAAATGTGTGTGTTTTTTTTTTTCAAATAACATGGCTCCCAAAATACATAATTTGCAGTGGTTAAGATATTTTAAGTCTATTTGAAAGGATCCTAATGGGGAAGATGTTTTTCGACTCAACCACAATGTCCTCTCTCTCTCTCTCTCTCTCGCGCTCTCTCTTTCTCTCTCTCTCTCTCTCTCTCTCGGTAGCTGGAGGCGGAGGCGGTGTTTCGTGCCATCACCATCGCCAGCCAAACCAACTGCCCTCTCTATGTGACCCGCGTCATGAGCAAGAGCGCGGCGGACATCATCTCACAGGCCCGCAAAAAAGGTAAAGACTACACCACCACTACTACACAATGTAGAGTATGGTGAACAAGGTGTTTGTGTATATATATTTTGACGACTATTTTTATTTATTTTTTTGTCCATTGTTTCACCTCCGCCCCTAGGTTTCCATTTTTTCCATCTGATTTTCTTTGGAATGTACAGAGCAGATTCACTGCACCCATGCCCTTATAAGAGGATTCTGCTGTCTCTCCTGAGGTGCAGATGTAGACGGCTTGCAGATGTACACAGTATTTGACACAATGAAAAAAGATGATAATCTTTTCTCGGTGGAATATTCATTGCCAGTCTATCCGCGAGGTTCAGCCGTCACACAGGCCGTTCGTCACAATCCCAGCGCAGAGCGGAGATGAGCCGAGGGGATTTGTGAAACTTACACATTTTGCGAAATTGTCCAGGGAAAGGTTTTCACGGAGGGGCCGTTGACCTCGGACGGTCCTTCTTCATGCATGTATTTGGTGCCTTTAGGGAATTTAGCGCCTTTGTTTGCGTCGTGGAACAGTGAGGTGTGACAGAAATCAAACACAAGGGCAGACAAGTGTTAATGACGGTGCATTGTGCATGGAGTCTCAAAATAACACTTGCACATTGCCCAAGGGCGATGTATGGCTTCTCTGGGATTATGCATGCAACTGCAAAAAAACACTCATTGCAAAAGCTTTTAGTGGGATTAAATTGTTGGCGAAGGAATCGGCCTTATCATGTGACTCGCGAAAACCTCACTTTAATAAATCAATTTGATTCACTTCACCTTTGATACTTGAACCTGTTTTTTTTTTTGTTTTTTTTCACCATTACTCCTTTCCCAGGAAATGTTGTGTTTGGGGAGCCAATCACAGCCAGCCTGGGGACGGACGGGACTCATTACTGGAGCAAGAACTGGGCCAAGGCAGCTTCTTTTGTAACATCACCCCCTCTGAGCCCTGATCCCACCACTCCAGACTATCTGAACACACTGCTGTCAAGGTACACGTCGCATCTTTTGTCATGTTCATTTTGTGGCTGGTGTGTGCTTTCATAATAAACGGGGGAAGCGGGATACATTTGGATTGAGTGGATTAAATGAGCCTCGTACGTGCTGTACATTTCACTCACACCACACACTGCTGTTGCATGAGCTCCAAATGAACATTCGGTTTGCTTGTGAATACTTTCTGCAAGTTCTAAAGACACGTGAGAAAAACAGGATCTACAATGAGCTCCATGGTTACCAGACAACAAACAATAAAACATTACTACAGTGCTTCCTGTTCTTTATGTACACTCAACATTTCTACTCCTAATAAAAACTTAACTAGTATTAAGCATAGAGATTCCCTTTATAATAAGGCCACCCTAAGTGTTGACAGTTTGCACAATTCTATTCTAAGTGTGTGCGATCTGTTGCCTTTATACTCGCGCGCACGTGTGTGTGTGTGTGTGTGTGTGTGTGGAGGTTATCTTTGACTTAGGGATTATAAAATACACTTTGCTGCAGTGAAAGAAAAAAAAACATAGCAAAAAGGTTATGATACATCAGCAGTTGCTGCACAATGGCTGGACTGTTGAGGAAATTTGAATGTCATATGGAAACAGGAAACATTAGTAACCCTTGGTGCTGGGAGGAAAAAAAAAACATCAATTGCTCCCAGTCCTCACCCTCCCTGTGACGTCAGTGATTCCGACGTAACCCGGCGTTGTTGTGCGTCTTTGTCACTTTAGTGGAGACCTGAGCGTGACCGGCAGCGCTCACTGCACCTTCAGCGTGGCCCAGAAGGCCATTGGCAAGGACGACTTCACCCAGATCCCGGAGGGTGTCAACGGAGTGGAGGAGCGAATGACTCTCATCTGGGATAAAGCTGTGGTGAGAATTGACTCAGGCTTTTTTTTTCTTTTTTCTTTTGCCACGTTTTTTTTTTTTTTTTTTAGAAAAGGTCGGAGGGGGACAAAAAGCGGCCCAACAATAGAAGACACACATGAATATGATGTTATGAATATAATGTCGTCATTCACTTGCTCTCTGCCCTTTCCCTGGAGGGGAAAATAGAAACGCATTTCTTATTCCTTAACTCGGTTTCAAACCAGTCATTTGTAGCTATAGTTTCCTATAATGGAGTAACATCCACATCTTTCTCATCTCTGTGATATATCTCTTTTTTTATTATAAGGTCATGCATTCACAATCTGCATTACTACATCATTCACGTTCATATCTCCACCTCTTTTTGGATTCGGCACGCTGCCTTCCCGTTCTGTTTCCACTGTTTCCTACTGTTATCGGTGTTCCGCTCACTGACACAGAGCATGGAGCCGCAGACAGCTGTGGGCTGCTGTGCTGCCTCTAAAATGTGAATGGGCTTTTAGAAAGTCAAACTAAATCCATTCCCACCGGGCAGTAACGTAAAGTCTCAGCTCCGGCCAAACTGAATATATCCTTTTGAGGTTCCAGTAAGCATATATATATATATATTGTTTTAGCTAGAAATGAATATGCATTTAAAAAATACAAACGCTAACTATCCCTTATTTTTCCACCTAGACTACAGGCAAGATGGACGAGAACATGTTCGTGGCCGTGACCAGCACCAACGCGGCCAAGATCCTGAACCTGTATCCGCGGAAGGGTCGGATCGCCGTGGGCTCCGACGCCGACCTCATCATCTGGGACACGGACTCCATCCGCACCATCACTGCCAAGACACACAACTCGGTAAGTGCAGTGGTGCGGTGCGGAGTTTGTTTAAGGATTTGTTTCAGTCGGAAACCTGCTCTCAACTTCCTCCTCTTCTTTTCCGTTCATTCCTATGTTACCGTGACAAAACATCTCAACTAGGGAGACTTTAGGAGCCCCTAGGAACACCTAGAATGTTTAGGTTGGTTATTGTGATTTTTTTTCCTTTTTTTTAACAATTGAAGGACTTATTAATAAAGTAGTTGTAAAGCAGCAACCAAAATACAAGGGCATGGGGGGGTGGGCATTTTATCGAAAGAGGCCTGATTTTTCGTGATGGATTAAAGCACAATGTGAGATAGGAGTTAAGTGATCACATCTGTGCATGACTGTGTGCAAGTGACGCAGATAGAGAGAGAGAGCAAAAGAATGAGAGAACATATTTTTTGGGCAGCTTCCAAAGAGCTCAGCAGAAATGAAGTTTCCTCAGTGTACTGTCTGTTCACTGCTAATGCGACTCACGCTGCACTCCCGCATGACCAGTGTCAACTTGATCCTCTCTAAATCCCCCCCCCCCCCAAAAAAACCCTCGCGGAAAATATGGATTAATGAAATGCACTGATTTATCCGAACATGCAAAAAAAAAAAACATTCTGTCAGGTCCAACTCCAATTCATCAACGGGGGACTCGATGTGCTCTAGAATCAAGAGGTATTTCCTCCCTCTGTATCACATTCATTTGTTTGCGGATGATTCCAAATATGCTGGTGATTATGGAAACCATAATGGGTTTCCAGAGCGCCATTCATTGCACAGGATTACGTTACGGTAAATACCGATATTTGGAATGCTTTTCCTAAACCCCCGGAGAGAGTTGGAACATCTGTACACGTTTGCTTGTTGGACAACAAACTCGTTTCGTTGGGGGAAAACAGCTTTGGTTGGAGGACATTTGAATTCGTGGGAAACGTCTCACTCCACACACAGTCTAAGATTTCTGTGACATTTGGAATTAGCCTTGTTTCCTAAGGGTTGACCATTACCCGATGCAGATGGAAGATGACTTAACTTTCATATATTAATATTTGGAAGAATCTGTTGACCTGGCTGCAGTTTGACGGCATTAATAACAGAAAAAAAGGCTTTTGGCAAATAGAGTTCCTTTCCTTTTACCCAGTACATGGCAGTGAATAAAAGAATCCTCCTGCTCTGCTCGATTTTTTTCCACGTGTTACGTGCATATTAACATACAGCTATGACAGCTCCAGGCTCTCTATTTGAAAATCTGAACCTTTACCCCAGCGTGCAACAAAAGCAAGCCTGTAGAGAAATGTTTTATTCGTTTTTTTGTCTCTCAACACACATGACGAGAAAACATAAGCAACATGAAACAGCGTTATCCCATTTCACGTGTTTTTGTCATCGATGACAAAGCGCAAACACACACTTACACGCACACTCGCACACAGTGTGTACAATTTGAACATGAGTTATGAGGTGTCAACCATTACACAGACATTAGAGGATGCCAAACAGGTCGCGCTGCAGCAAGGGAAGCATGCCTACAGGAAATTAAGGTTTTACCAGCCCGGCACAAATGCTGCTTTTTGAAAAGCGGTACATGAGTGAGTGAATAATGCTTCTACTAACTGTGTTTGTAGTTCGTAGGTCGTCGGAACGATTGAAGTGAGTGAGGCCTGTGAAATTTGACGTTCTGTGCTTAAAGGCCAAATGTCGGCTTGTTTAGCAGGAGAAAAAGAACATCGCTCGGTCTCCAGATGGAGTAACGGAAAGAAACTGGAGAGAGCTGGACCAATAATATGCCTTCTCCAAATGTGGAGTACATTCTCTGAGGATGCGTGGGTTCTTACATGGTGATGTCACCCGTTCTTTTCCTGCTACTCCTACTTCCAGATAAAATAACACAAGAGAGCACCAGGACCAGGGCCCGATAAATCTTCCTTAATGGACAGTGATGTCGGGCCAAACAGGAGCACTCCTGTTTACCAGCACATTGTGCCGAGGAATGCTGCCCTTACTACACTAAATATAACCTAGAATGTGCAGTGTCTTAGTTTGTTATCAGTGGGCCCACATATGGTCCGGATTGCTTCTTTCTTCTCAGCTAAAAAAAAAAAGAAAAAAAGGCCCAAGGTGGACATAAGAATATTCCGACGCATAAACACGAACAGGCAGCAGCGCGCTCACTTTCTGACACACACACACACACACACACACAATCAGCTCGAGTCATGACATCATGTTTGGCTCACTCTCCGTCGTAGTTATGTCCTGTTCTGGCCTGAATGCGGATGGCAGCAGAAAACAGGGCTGTGCGCGGAGGAAGTCGGCAACAATGGAATGAGGGGAGGGGAGCACTCGCAGATCACAAACATGTCGAGAAAGGAAAAAGTTGGCAGAGGGGGAATTGGACGAGCATGAATAGAGCGCCCGAAAAAAGAGAAAAGAATGACATAAATCATGCAAGAATGGGTGAAGGCGAGAAAGAGGGGACGAAAAACAGTCGTGAATGAGGGAGGCAGACGAGAGAGAGAGAGTGAGAGAGTATTACGAGGGCAACAGACAGCGGCTTGATGGCGGCAGGTGTTGGTACATGCCAAACAGATGAGTGTAAGAAACGAGGTGATGAAAGATGAATGGGAGCAAAAGAGAGGGGGATTAGGAGAGAGTAGAGGAGAGACAGCAGTGCGCACCTCCCACAGCTCCCCCTCCTGTTTTTTGTCTTCTTCCTCTCCTCCTTCCCTGAGTTAAAAAAGAAATCCTTTTTTTTTTTTTTTGTGTTGCATTTAAACGAATCCACAAATTCTCGGACCCCATTGGAGCGATAATAACAGATACATCTACAATCAGTGCAATTGTTTGCCTTAATCAAGATGTATATTTAAATAGCCTTTTGTGCTATTAACCGATGTTTAACTTGTGTGTAAACACTCACACTTTTCGTATGAGTTCATTTACCACAGTTCCACTTGCATATCTGTTTTTACCCTATGCATACAGTGTACATTATGGGATAATTTAGCAATATTTGCCAGTGCTTTGTGGTGTTTATTCATGGCGTTCGTTCAACCGTCTCGCCATTTGCGTTTTCAGGCTGCCGAGTACAACGTCTTTGAGGGCATGGAGCTGCGTGGAGCCCCGCTGGTGGTGATCTGCCAGGGGAAGATTGTCCTGGAGGACGGAAACCTGCACGTCCTCTCCGGCGTGGGCCGCTTCATCCCCTGCACTCCCTTCCCCGACTTTGCCTACAAGCGGGTTAAAGCCAGGAAGCAGGTAAATCACGGTTTATTATGGACACACAATTTCGTTTTTTACTATTACAGCACAAGTTTGAATGGCTGAACAGAGAAAAACAGCACAGAGTTGAGCCGAGATAACCCTCACCAGCCTGTTGACTTGAAAAGGGAGCTCTGGTTTCGTTAGTGACGAAAAACACCACAAACATGTTGACTTGAATAAAAACAGACACGACGGGACAATGAATAACTGTTGCTTTTGCTTTTGGTGGGACCTCATGGATCGGATAAGTGAGCAAACATGGGCGTTTGGGCTGAGATAGAAAGGATGGAGAGTACGGAGTGAGGGGAAGATGTTGGCAGCGGGATGTGTGCGGGGGGGGCACGGTAAATGTCTGACATCAGCCTCCAGAGTTCAGCCACACGCTGACGGCTGCACTTTTACGCAGTGGTGGAAAAGGCCCGTGCAGCCAGGGTGGTCGGGACTCTGTCACGATGGTTTAACGCGAGGATACGGCGGATTTGAGTTTGGATAGCGCTGCAAAGAGCGCAACCACACACACTAAACCGGTTACCAAAATCTACATTTAAAATGGGTCTAAAAGCTATTTGGGCATGTTGCCCTTCATAGGGAAATGACCACAAGGTAGCAGAAGGCTGTTTAGTGTCTGCGATAGAAACGTCACCTGTTCAGTATCAGCAACCGCTTGACAGTAAATAGCAGGTCAGCTCAATTATTACTTATAATTATAGTTTCTCACATGTGTTTTTTTTCAGTTGTCTCTAAAATGCACATTGTTGAATGTGTTTCTGAATTTAAATCACAGCGGTCAGCCTGGCTGAAATATATGACATTACTCTCCCATTCTAGTGGATTTGAAGGAACATCACTGACGGTCCTCTAGGTGAGGAAAATTCCTTAAACCCCAAGGTGGGACCCCACGTAACCATTTTATATATAACAGCGAATTTTTCAGCCAATGCAAATTCTGCTCTTTTTCCAATGGCCCCAGGAATCACACTTCCCTTCACTCTCAACGGTTAAACTGGCTCCTGATGAGAAAAATTTAGCTGTTTATCTTGGTTGCAGCCTGTTATGCTTTCTTCATTCACAGATGTCTCTTTTTTTGACTCTTAACGTCCGAGATTCCACCCAGTCTCGGCACTGACACACAGCAAATAACGTGTTCACTACATAAACCTTGAGCTCACGTTTAAGTACACAAGTGCTGTGCTTTTCTTCCGCTTCTGCGGCAGAGGTTGCTGTTTATGCGTGTTTGTGTAAATCTGGAACTGGTTCTCCGCAGGAAAGGCTCCGGCAAAGTGCATCTATCATTCAGACACAAACAGTTTCACAAACAACCACATAATGCTCAACAGGTGTGGACTCGGTTACACTAACCGAGACGTAATCCTCTCTCTCTATGTTCTAACTCGTCCTTGTCCCTCCTCACCATCTCCGTTTCTCCTCCGTGTGTCCTGCAGCTGGCTGTCCTGAGGGCAGTGCCCAGGGGAATGTACGATGGCCCGGTGTCTGAGTTCTCCATGTCCCGCGGTGGAACCCCCTCCGCCTCAGCCCGTACCTCTCCGACCAAACAGCCTGTTAGGAATCTGCATCAGTCCGGATTTAGTCTAACAGGTAACCGCGCACCATATGGTGAGCCCCGACTTCTTACCACAACCCCTCCACTGTTTTTTTTTTCTTGCTTATCTGTTAGTGGCATGCATTGATTTGTTATCCCTGTATGTACGAACGAGAAAAAGAACCTGCATGCGTAATCCTTGGATCCACCGTTTTTTCTTCGTGCTGTGCCGAGTCTGTTTTTCTTTCTCGTGAATGATTCATTCAGTGACAAGTTTGAACCGCAGGCCAGTGGAAGGGTGGATGTCGAACTTTTTTTTCTGGCCCGGAACCCCTTCAGAAGCCAAACGAAAGTTCACGTCCGCCCACCTCTGTGCTCCCTGCCCTCCCGTAGGGAGGCCTGCTTCCTGGTTTGAGAACCGCTGCAGTGGAGTAACTTAATAATGTCTCATGAACCCGCATCGACTGTTATGATGTTCACCGTATGCCATGTGCTTGTCTGCAGTACATCGCGCTCCTTTGTTTCAGTGGTTGTGTTTATTTGAGGATTTGTCCGTTTATGCGTGCCATTCCCTCGGCTGCCTCAGCTCCTTTGTGTTTTCATGGGCTTCAAAGGAGGCGATGTAAAGTTGAACTTATATGCAGGCAGTGGATGCGGGCTGCGTCCCTGTTTTTGCACCAATGTGGTTTGACGTGAGGTCATCATAACCCCAAATTTGAACCATGCAAACTATACTCTTGACATATAGTCATTTTACAGCAATTAACATTAAAGTAAGGAGCGCAGTACTTGTGTGTCCCTCCATTGGGCACATTATTCCATATTCCTTGATGAAATTAGGGTTAGCTTTTATTCAGGTCTATTATCATACTCCAGAATAGAGAAACAGAATAATGTATTTAAAGTCCATTTTCTTCTGCTAAATCACTCTTCAAGTACTTTACACTTATTAAACAAAATGTGTTTCCATGCTCTTTAGGACTCTAAGACTTGTAACTCCAGCCTCGTCCATATGTGCGGCCAGAGGAGAGAATGAATATTTTCCCTACAGTTGCACATACTGTAAATCACAGGGGATATACGCGTTGGCCCAGGGCCAAAAAGTTACAGCGTACAAGAATTCATGTTCACCAGGGATGCCTGTCTAACGAGATACGACAAGACACTGTGTTTTCACTCTCAACATCTGTTCACGTCTGATTATCTGCTGTGTGACACTTTTATTTTGCCCATGTGAAAGGTCACCACTGGGTAAGCGTAAATTTAGAAAAACAAATGTGAGGTGAGAAATAGTTTTTGTCAGGCGACCAAATGGTGAAACTTTGCAAACGCACGGGAAAATAACCAACGAGATCGTCAGTGTTTCCACTGTTTCATAATTAAACACAGCAACCGTCGCCATTAGCTAATCTTTCTGTCCTCCGTTGCGGACTAAATGTGTCCATGTGTGACTTCAAGTTGGCTAAAGCAACCTCGTTTAACTTGGTGCATCCAACGTGGTACTGGCAGCGCTTGTGAACACAAAAAACGTTTTTAATGGTTTATAACTTCCAGACCTTTGACCCACTTCCCGATGTCCGAGCGACACAGGACCAAGACCAGTGCTTTCTGGGTCCCTAAAAACCCCTTTACTGCAAGTCCCATCTCTCTAGCAGCAACTTTACACCAAAACCCTAATTCCAGACTTATAGGGGTTATATGAATGGAATTAGGGTTAGGGTTTTGTTGAAGAGTCGCTGCTAAAAAGATGGGACTTGGTCTCTGGGGGTTTTCAGGGACCCCGAACGCGCTGGTCTTGGTCCCGTGTCGCTCAGACATCGGGGAAATAGGTCAAAGGTCAAGACACTTTTGGCCTTTTGACCTTTGACCCATTTCCCAATGTCAGAGCGACACGGGACCAAGACCAGTGCGTTCGGGGTCCCTGAAAACCTCCAGTTACC